>JAOXJM010000041.1:26207596-26221689 GCA_026413425.1 Tringa solitaria
GGACTAGATGACCTTTGAAGGTCCCTTCCGGCCCAGATGATTCTATGATTCTATGGATTTTCAATAGAAACCATTAGTCTGTGACAATAGCATACATGATTACAGTCCTGTTGAACCTTTGCCAGAATTCACCATCAAATCTAAATTCTAGCTCATTAGTCTCTTAAAGCTAACCTTATGCTAAGTGATCCTTCTCATCCCATTTCTAACTGAGATATCTCTCCTCCACTTTTTTCCTCCTATCCTCCCTTGCTGCCCCAGTGAAAGGAGTGATTGCCCAGTGTTACACCAATTAGTCACTGACGTACTGGGTTACACTCTCAGATATTAATTTCTGTTCTGCAGGAAATTATGTTCAGAAAACCCCAAATAACATTTTTCCAATGTGAGCAGGACTTAACACAACCCATTTTTCAGCAGGACGTTGCCACACATTGGCGAGCATTAGATTCTATCTTTGATTTGCTTTTAAAATAAATCCTTTATCGGGTTGTTCGTATTTGTGCGGTATCAGTTAGCAAGGAAACAAAGTCAGTTTACTACTGAAGAAGCTTCCCTTTAAGGTAGCCTCCAAGATACTTACTTATCTTCAAATAGTTCATAAAACCTGGGCTCAGCAAGGACCATTCCACAGACAGTTAAAAGAGCCTCTGTTTCAGGCTCTCTGTCCTAAAAACATCATCAGGGCCAAACCTTTAGTGAAAACTCTGTAATCAGCAGGCTTGTTGAAAAACAGTTTCCTCAGTGCATATTTAGGAGATTACAAGTTACAAACGTATGCTGCTTCATCATCACAGAATGTAGAATCTGTTCGCTGAGGGCTTGTAGACCAAGCAGGGGTACAAGACAGAAAATGAAAAACAGATTATTCAGCTGAAATTTCTGGGGTCATAGAAAGAAGAAGAATGTAACTGGACAACTGAAAATTTAGCTGGAATTAAGACTACTATTGTTAAAAAAAAAAACCTGAGTGGTGATGGGTGATCAAACTCCTCTAACATCTAATTTGTAAACATGTACATGTGCTCAGAGTTATATTGCTTCTTTTTCCCCTTGACTTGAAGTGCTGATAATACTTGTATTTGGAAAAAAATCAAGAAAAAATTATTAAGTAAATATTTCTAACAATATTGTGTCCCTCTCTGTGATATAAGACACAACAATTGGGGAGACTAAAAATAATTTTCTGTCTTGACAGGCGTCAGAAACTTCTACCTCCTGGAAAATCCTTGTATCGAGTATTGTTGGATTCAGTCACGTTCAGTGACGAAAATGTCAAATTCCAAATTATTCATGAGGAAAATAAGGTGAGATCCCACCTAGCATGAGGGTGTTTATAGAAAGAGTAGTGAATATTATCAACAAGTCTGATAATATTTGCAAGTTTTGAGATTCTTCAGTGATAGATATTTAAGATATGATGCAAATTATCAGCCTAAAGATGTCCTTACCAGTCAGTATTTATTTGACATATTGAGACTGTGCAAGGGGAACAAGTATTTTAAGGAACTTAAAAAAGAAAAATCTTGAACAACTTTATGAAAAATCAGAATAGAATTCTTTTTATCTGAAAAGAATGTTTTTAATTCAGGGTTTTCTCCACTCTTCCAAAACAGTAAATTGTTTTTGTGTAATGGAATAAGAAGACCTCTGTTCCATCACCTCCTGACCATACCTTTGTCTACCTGTGTTTGCTCAAAGGCAGGTTTTTGGGTAAAAGAAGTCTTCTTTGCATTTAAGAAGATAGCCAGGAAGAGGAGCATCTTCTATTTCTCTAATTTCTCTATTTCTCTAATTTTCCTATTTTTCAGCATAGCAGGTGGCACATTCCCTCAGGGAACAGGCAACCTAACCAGTCCTCAGATTATGGAAGTTTGGAACTACAGCTCTCTTCCATGCTCTAAGCGTCACACTATGTAGATACTCTGCATAAATGTATTTTCTGCCTCTCCTGTTAATCCTGAACTTCTTTGCAGTCAGCGTAGAAAAAGGAGCCTATTTTTTGTCTAGATTTTGAGGTAGATGAAAGACTGATATCTCTGTGGCTTCGTAGACTGTTCATGCATTCATACAAAGATGGCATAATATAAAATATTTCCCAGGAAGCACAATCTGAAACTCCAAATGAATCTTTTCTCTCTTGCCTACTATCCCTCTGGCATTATGGCTTTTTTATTCTTTCATGCCTTTGAAGAGAGCAGGGGTGATTGGCTTCCAGGTAGAGGGAAAAGAGATCAGGCCAAAATTCTTCAGCCAGTTTAGTGTATTACAGGAGGATAGATTAAGAAAAGAAAAAAAAAAAAACCAGGAAAAAATGGACTTGTGGTGTTAGGGATCCTCTACAGACGAAAAATGAGGCATGTTGTATGAGCTAGAAGAGAGTGACTTCCCAGTTCCCTGAACTCTAAAATAGCAAGTTACAGTGGGTAGGGCAGTATTATGCATTTTCTTTAAGTGTCTTCCTGACAGAGTTCATCAGTGTCAATACCACTGTGAATACTAATGAACACAGAGTGCTGATGTTTTTGCAAAAAGCCCATGTGTCAGTAGTATCCCACTCCTACATTGCCAGCACAGTAGTGAAATTGTCCAGACTTCAAGATCAGTGTGTACTACCCCAGTTTTCCATGCTGCTTATGGGGAGAGCTGCAGAATGCTAGACATGGGAGACTTGAAGATAAAGAGTCCGCTTGAAAAGAGTTGTTTCTTCAAAGGGGAGAGGTAGAGTTAACTGGTGTAAATTCATATGGATGATGATTGTTGCTCAGCAATGCTAAAGAACATTAAATCAGAAAGCACCCATTTTTTCTCCAGACAATAAGTATTTGGTGATGTTGAGTTGAAAAATAAGTTGGTATTTTTTATCACTACCAGTTTATCCGTTTGTTTGGTCCCAGGTTCTTCTACAAGTAGAAATTTGTGAAATAGAAGGCAATATTTTCAGGCTTAAAATTGATGAGGCATCTCCTCTAAGAGCAAGATACAAAGTTCCTGATGTTCTCATAAAGGAACCTACCACCCAGAGGTAACTGATGGGAAGATGATTTAGCACCTTAGTAACTTCCACAGCTTCATTTGCACGAGTGTTTTTCCTTCTCCCTCATTTGTGCTACACTACTGTTATCTCCCTACAATACAAAGTTGTTACAGGAAGAGAAAATAAAAATGTGTGTGGTTAGTTTACTTTCAAAAATTCTTGTTGAATATATAGGAGAAAATTTTGTCATATACATAGGAAACTTGAGGCTATTTGACCCCATCAGAAAATAGCCTACTTGTTATGATGCGTCATTTTTACCTGAAGCATTACCTGTTAACGTGAAAGGAATGTAAACTCTGGGTCATTTTCATGGCAGTTCTGTAGCCACCTGTGGCACTGTGCAGCGAACCCTGAACACAGCATGTATTTATTTTTGGCATTCTTTGCCTCAACATTAGCCTTGAGGTTTTTATAATGTATACAGATATTCTCACCCCATCTTTTGTTTCAAATGGTTATTTGGTTACAGTGGATTTCACGTGTTGCTGATTCCTATTAAGCTGTTGTTGCTTTTCATTTGCCAGACTCTTCATATCACAGAAGGAGGCAGGTATTTTGGTGCTGTCAAGTGTTAATGAGGACTACAAAGTTCAAATCACAGCAAACCCCTTCCAGGTTGAGCTACAGTCCAAGGGTGAGACTGTTATGAGCATGAATTCCAACGGGTTGTTATATTTTGAGCACCTACAACCACCTCCCAGTGATAGGTACAGTATATGTCCATCACATCGTAGTACGTAGTGATTGTATTGTAGCGGAAGATAAACAATTCCATGGAACTGTAATTTCTGTGATAGAAGCTCTTATGCATTGAAATCTGTCTTCTCTTTTACTTCATACTGGTAAGTACAATGGTGAAGTTTAATGAAGAAATTCTAGATGAATTAACTGTAGACTGCTGTAATCCCTTGCAGCAGCCACGTGCAAAATGATAACCTCATTTAATGGCAAATTTTGTAAAACACTTGTCTTTCTTGAGAATGAGTGATGGTAGTATGAGGTAGATGAGGATGAGGTTTTTAGTTTTGTCTCCTTTTATGGCTAAACTTACTCATTAGCTAAGTTTTATTCACCATATAAACTCATGAAGTAAGTTTTAGTCAATTTACAATGTGCCATATAGCTGCAAGATTTTACAGGTCAGTCCCACTGCAAAATGCTGGAAGGGTGAGAAAGCACAGTGCAGGACATATCATGACTAGTAAAGGAGCATAGCAAGCATCTCTCCTAGAGAGCATTATTTCAAAAATTGTAACTAACAGAGCCCTTAATGGAAAATGACAAAGAAGTGAGGATCTCCTGGGTGGGAAAATCGCTAATGGAGATAGAAATAAATGTGAAAGGCCAAGAAATCAACCTAACTCAAATATGGAGTGAAGGTTATTTTAAGACATTGAATATTAAAATGATTTGCCAGTTAAAGCTCCTAACATGACAAATTTACAGAATAGTCAAGCACCAAGACTTTTATATAATGTATAAGGCAATTCATAATGCTATATGAATTTCTGTTTGAAATACTTCCTTATGTTAACAATAAACTGATGATTTCTATGTCGGGTTTGTGGTTTTTTTCACTAGAAAACCCACAGCAGAAAATGAGGAGGCAGCAAGTGGTTCCTCAAAGGTAATCCAGGTTTACTGCGATTCCAGCGTGAATATTTTGTAGAAAAGAGAATTAGAATCACATGTTCATTTCTTCTGGTGCTATGTTCACAAACATAGTCTAACCACTTTCCAGTGAAATTCAAAAAGGACCTGGTATTTCATATTGAGATATTTGAGATTCATTGTTGAATAAAGGTTTATGTGTTTTACTGGGGCTGTAGAAGACACCGGTCAGGTAGATCTAGCTCAGAAATGGTTTTTCCTTGGCCTTTTTATTTAGAATTTCTTTCTCTTTTCTCTCATTTGATTTGGAGTAGGTGTGTAAAAGGGAGTTTGTGGTCCTACTTGGTCATTTTCAGATTCCCTGTTCATTGCAAAGAATTTCAGAACAAGACCTGTTTCATTACAGTCCAAAAAATGTGCCTCCACGTACACTCATGCTTCATACAGAAGACAGATTCTGTCTGATAAAAAACCAGGTCCTGGCAGTGCATAAAGTCATATACCAGTTTTCTCAGGAAGTAGAATCATGCCTGTGATATAATTTTAGCCTCCTGTAGAGCAGATGGCTGCTTACTCCACCATCCTGTTATAAATGGCAGGAGCTACGCTGCCTTCAGCATACTTGTGTCCGAATCTGAGTTCTGCCAGGGACCGTGCTTACCTTGGGGGAGTCGCACAGCTGCAAAAGGCCACATCTCCTTATTCTGGGGTGAATGGAGAAAAGAAAACCAGTAAAGACGCTGCAAAAAGAGGAAATTTTGGGATAATGAATGGCAGGGCACAGGGCTCAAAATCTGAAGGAGGCTAAAAGAAGTATAAATTACAAACATAAGACTCTGGAGAGTCTGGAGAATTTTTGGTTGTCCGACCCCTGCTATCTAGAGGAGAAGTTTGGTTTCTGTTTGTATAGGTTTTCCTGTTTGATTCCATACATGCAATCTTTGCATTTCGTAATCATGTTCGAAACCCAGAAGAAGGACATTTTTTACAGTGAGAACAATCATTCAATGGAAAAACCTCCCCAGGGACACTGTAGAGCCCCCATCACTGGAGGTTTTCAAGATATAATTGGACAGGGTGTTAGATAATCTCATCTAGGCTCCCTTTCCCACAAAAGGTTGGACCAGATGATCTTTTGAGATCCCTTCCAACCTATTGTTTTATGATTCTAGCCAAGACCAAGCATATTACTTCTATGCTGTAGCAGAGTGCATGTGTGCTCCACTAGTGCATCAATTCTTCCATGTAAATTACTGCATCAGGATCTGAATTATGTTTTGGATTTATTTATATTAACCACATGTGGCAAAAAAAGCAGTTAACAATGTGCAAAAATCATGTGAATAACCGTATTTTTCTTAGAAATACATCATGTGAGAAGTTGGGTTTGCTAGGCTTAGATATTTCTGTTTTTCTGTTTATGCAGGAGAAACAAGAGGATCTAGGTCTCTGGGAAGAGAAATTTGGCCGTTTCTTAGACATCAAAGCTCAGGGTAAGTCTCAGTCTAGTTCTGAAAACAACTACTGCTTTGTAGTTACCTGTGTTTATTCATATTTCTGTCTGCTTTCTGTTTAGCTGCTTAATGTTTATCAGTGTCTTGCTCGCTCCTTTTAACTTGCCTACTAGATACCAGTGATGGGTAACAAATTTGACAAAGGTACTGGGAATATTCATTAGATTTCTGTTCAGGAGGGAACACATTAAATGTGACCCATTTCATCAGCTCACTGTATGTCATTTCTGACACAGCATAACCCTATCTGCATTGGCTGACTGATATATAAAGCATTATTTTCTTTTTTTGTCTTTTCTAGTATCAACACATAACATTGATTTCACTTGTAGTTTGTTCTCATGACATATCAGAAATCATGATACCTAAGCATTAATAATTGTCACAGCAAAAGTCTTTAAGTGAGTGACTACAAAAGGAAATACTGAGAAGTCTTAAGGGGTAAGAAGAAGGTTATAGAAACATGTAGGTCAATAGCTCAAATACAATTTAAATTATTAATTACCAAAATTTATGACCATCTGCTCTCTGTCCAGTTTTATTCCACATGAATTGAGTTGGTTAGCTTTGTCCATTACCACTGTGATTAAGACTTTTATAACAACCAGCAATACCCAGCATCTGCAGGAGGGAGAGGGAAGTCTGAAAGAGCTTCTTTTTGGTGACAGGAGCTTCTTCAGTTCACAGATAAGATGCAGAAGGACAAGAAGCTGTTGCCCTTGCTGTTCATGCTGTTCAGGCCAGCGTCATGTTTTTTCTGTTACTTTGTGTTGGAGGAATAAAATCCATATGGGCAGGTTATGATCCTGAAGCAACTGCTTGTCAGTCTGCGGGATCTGTGGTCACCTGCCAAAAGTTGCTCAGGATTGAGTAATGTGACAAGATGATACCACTGCCAGAGGCTCTTGTGCATGCTACTTCCGTGGCTGAAGCTGAATAGAAGAGGAGTAGAAAACAGGCAACTCCGATTCTAATGTCCACTCTGCTGTACCACTGTGTTGCAAAGCTTGGCTTGTAGGTACTGGGGTAGAAACAGGAGATAATTTTAAGCAGTTTCACTACAGACCTGCTATTCCATGTGGTTTTTTTTCTATTGAAGGGATTAATTTTATCTTCTTAAGCAGATCAAAATCAGAATAAACACAATAAAGTCTGTTTAAAGCATTACCTTTATAGTACATAAGTAATAATGAAAGTGAAATTGAAATCAAGTATGAAAGACCTAATTATTAAAACCTGCTTTTCAATATTTTTTTTCAGTTAGGTTGTTCTGCTCTGTTGCTTTCAGCTAAGCCTGAGAATGGAACTCTGTGATCTTCTCTTTGATTATTTTTCCCACAGGCCCTAGTTCTGTAGGCATGGACTTCTCCTTACATGGATTTGAACATGTTTATGGAATACCACAACACGCAGAAACTCTTCTTCTCAAAAACACCAGGTAAAGGTGGCAGATTGCTACTGAGAGCAGTATTGTTTATGTAGAGGAGAGATACAACATTGTCTTAATAATTTAATGCACACAACAGCTTGAGATACGTATATTATATAGTGTATATTTTAGTTTAATGATACAGAGAGCTGAATCGTAGCCCCTGTCCACATGGAGTAAGTTTTTCTGCTTTCCCTTTTTGCTCTGCAATTTCATGAATGATTCTTTCTGTTCTCATTCAATTTTCCATGCAGTTTTTTTTCAGAATTACAGGATTGCTCATCTAAGTAGAACTCTTAAAAGAGAAACTCCATGGGAAGATGGGAAAATTCAGAATTCGTATTTTAGGACTTGGAGCAAATGTGCAGTAGTCTCACTGGAAGCAAAACTGTTGTTTGATTCAGATAGCTATGACCAAAGCAAAGAAGCAGTAGTCTAGGGTGTCCACATTTCAGCTCTGAATGCTAACCAAAAGACCATAATACAGAGTGTTCACTGAGCTTTCACTGAGTTCAGTGTAAAAGCGTTAGAGCTAAATTTGGCCCTGTGCAGGATGCTTACATATAACAAACACATCTGTTTGTTTGTCCTAGTGATGGCGATCCCTACCGGCTTTATAATTTGGATATCTTCGGCTACAGGATACATGACAAAATAGGCATTTATGGTTCCGTGCCCCTTCTCTTAGCACACAAGCCTAATAGAACTTCAGGGATCTTCTGGCTGAACTCTTCAGAAACGCTGGTGGATATTAATACAAAGGCAGCTGAGGTGAGAGTTGCTCACTTTCCTCAGAATTTAATAAGAAAACACTCCAGGACAGGGCCAACAGGAACATGACAACATTAATGGAGATTTATCTCTTGCTCCCTAGTAAAGAATTGTCAGTCCCTTCCTCCTGTCCTCCCTTTATATTAAACCACTTGAAAAGAACAAGGTGATGACTCCTTTCAAGAGTCAAATTACAGAATTTGTGTCTTAACAGATCTAGAGGAGAAGGCAGAGAGGAAATATATAATGTTGGAGCAGAAAATAATCTACCCAGGTGGATGTAGCAGGCAGAAAAAAGGGCGGACAAAAATCTTGACAATCTCTTGGATTTGAGGAATTTTTCTGAAAAAAAAATATCTTGCTTTATTCCAGCACTTCATTACATGGTTAAAATTACTATTTTTCTTTATTATTCATGGTATAGTTATGGCCATTACTCAAAGATCCTGCAGGAAATGCATAGTCTTTAATTACAGAAAAGCTTTAATTACTTTGCCCCTCATTACATATTTTTTCTCATTACCTCTGTATTTTGTATAAGCAGTATGCAAGGTAAAGGATTTGTGAAGGATATATAAGAAAAGTTCAGTGTGTTTTCCTAATAACTGCCAGGTATGTGTTTTTTGTGGGTTTTGTGGGTTTCTGTCTTTGTTCCTTCATTGAAAAAAAGTTTGACAGAGAGAGAGATTCAGTTTTACCTTGGTTTCCTTCAAAGCACAAGCCACCTGGATGTGCTGCAGGGAGCGCTAAGCAGAGAGAAGTGCCTCTCACTGATGTGCGCTGGATGTCAGAAAGTGGGATCATTGATGTTTTCCTGCTGATGGGACCCACTCCTTTTGATATCTTCAAGCAGTTTGCACAACTGACAGGTACTAACTCACCTAATTGGAGTCAGTATGGCACATGCACCTGGGAGATTCTCTGAGGAGCACACTGTACGCACAAGTGGGTTAATATTTACCTAGCCTATTGTGTGCAGGAGGCCAGTTGTTCCCACACTGCAGGTTGTAGAGCAAGGGGTGGTGCTTTGTGAAGACAGGCCTCCATCCTTGTTTTCCCTAGTGTTATGGTTACTGCTATCTGAGACTGCTCCCTTAGGTGAAGAGAGGAGACAGAGAGTGCTAGAACTGCCAGTCACCATTAAGACAGGATGCCTTATAGTGAGAAAAAGCTGAAGTTACAGAGTAATGTATCCTGGAGAGTAGAGAAAGAAGATAGGTGACTGTCCAGTGTGTCCATTAGGGAAGGGAGCAGAGATGTCATGCAGATGTGGGAAAGGAAAGAAGCAAGAGTCTCAGGAAGAGAATAAAAAAAATGGAGACATGAGGACTAACATTTTATGAAAGCAAAATTCTTTATGTACTAAAGAGAATTAAAAGCACAGAAACATCCCTGGTAGTTCTTCAGTGTGTTAGCAATGATTGTTTGCTGCACTGATGTTATGGAGACAATGTGGTTCAGCTGAACAGGAATAGGAAAGTAGCCAGATCACAAAAGGATATTGCCAAGCAGACGTACACACTCAGGAAGGTTTCCTGGCTCCGCTTTGCCATACACAGACATGTTTTCTAATTTTAAAAATTCCTAACGTTGCAATTCTGTGGTTCTCCTTGTACTGCAGCATCTGTGGGCCTGTTTATACTACTCAAGTTCAGTCAAAGGAATTGCATTCTACTGATTAAAATCTATGTAATTGTTTGCATTGATGACAGTTAAGCTCATCTGGAATATTTTTACATGAGAAAAAATTAAAGAATAAAATTATATTGGTTACTGGAATAACACTTCAGCATCATGGTACGTCAAGTTCCCTTTCAGTCTTGTATTATGATTATAGCCCTCTGCTCTTTCTGGCTGTTGAGCCCATTGTAGTGTTTGATATTTCCAGAGTTCAGCCACCTATGTGTGAAGGACATGCTTTAGACTCAATTTAGGCCATCATTCACTAGCTCCAGACAGTTACATATTAATCATGTTAACTTTTCTAGAGTCTCTAGATAAAATCCTGAAGGGCATTAACAGTGTTATCTTCATCCACATACTCTTCCTAGGCACTCAAGCCCTGCCTCCACTTTTTTCTCTGGGCTATCATCAGTGCCGGTGGAATTACGAGGATGAGCAAGATGTGAAGGCAGTAGATGCTGGCTTTGATGAACATGGCATTCCTTATGATGTGATATGGCTGGACATAGAGCACACAGATGGCAAGAGGTATTTTACTTGGGACAAAAAGAAATTCCAGAACCCCAAAAAGATGCAAGAACTTCTCAGGAAGGAAAAACGCAAGGTAAATAATATATCAGGAAAAGAAAAGATATTTCTTTGCAGTGTGAAGCTACTCAATCTAGCTTTAAGCAAGGTACTTCAGATACTGAGGTTTAACTGCAGAGTTTAACTACAACAGAGTACATTAGGCTGTGTTGCGGCCTGCTTCCAGTGTGCAAAGTATTAATTCAGCTCCTTGTGCCATTTTGTTATTTCATAGTTTGTTCTGTATCCTGACCATCAGGCTAAGTTTGACCCATGTGAAGCTCCATCTTATAGAAGCAGCCCAGTGCTGTCCTTGGTGGGCACAGTAGAAAATCTTTATACTTAACACGAGCTTTTACCATTGGTAGTTGCTGTCCTTGCTTCAGCTTGTCTTTGTATTGATAATACTTTTTATTTTCTGCTTACACTAACTGGGATTGCTTACTATAAACTAAATGGTTTTTTCTTCTGGTGAAATCCAGTATGATGTGCATTCTATTAGCTTAGTTAGTCTTTATTTCTGTTTTTACAGCTAAAATATTTCCCCTGGAATTATAGAGGTATTAAAATGTACACAGTTAATATGTAAAAGTTGTAGAATTGCTTTATCTTTGCCAAAAGTCAATGAGCAGGGGACTGTTGCAATAGCATTCAGGTTTTATAATCTCTTAGTTGGAGCTATAGTACTTTCTCAGCTTTACAGCTTTACAGAAAATAACTGCAAAATACAATACCTGGATGTTTAAAATAAATAAAAGCTTCTGTTGCTGTTGTATGCTATACAAACTAAGATATATTTAAATGTCTTAAGGCAAATTGTTTTAAGCAGGTACATGAACATGGAAGTCAGATATTTTCCCATTCACAGAATACAGTAGTGAATTAAATATAGTGTTTTTAGGGGTTGCGGTACTTGCTTATATCTGAAACAATGTTTTTTGGCCCTTATTTCTGATGGGTAAACACAATTCCATGACCTCCTTGTAAATGCAGCTGTTACACATAAGTCTAGCACAGCATATACAAGCACTGGTAACTGCTTTCTAAAATGAGTGACATAGCTTCTTTACCTGAAGTGAACTCATCTACCTTTTAGCAAAAGTGAATTCTTCCTGGTTTATTTAATACAGTTGATGCTAATAATGTGGTTTTATGTGTTTTATTTTCTTATCCTGGCAGCTTGTCGTCATTGTAGATCCCCACGTTAAGGTTGATCCCACATATACCCTGTATTCAGAGGCAAAAGACAAGGGATATTTTGTGAAAGACAGAAATGGGCAAGATTTTGAGGGCATCTGTTGGCCAGGTAAAAAGCCACGCTGTCTCTATGTTTCAAGGGAAAAATCAAGGACGAATTACATCTTCTAGTAGCATGGCAGGGTGCAATTATTTAGCTTCTAAGTGACACTTTCCTGTTTGAGCTCAAAATACCAGGGATGCTGTCTGTCCTTGGCTTCCTGTTCATATCTGAACGTATTTCAAACTGCTAGTCACCCTTAAATGGTGCTGAGTTTCAGACCTCGAGAATCTATGTCTGTTGGTCTGCAGACCATGGCAAAGGGTGCACTGAGTTCCAAGACATCCTGGAACTTGCTCTTGAGCTTTTATCTCACAAACAACAGTGACCACATTATTGCTGCCCACTGCGGAAAGCATCCTAGCTTTAGGCCACTGTATTTAGGTGCAAAGACAATGCATGCATGCTCTTAAAATCAGGTAAGTAATTGGGATCTCCCACATCCACAGGTTCCTCTTGTTACCTGGATTTCACCAATCCTGAAGTGCGAAAATGGTATGCAGACCAATTTGCCTTCAAAACATACAAGGTGTGTATTTATTTGCTCTGATGTACATATCCCAGAAAGCTTGAAAATGGGGAAAAGATAAAAGATAGACTACTGGCTAAGCAAATTGGTGGCTTTTGTAGTTGTATTATCATAATGAAGAGGAAAATATCTTGATAAGCTGAAGTACCACTGTGGAATTTTCTCCATGGACTTGCCTACACTAAGAAAGTTGGAACCCATATGCCTCCAGTGAACCTGCTCACTTAGTTGCAGCAGTAGGATGGACAAACTACCGGCATTTTGGCAACCCATAATCCAACGCAGCTGCTGCAATTCCAGCTTTTACTGCCATGACAGCACACAAGGACTGATGTGGGAGTGCTCTCTCATAGCTCATAGTTACTTTACCCTGGACTGACTTCCAGCATTCCTGCCTAGCACTGAAAGCAGCTGGGTGAACACTGCTGGGCATCTCCAGTTCCCCCCTCCATGCCCCAAAGCTCTGCTTTGCAGTAGGGTTGTTGAAACCACTACCCTGGTAGACATGTATAGTAGACATTTTCCATGCTGGTTTTCCTCTTCAGTTTTTTTTCTTCTGGACTTCTCTAATTTTTTTTCCTCATGGCTATTTAATACCTCTCTTTTCCTTGTCTCTTTTCCCTCACGGGAAGGCAGGAATAGCAAATACCTACTGAGTTTTGTAAAAACTACAAAAACCAAGTGGGCCTGTAGGCTGCCACGCTGACCAGAAGGGCTACCAAGAAAGATGAGATGAATGACTGGCAGCTTTCAAGTGACTACAGGAGAAGAATTACCTTGTCTTGCTTTGCTGCTGCTGTTTCTATCAGTACCCTAAACTGGTCTGACACCCACTAGAGATAAACACACTATGTCATAGCAATGGCTATGTTATGTCCTAACTGCAACCCTGTGTCATAGGGATCCACTAATATCCTCTTTGTGTGGAATGACATGAATGAGCCTTCAGTCTTCAAAGGGGCAGAACTAACAATGCAGAAAGATGCTGTGCATTACAACAACTGGGAACATCGAGAAGTACACAACATCTATGGCTTCTACCAGGTAGAGTATCTGGAGACACAAGCCAGCAGTTATTCTCATGGAGTATGTCTAATATGGTAATTTACACAGTAGTAGGTATTCTGTAACCTCCATCAAGGACTGAAACTCTGCTGTGCTGGATATTGCTATATTTAAAATAAACTCTATGATTGGTCACAAGAAAATGTAATAACATCCATGCCTCTGCCCTAACAATGTAAATTACATTGGCTGTGACTACACAATAATAACAATTGGTTTTACTCAAGTACATTCTAGTAAGAAAGTATTTATTTAATAATAAATATTGTTTGTGGGTACAGATTTCTTATTTTTCCTGCCTTGGAAAGGCTAAAAAGGCAATGTAGAAAGTGTCCTAATTACAGAGTTTATCTTCCTGACTTTTATGTCTATGATTTTCAGCAAATGGCAACTGCAAAAGGACTCATCAGACGTTCTTCAGGAAAAGAGAGACCATTTGTCCTCACCCGATCTTTCTTCGCTGGATCACAGAAGTATGGTAAGTAAGGACTAGCTGGATGCCTTCCATGCTGCTTTGTTCTATTAAGTTCGGTGTCGTGGTTTGCCCTCAGACGGCAGCACAGCACCACGTGGCAGCCGCTCGCACA
>JAOXJM010000041.1:26221789-26261311 GCA_026413425.1 Tringa solitaria
TTCCCGGCTAGCTCAGCCCACCCCTTGGGCATGGCTCCCATGGGATGGAATACCTGTGTCCCTGCCAGGCCCTGGGGAGAATTAACCCTAGCCTCGCCCGACCCAGGACATTTGGTGTGTAGTAGTAAAGTCTAGAGAGGACAGAAACTATCTGAGAAATACTGACGCATAAAAGTGCAAGCGATTAAAAAAAAATCAGGGGAGGCTGTCAAAGGGCGTACAAGTTAAAGGCAGAAAAACAACCTGTGTCCCGTGACAAACCACTACCTGCTCTTATTGCATATTCCAGGAGCAGGTGCGTATAAAGAAAAAACAGTTAAAGCGAACAGCAGTTCACCAGTAGTTCATGATCATTCTTGTTTTCTTTCCTTAACTGCAAGTGTAAGCTGAAGCATACACCCAACTTTCCTGTGTAATGCTGAAACTGGGTATTTCCAGGGGCAGTGTGGACTGGAGACAATAAGGCAAAGTGGGATTACTTGAAAATCTCCATTCCAATGCTTCTCACCATCAGCATGGCAGGGATTTCATTCTGTGGAGGTAAGGTGTTCAGCTGGAGTTGCTCATGCTCACTATGCGTAAATCACTGGTGCCACCAAGCTTGTATCTCAAGAGAGACTTCAACACAGATGGTGGAAAGCTAAACAGTCCAGTGCATTTCTAGACAATTTCACAGAGCAGTCTGATTTCAGATGCCAATAACCTGGCTCTCACCATCGTTTCTCCACTAACTCCTATGTAGTCTTTGAGTCCCGCCTGGAGCAGCAGTCCTCAGGTGGTGTTTTGTAGCATCACTGTGACAGTCCTTTGTCACTGGGGAAGGCACTCACTTAGAAAGCTCTCTTGAGATTATCGAAGGATAACTTGTTACACCAGATTTCCACTCTTATTTGGACAAGCAGCTGCCCAACAGCAGAACTGCAAGCACACTGTGAAATGCCTGGATTTACACACTTGGAATGTTTGTTAGAGGAGTACTTCAGATTTTTCAGAATAATTTCCAAAAATGTGTATTTTTATTTGTCTGCGCAATATCTAGCGGATGTGGGAGGGTTTATTGGAGATCCAGAGCCAGAATTACTTGTTCGCTGGTATCAGGCTGGAGCCTACCAGCCCTTCTTCAGAGGTCATTCTATCATGAAGAGCAAACGGCGAGAACCGTGGCTCTTTGGGGAGAAGAACACCCGGATCATCAGGGAAGCCATTAGAGAGCGCTACATCCTCCTGCCATACTTATACACACTGTTCTATCGGGCACACACGGCGGCTGAGCCGGTTATGAGGTAAGAGCATAAGTCAGGAGGTTTAGTCGTTATGTTCAGCTTGGAGGAGGGAAGTTAAATTACCATCTCTTACTTTTTTATTACTTATTTAAATATTAAAAAAGAAAAAACACACAAAAATTACTAAGTTGTAGTTTCATGCAGTCTGGTAGTGTTCTCAGAGGAAAAATATATGTTTTGGTTTTTTTTCCAAATGATGCCTGGAACACACTCATTCAATAGACACTGCACAGCCTTTAATGTATTTAAAATACCGTGGACTGCAAACTTCTCCTCATAATAAGTAACATTACATGGTATTCCAACCCACACTTAAACCAGAGCTTAATGGACTCAGAACTGACCTAGAAACATTTTGCCCCTCATGAAAATACTTGTTACTGCTCAATTGTTACTGTTATAAAAGCTTATTTCATATTGATAATTTGATCATTTATCTCTGCAGTATTTCTTATAATTTTTCTTTTAGTAGAGAATCTAATGATCTAGAACAGAAATTAAATTAGAAGATAAACTTTTGCTGTGTTACCTCTAAGTGTCTTGGTGGAACTCAATGCAACAATCCTTTCACCAAGGGAGGAATGTCATTAATTTTCCTGGTGTTGCTGTGTCTTTGAAGTTGCCCTAGAATTCTCCTTTTGCACCACATTTACCTTTACTTGTTGTTATGCAAATAACAACCTAAGGTTAAAAAACATAAATGTCTTTTTGAAAAGGGCTGAGTGGTTTGAGTTTTGAAGATGATTTGCATTACAGACAGTGTGAACATCTGTCTGCATGTATAAAGGTGTAGATGCCCCTCTTGTATGCACTGACATAGACATTGGGTTTCTGTCTTTCTTGAAATGAAGCTTATGTTGACATGTGCACTGCCCAAAATACTAAATAAAACTTTTGATTATGTTAAATTTGCTGCAGTAGGTACAGAATGAGAGAGGAAGCATGGTATTTTTTACACTGAGACAAGCAGAATGGAAAATGTGTCTCATTAGCAAGCACATAAACAGCAGAGCTGCAGCAAACAAGTAGATGATCGTGAGTGAGCAGATGAGCCAGGCTTTTTGTGTAAGGAAACCAGACCCTGCCTCTGAACGAGCTATTATTGTCATAATCTCTTTGAATATACAACACCTGTTCTGTAACCAGATGGTTAACGCACTACCCTTTTTTGAGAAAGACTGAAATTAAACTTCTGGTGCAGGTTTTTCAGTCATGACCAGGAGGAGACATGCTGTAAAAGCAGTGGTAAGCTGCTGAGAACAGGAAGGACTGTGCTGCAGGGACTAGCTCATCAGGTGTCTGCATTGCTGGTAGACTGTGACAGAAAGGCTCATCCATCTCTCCTTTGCCAGAAGGAAGGGATACGTAGTGCAAATTTGTAAGTCAGAAGGCAGGGTGGAAGAAAGTGAGGCTGCAGGAGGCCAAACCATAGGTGTATTGGAATGTCTTAACCCATGTTGTACTGGAAACTCTCATCAGTGACTCAAAAGGAATACTTTAAAGCACAGAAGAGGGCCTTGCCCTATCTTCAGTTCTTGATAGCTTTACCTTGTAAAAAGAGGGAGAAAATGGAGCCTGAAAATACCAGAAGGTCTTGAACAGACTGGTGGGAGAGGAGAAACTAACTGAATCTCACTATCTTTCTTTCTACAGGCCTCTCTGGGTAGAGTTCCCAGGGAAAATAGAAACTTTTGGTGTGGAAAACGAGTACATGCTGGGTAAGCAGGTGTCTTCTCATTCTCTGGAATTTGAGTTAATTTTTTTGAGGTGATAGTATGTCACATGACAAAAAGAAAACATGAAAACTCTGCCCAAGACCTTTAAAAATTATAGCGTAACTGAAAATAGAATTTGAGACCTCCTTAAGGGACCCAGTTTTAAGAGCACTATGAAAATAGGGGTCATATGAGATGCAAAAACTGAATTCAGTCTCCCTTTGAAAAAACAAAGTCTGTTTTGACCTGAACCATAGAAGTTAGCTGTATTAGCTAAGACTACAGGCTGTTTCAGAAATGACAGTAGCAAACAGCTACCATCCAGAATGACTGGTTTTTACTCTGATATGGCTGTCTGCTGAAGTAATTTTTCTCAGAAATGAAGCTTAAGAGATGGCTGTGTTTGTGTAAAGCACATTGAGCTGATAGGGAAGAGAGAATGGGAGGGGAATGTTGCATTTAATTATTTTTTTGTTACCTCTGGGCTCAAGAATGCCTACTAATGGCTTTCAGATGAGGGGACATTCACTTCTCAGGCAAAAGTCTGACCAAGGCAGGTAGGACACAGCAGCAAAGCTAAGTGCAGTGAAGCAGAGCATTTGAGAGGACTCCGAGAGTTCAGCCTCATCAGCAGTGAAGCAAGGAGGGAAGAAGTTTATCGAACTGTACAGTCTATATACATTAATATATTTTTTAAGGAATAAATAAGAACCATCCTCAGTGCAATAAGCTTAAGCATGTTTGGTTTGCTTTTTACAAGGCCATTCCTGTCTGCCACTCTTGGTTAGAAAAAGGTATTTTTTTGTTCAACCAAAGAGCAAACAGGAAGTCATCTCTTAGACTATGAGGGACCCAGAAGAGCCTCCAAGCTGGTGGGTGTACAATGCAGCCCAGCTGCATCCCAGTGCCCTAACAGAACAAGACCCAAGCAGCCATCAGCTCCCTACACATGTCTTTTTCTCCCACTAGAAAGTGAACCTAAGCAGATGGCGCGCCCAGACAAACCCCTAAAACAGCTACAGTAGGCTGACAGCCCCAGAGCACACAGCTTCTGCTCTGATGAGATGCAGCCTTGAGGACCACAGCCATGTTTATGTTTTTTTCCAGGAAACGCTTTGTTGGTGCATCCAGTCACAGAGCAAGAGGCCAAGGCAGTGAGCGTTCTCCTTCCGGGGTCAGAGGAGGTGAGAATGAAGTTGCACAAGACTTGATGCTTCTCATGGAACACCAAAAACCATCTTCATTAAATTGTCAATGCCCCTTTTTCACATATTTCTTTGTGGGTTAAACTTCTCTTTTATGTAGAAGAAAAGGGATCTTTGAAGAAAGGTCGTAAGTAAAGCAGGGGGAAGCTGTGGGGAGGGAAAATTATAACAAGGAAATAAACGCATCAATAGGCTGGGTTGTGTGTAGGAAAGACTGACGTGTACAGAGATCAGTTCCTCTCTGAAGTAGTTATTTATCCACAGGATGGCACTGTGATCCACTCCTACAAAGAGCCTTTAGCTGCAGCATCTAAGAGGTGGAGGAAGAGAAGGAATTTGGGGAAAGTAGTTCCTAAGGGAAAACCTGAGACTCTAGAGAGGAATGAGCGGAAAGAGAGCAGCAAAGGGGAATATGTGAGACCATGCAGAGCCTTATGACTCCATTAATGTAGCTGAGGATACAGACTAGGCTCTCCAAACAAGTTAAGAAAAATATTTTTATCAAGATCTATATGGCACAGTGAAAGCAGTTACACTTGCTGGCAAGTGTGGTGCATGGGAAGTTTCAGATGTAGCTCTCTTTTGTGACCTGTTATTAGCAACTTTGTTGTTAATTGTCACTTCGATATAAATCTGCTTATTCTGGAACTCAGCATTTCTAGATTAAAAAAAACGAAGAGTGGTATTTCATTGTTTTGCATTTCCAGGTGCTTTAAGACATACAAGATGTTATGCAAACTGTAGATCAGCTTATTTTTCTGTTTCAGGAATAAGTATTTATTCTTTCCATCCAGAAGATTATTTGATTTAAAAAGTAAATGCTATTTCTTGCACATCAAGTATGTTGTTAGGAATAGTGACAGTAAGGTTAAGCAGGAGAGCCACTGCATCTGCAGAGGGAACAGATCATGCCATATGTAATGCTCATTCATTTTTCATTTTTCCTAGATTTGGTATGATTTCAGAAAATTTCAACGAATGGGAGATCCAGGCACTCTGAAGATCCCAGTAACACTGGAGAATGTATGGTTTCATTTTAAGATATTGCCTCCATTGAGCGGAAAAAAACCCCCACTTTTGTTTTGTGAACACTCAAAATCAGAAAAGTTGACATTTCAATTTCTGTGTAGAAGTGTAATGTAAAATAGGTTTTGTAGAGAAGAAAATCCCATCTCCTCTGTTGTTAGATGGAACACTAATATGTCATGGTGGTGATGAAAAGTGAGATGATGGAAGGGTGACTTCTTCAAGTGAAGATATTTCACTTGCACGTGTACAGAAAGATTACTGCTGTTCCCATTGTTAGTTGGATAGTTTCTCTATGTACTTGTGATAAAAGCTTATTTTGAGCTTTAATGAGAGCAAGTTTCAGTTATCCCTGTTCCAGGTTAAAATTATATGATCAGAGTAGATAAACCTTTCTACCTTGGGGTTTGTTTTGTTTTTCTTCAGATTCCTGTATTCCAGCGGGGGGGCACTGTGGTACCTCTGAAGACCACGGCTGAAAAATCGACAGAATGGATGACAGATATTTCTTATGAACTCCGCGTGGCCCTGGACACAGAGGTACTCTGAGATGATGTTCCCTTTACAAAGTTGCCTTTTATTCCATCTAACATTTTTATGGTCCTTGCTGCCTGTTCAATCAGCACAAGGGTATCTGCATCTGTATGATCTGTATGCTGAATGGCTCTCCTGCACACCTCCTGTTTGAGGGGCTCCCACCTGCCTCCCACTGTTCCCTTAAAATGAGAGTGAGTATAGCAGTGGCAGAACATTTTTCTGACCTCTCATCCCACCTCTAGTCCTTTGGAGAAAAGAGCAGAAAATGAGCAGGCCACAAACTTCCTCTTGGACACAGAGAGAACTTCTTCCAACTGTCTTTTCTAATAGACAAAGGGACACCTGACACCCACATCAATTTACAAAACCAGGATATCCAAGTCTTCAAAGCACTCTCGGAGCTGGACTCCCTGAGCCTTCCAGGGTTACAAGTCATTAAATAAAAATAAACACACACCCTTCATAAAGCATAACATACTGTGAGACATTTTTAGTTTCTTTGTCCAGCACTAGAAGCTGCTGTTAATTTGTACTCCACCTGGTGTGTTTCACAGGCTGGTGCAGTAGGTGAGCTCTACCTAGATGATGGGCATTCGTTTCAGTATCTCCACAAGAAGCAGTTCCTGTATCGGAAATTCACTTTCCACAAGAACATTCTATCTTCCAGGTAACAGCAATTATGGACAAAAGACACCAACACTGTCATTGGAAATGCCTTTTCTAGCTCACCTTCTTACAGGTGTAGAAGTATTAGTCTCATCTATTGCTTAGTGAAGTCCCAGAGCATGCAGAATCTGTTATAAAACTGCAGAGTTTTGTGTTAAGTCTAAGGGCAGCAACGCATGCAATACTAAGTTGTCTTATTCTTTCAGTCTAGTCAAATCTGCAGATTCTACAGATTTACTCAAATACAAAGAAAGTAATCAGCAAGAGTAAAGCCTATCAGAGAGAGAAAAGAAGATAAACTGGGAGGTTTGCAAATAGGCAACACCTGGAGTGCTTGTATTTTCTAAGATATTTTTCTAAGATCTTCACTGAGAGGGTGGCCAATCACCGGAACGGGCTGCCTGGGGAAGGGGTCAGTCTTGTCAGAGTTCAAGGAGCATCTGAACGATGCTTTTTATCTTACGATTTAGTTTTAGGTAGTCCTGCGAGGAGCAGGGATTTGGACTCAATGATCCTTATGGGTCCCTTTCAACTTGACATACCCTATGATTTTGTGTCTGTACGAACAGACACCATTACATATAATGTCCAAAAGACATCAACAAATGTGCCATGTATATATTAGCGTAGTAAAATATACAAGAAAAGCATTTGAAAGGAAGTACGAAGGAACACAAGCAGCAAAGGTTGAGTGAAACAACCTAAAAGCCAAAACTATCCATATTTAGGAAAACAATCCTAAATATGTCACTATGACACTTTTACTATTGAGGTGTGTTACCCATGGGGCTGTACAATACATAAATGGTGATTTTACAGGCATGTCTTTATTCCTTCAGGGTTCAAAAAATATGCAGGAGGTCCTAACACTATAACATTCAATACAGAGCACAACTGTAGACTAGCTTGGAGAACGTAGTTAAAAGTGTGCTTCAGATCTTTTTTTTTTTCTTTATCTGGGATTTGAAAAGCTTAAAAATTCAGTATGGAAAGTAAAAATGTTGCTAAACTTCTAGCAAATCTAGAAGTTGAAAAAAGTAATTTTGAGATGAATGATAGAACTTTCTGTTCACTCTGGAAAGGAAATCTTCATTATGATTTGAGGAGGTTTTAGAGTTTTTTAGTAAAAATTAAACTAGTTACAAAATGAAGGATAACTGTGCCTCAGACTGAAACATATTACTAAGTTAAGATTAGCTTTACTTTTATACTTAGGAGCTTTAGTTACCATCTACCAAAAATCCAGAACCTTCTGATTTTCAAAGCCATGCTTTTTGCCACAAAATATCTTCCCAAATGTTTTTTTCCCCTAACTTTGTGAAATCTGCTATGCAGTAAAAAAGTTGTTGATAATGGGAAAAAGTTTTACTTGTTTTAGGAGAAAGGTAAATAGAGGAAAGGAAAGCAGTATAAGGCAACTTCCAGGGTGAGACTGAAGAGGTAGTTTCTCTGCGTGATACTGAACTTCTACGGATGGACAGAAGCTAATGTATATGAAATTATTTTCTGTTTTCAGGTGCACAGGTGAAAGTGGACAATACCACACTACCTGTGTGGTTGAACGGGTGATAATTCTGGGATTTGGACAGCATCCCACTTCTGTGACAGCATCTTCTAAGGGTAATGAAGTGTCTTTCATTTTACTCCAATTATCTGAAATACTGTTGCACTCCTACCACTCACTAGAGGTGGCAAACCAATAGCTCTATAATGGAGATGATATAGCATGGAGAGCATCTTTGTTTCATCTTATTTGCTACTTTTTGAATAGTAAGGACAGAATTTAGTGAAAGGAGCCAGCAGCTACTGACTGCTGATACTACATGCAGAATTAGAGAACACTTACTATGTGAAGCAATAGATACATCAGTAAAAGTGGTTCAGAATTAACAAGTTCAGATAACTTTGTCCTCCACAGAATATGACTAGAGATAGCATTTCAAATTAAGAACTATTTGCTTGGGTCTGTAAGCCTGCCTAGTCTAGAACAGGAAACTTGGAGACAAAAGCAGAATTACCTTCATGTTCTCTTGCTCATTCAAAAGCATCTGGAGTTCTTGACTATGTGGGTATCTCTAGAAGTTGTGAGGGACCCCATATGGATAGGCAGCAGCATCTAGGGAAAGGTCTTATCATTTCTGGCTGCTTTCCAAGCACCTCTCTCCACTTTGGGAATCATGTGGACATGGACTTTCTGCCTCCACCTGTCAATCTTGAGGCCGTTTAGGGTGCTTGGAAGAAAACCTATACTGCAACAAGGGTTATTTTTTTTGGAAAAATCCTTGAATAGTTCCATAGTTTGATGTACCACAGTTTGAAAGGTTAGAAAAAATAGTTCTTCCAATTCTGCTACATTCTTATGTGTATACTGGGCAGATTTGACTACTATTTCTTTTAATCAATCCTTCCCATCAGTGGCAGGGACAGTCTGAATTAAAAACTGGAGGGAGTCGTGTAACTGCATTTCAGAAGGGTTCTTCTTAAATCTTATGGTGAACTCTCTTGTCCTGTTCAGGTGGGAAAGAAAAGAAAGTGGTTTTCACATACGATATGAAGACCTCTGCACTGACACTGGAAAATTTAGCCCTGAGAGTAGATGCTGACTGGGTGATACGCATCAACTGAAGAGAGACGGAACTTCATTGGAGAATTTATTGAGAAGTTGGGGGGAAATAAGTTGGGAGGGCTTAAAATGCTCACTTGGATCTAATCAAATCAAGGAACCTATTTCCCACCTACATCCCAAACTAACATTTCCTACAATTTTTCTTTTAAAGCAGTAATTTAAACTTGGATAGCTTTTCTCTTTGGCAAAACCAACAGCACTAGTATTGTATCTTTGGAGTAAAAAGCTAAATACTATCTGATCCAGGCTAGCGACAGTTAGGCATTAAAATTGAGTTCTGCCTTCCCTTCACTTGCTCCAGAAAAATCAGAAATTGATTAGGGTGAGATTGTGACTCATCAGCATAGGGTTTAATGAAAGTATCTGGAAATCCCACTGTTCAGGGACGAGTTCTTGAGAAGAGCAGATCTGGGCCAGTTCGACAAGCAGCATCAGTAGATGTGCCAGATGTAGAGGTTTCCGTCAGAGTTCTGCCTGCAAACTGCCTTGTGAACACAAACCCAGGAGCTACTCAGTGTGATTACAGACACTTCCCCTTTCCAGTCCTTGTGACAACGGAAAATCAGGCAGTCTGTACACAGGCAAGCGAATACAAGGCCAAAGAGTTTAGTCATGAAAGCTAAGATTTGAGTAGGTTGTGCCAGTCAGTTGTGCAATAGCAAAAGCCAGTAGTGCTGGAGTGCAGAAGTCTCTCCAATAGCTGGCTTTGAAACTGATATTTGGATTTTGAAAAGGCACAGGCCTATTTAACTGCGATACTGGCTTAGGGTAGCAGCTGGGCTCACACAGAAACATTTTCCAGGTTACTGCTCCCCTTTCTCTGCAAGTACTACTTTAAATAAAAAAAAAAAAAAGTGTTTTGTTAGGAAAGAATTGGCATTTTTGGATGATTGAATGTCATCGGTTAAAGCCAGCCCAGTGAAGCAGCTCTGCTTATGGAAAGCTCTGCTTCTCCACATCTTCAAACTCTTGCCAAGATTTGGCTTCCTTTACACATATTTTAGTAATTTTTTGGTCAGTTTTTAGTATCTGAGATTTGAGCTTGGTGTTTATGAAGCAAATTTTTAGTTTTAGTGGGATTAGTTCTGTACTGAGCCATCCCATTTCATGCTTGTACCTCCGTTCTCTTAAAACTCACCCTAATTTCCCTTCCCTCCTTTCCCACCATCTCTGCAAACAGAACTAGTGTGTCCTGATGCTTTCTTCCCTTTCATAACTAGGAGTCCTACACCCCCTACATCCTGCCTGTTCCTACAGCCTTCTCGATATTAGCCATCTCCTTTGGCAGGCTACCATTGCTCTGCAGCTCAAGGTGTTTGCCCTTTCTATTTGCTACACTTGTCAACTATATTATTTTTAAAACCAATTCAGATTTGAGTCAAATCTGAACAAGTATCCTGTTGGCTTTTGTGGACATAAAAGGGAAAAAATTACTCAATTTCTTTTAGCAAGATAAGGAAGTATTTTCTAAAAGCATCAATAAATAACTCTTCAGAAATGAAGAAGGATGGTCACCATTTTTGCCAATTAAAGGTAACGTAACCGTCCATTTGTATGTTGTTCCCTGCTCTTCTTATTAAGTCTTCCCTGTGCTTGGTCAGTCATTCCCACCTGCTGCTGCTTGTCCCCTGCAGGGCAGATTTCTGGGAACAGCAAGTGTGAGAGCAAACTTTGACTGCTCCGCTCTTGAATACCAAGTGCAGTTTGTTCCCCACCAGACCCTTAGGTTCCTTCTTTTCTATTGTGCAGAGCTGTTTGTCAGCCCCTTCCAGCAAATAGCGTGCGCCTCCGCTCCAGGAGCTGGCAGCCTGAATTCTCCTGTGCTTAATGCAGACAAGTAAATCCAAGTAGAAGAGCAGCAAATAGATTTTTACATCTGTGAGAAGAGAGACAGACCCTATTTTTGAGACAGATCCTATTTTTCTATCAGCTTCCAAGCTTTAATTGAGTATTGCTGCTTTTGGTTAAGCATATCAGCGCTTCTCACAGGCTGTAATTATTGTCTGGAACATTTTAATGAAATGTTTTAACTGGTATTTCTGAAGTTGGAAAGTAAGTGAAATAAAGTAACAATGAAATGCGTTACATACCTTATTCCTTCCAACCTTCTTTCTACTGTTGAGAATCATTACAAAGTATTCTTCCAAGGGTCTCTGCATAAGGGAATGACTCGTTTTTATACTCTGGCCCTCAGTATGATATCTGCACTACAATATATACTCATGGGTCAAATTTTCAGTGGTACGAAGTGCCTGACTTCTATGGATTTCAATAGGAATTAGTTGCTGAAGATGTTAGCAGTTGTGGGTTTAGATTTGAGGAAATAAATTTCAAAGAATATAATTTACATTGATATTTTTAGCAAGTCACATACTTCTCCACATATCTATGCCGTAAAGAAGAAATACATTTATAGTATATCATTAAAAAAAAGTAATTGAATTCAATCAGTAAAAACAACTGGAGATAAAACTTCATAAAAATGAAATAGAAATATTATCATCCACGTATTTCACTTTTTCTCTGTCTGAACAGGTCAGATATTGGGGTACTTCTGCTTACAAAAAATTCCATTGTAAAAGGTGGTTTAATTCCAAAGGGTTTATTTTGCTGTTTGTAGCAAACAGCACATCCATTCTTTTCTATGGTAACTTGAGTTTCTTTAAAGACACCATTTGTCTTTTACTAGCAACTACTGTTTCTCATATAACAAAAACATCTGTGCAGTAAAAAATAAGAAAAGGAGAAGCTGTTTTTTGAACAGGTATAACCACGTAATACTCCTGAACACCCATAAAGGGTAACACTGAGTTAGAAGTGAGAAGTGTGTGCCCACCTGCCATTCCCTGTGCAGGCACTGGATGAACTGTCAGCTGGAGCAGTAGGTCATACCCTGACACTCGCTGACCATCCCAAGAAAAAAAATAAAAAATAAGATGACTGTTAATCCTTCACTTGATCCTCCCCAGGACATTCTTCCTGAAACAGAGCTCTGCGTACGAGACATAACAGATGAATTTTTGTACTGGGCAAGAAGGGAGAACACGAAGGAAAGAACACACACAGAGGTTCCAAAATGAGCATTTTTGCTGACGCTATGCAGTGGGAGGCCCTTGCATCACACTACTTGCATTGCTCTTGAAATATCCTGGAAAGAGTGACACATGGCTCTGCCAAGCTGTCCTGCAAAGTAATGTCAAATATGAGCCCTGCAATCCTCATTACGTTTATATGCAAGGAAGTCATCAATTCTGCATCTGGACAATCCACCCTGAAGCAACTGCATTCCAGTTTCCACAAACACTTGAATCTGTCCTTTTTGGTTGCCCTGTTGGTGCAAGAAGGCTTGCATTTGTGATAAAAAGAAAAAGATTTGGCCACCATTAGAAGACTGAGAATTAATACTCCCAGAGGGTTGTCAAGCTTGCCAACTAAATTACCTTCTTTAAGTGTTCCCCTAGTTGAGGTTTTTTTAATGAGGTGTAGAGATTGTGCATTGTACTATTGATTTGAAATGTGTAAACCAAGCAGATGGCTGAGAAAGAAAAAAGAATCGGTGCTTTGGAAAACACTGTAGTACTAGGGCAGAAGGTCAGCAATGAGCACTCGAGCCAGAGTCCAGAGACAAGTGTCATTAGGGCAAAAATAACACTGATGTCATCGTGTGATTTAAGACTTCCCAATCAAAGAAAATTCAAGGTGTTAGGGGGCTTTTCTTGACACACAAGCAATGTCACCTTTTTAAAGAACTGGGTTATAGAGAAGAGCAACATGTGTTTAGATTTTTCGCAGAGACTTTGAACTTGTCCCTTACCCCACTGTTGTACTGTTGTATGACAAAATAAAAGGGCAAAGTCAGACATCTCCTGTAAGATTGGTACACTAATACACACAGAATGTCCCGGTTTCCACACTGGGCCCCCTATATGAAAAGATGCCTTTTACATGGGAAGTAGCTATCACCAGGTGAATCTTAGTGCTATCAAGTTGCTCTCTAGAGGAGCCAAACCCAGCTGGCAGGTAATGACCTGACCTCAGCAGCATCAAATAGTTACCGTTTTCACCATTAGGAGCATGTTTTCAGATAATCCTCACTGCTAGTAAAAATCTCTCTATATATCTTTTCTGCAGCAAAGGGTAGAAACAAGAAGTTGAGTACAACAGTTCCTTCAGGAATGTCAGGACTGGTTTATGGGCTGGCAGTACTTCATAAGTATGTTCCCAAACCAGTGGGAGCTTAGCTTCCAGTTTCACCGTTCTCTCTACTTACGGAAAATGAGCTGGTTGCTCCAGGAGTCAGCCTGCTCACGGAGCCTGTCCCCAGAACACGTCTGGCCTTGGCACTAGCTGCGCAGAAGATTGACACCATCTCACTAACCCCCTCCCTCTCGCTTTCCCTTTCTCTCACTCTTTGCCTGTAGTTATTTTTAGATTTTATGGGTTAAAGCTTGTCCCTTCTGGACGCTCATACGCACAGGACAGGGACACACACATGCTGTAGACACTACAACTCAGGCACAGGAGTTAGCCAACAGATTATCCTCTTCCACATCGAGGAATAAATTCCAATTTCTTACGACAAAATACTGCCCTCTGAGAGGATGCACGACGTGTTTAACCACATGGAATTTTGTTGCTTGCAAATTTGACTGGAAGACTTTCAACAGATAGAAAAAGCAGTTTACACAGCAACTTCCTCTTTTCTTGAATTTCCTTCCAGTTTGCAAGATCTTGCTTTCTTTCAACATTTGCTTTAAGCCTGATTCCCATGCCGACCGCCATAAATGCCACGGTGGCTCAGCAGACAGGTTCTGGGTCAGTTCCCAGCGCTGCTATTAGCACTACAACTGAAGGTGCAGGTGGGGGCACAGGGGGAATTTATTCTGCCATTATAAGTCGCAACCAGCCCATTATCAGCGTGAAGGAGAAGACCTATGAAGAGCTTCACAAGAAGTGCCTGGAGAAAAACATTCTCTATGAAGATCCTGATTTCCCACCAAATGAATCCTCCCTCTTCTACAGCCAGAAAATCCCCATCAAGTTTGAATGGAAAAGACCACGTGTAAGTAACGTGTTTGCTGAGTACCTTTTACTTTCTCTAAATGGACCTATTCACCCTGAGCTTACATTTTTGCAGAAAGTCTGTGTCAGGGGAGGCAGTGGGAATAAGCTGGAAATGTATTTCCTTAGAGCTCTCCTGGAAGATAACTAGCTAGGGCTGTGGAAGCTCAAAGAGTGTGTATATAATGACTAAAGTACAGTAAACAAAAAAAAAAATAATAAGAGATGGAATGAAATATGTAGACAAAGAAATATGGAATTTAATTTTCTTCTTTCATGATTTGCTAGGGGTTTTCTTGTCTGAAATTGCCAAAGAAGAATTCTCGTTCTGCTACAAGTTGTTGAGTTTGCTGAGGCTTAATTTTCAGACACTACCTTATTTCACTTAGAACTTTACTTTAGTATTCTTCTGGCTTCCTAATCTGTCAAAATAAAAGGACAGGTTATGGTCTGAAACATGCTTTTGTTCAGTTGGTTATTCCCAACGTTGCTTAGCCAACTTGCAAATGTTGTTCAGCGTATCATCCGCTCACCATGAACATGAGTGTTGTAATCACTGTGAGGACCCACTTCTGCCTGCTTATGCCATTTATTTTCCCTACCTTATGGCCATTCCCCAGCCTGCCTTCCTCTTCTTTCCCACCCTGAGTATCTCTCACAGGCAGAGGACTAATTCCTACTTCCCAATTGATTCCCTGTCCTGCTACAGGAGTTCTCCTCTTTCCTTGTCGTTCCTGGTGGGTGGCTGCTCCCCTTTGGTGTGGCAGCCCCTGGGACACTGCTTCAACCCCCTCCTGTCCCCTGTCTGGCAGCGAGGACATGCTTCTGAGGAGCTTCCCCAGCTCCCTGTCTTTGGTGTGTTTTGGCTGCCTCTTCTAGATTGGCCATACTTCCCCAACACCCAGCTCTGTGCTTTGATGGCAAAGTCAGTGGTGACAGAAAACACTGACCACAGGAACGTTACTGAAGAGCAAAAGCCCAGGAGCTCCTGTGGGTGGCTGTTACAGATGCAGGGGAAGGCGATGTGCCACTGTCACAACAACAGCGTCAGCAATGTGGGGGGAGCAACACGACTCCCCCCATCTGCCGTGCCCTGTGCGTATGTGCTCTGCCATTCCTTCAGCGTCACCACGGCTGTATCAGCTCCTGGAAACACCTGAGCACGAGTTAAAGGCAGCCACAAGTCAATCGTCTTAAAGGGATGGATTTCCCTTATTTCTGCAGAGAGGAAAGCGATAACAGCAGGAGGGTGGGTGAGTGCCAGCACCCGGGCAGACAGACTGCTGGGAGTGCATATGGGAAAGCAGAGTAAAGAAAAAGCACGTCACCTCACACTTGTCTGATATATCTGAGCATGCACAGACCAAGCCTTTGGTTTTGGGAAGGTTTTTCCCAAAGAATAGCAGACTTCAGGGTCTCTGTCCCAAACATAACTCTCCGAGCCACTCATTAACAAATAGGTTTTGGAGTTCTACAAATTGTCTTAGGCAAGCTGAAGAAGATGCTGCTTCTACTTGACAGGATTGATCAGTTTAGGGGATTTACTTAGAATGCCATAGTTTAACAGCAGGTTTTTAAAGGAATGAATGCCTTTTGCTGCAGCAGTATAAGCTGACGAGGATTTTTCCTGGCACAGAAGTAAAGCTAAAGAAAATACAACAAAGGTCCAATGCCATTTTTAGTTGCATGCTGCCTTTGCATTTTCCAGTGCTCTCTTCCAACTGACTCATAAGTACCCTCTGCCCAGAAAGCAGCATGTACTCACTACTAGTGGGTTTTTCCTAGGATTCTCTGTCTCCTTTGCTGTAACTTTAGCCCTTTGTAACAAAGTTACAGTCCAAACCGAATGAACCCTGTGAAAACACTGGTCCTTTGGGTAGTACCAAGGCAGTCTGAGCCACTCAGGTCAGAGGAGGCTCTTTCTGGATGAATTATTGCATCGACAAAGTGCAGCCCAATTGGGAATCTCTGTGATAACTTGGCTGAAGAGATGAAGAGCAATCCCTTGCTTAACCAGGAAGACTGGAAGGACAGACCTGCCACCTGCATCTTGAGCACTTTTCATCAGCCCTGGAAGACCTTGAAAGCTTTCCCTGTAACTTTGGCTGTGCTCAGCACAACTAGCACAGCTGGAGATGAACCAGAGTAATACAATATTAAAAGTATATCCACAGCGTACTAAATACACCTGGCCACCATAAAGAAATGCAAGAAAAGCATTTCTGTTGTAGCTAAATCAGTTCATACAACAACCGTACAATTCCCTCCTCTGCATTCCTTTACCAACCGTCCTCCAAAGCAAATGAGCACAAGATGCAATAAATTGCTCTGAGGAACAATAATCACTGTACATTTAATGTTTGGAAATGCTTACACACCATCTGACTACCTTCATCTAAAGCACAGCATGCTGGATTCCAGAGCTTGTTACTTCAATAGGAGCAGGATCAAGCTAAAGTACGGCAATAGGACCTGAAAAAACACAATAAGAAAAGCTGGCATCTCACAGCTAGTTTTCAGGAGAGCACCCTAGCAATGCGGGGAAGAATATTTTCAACAGAGCCAGTGGGTGGAGAAAAGCATGAAGGCATCTCAAACAGCTGTCTTGGCAGAACTGGACCCCAGGACAGCTGACCGAGGCTCAAAATAACAGGACAGTCCCTCCATTTCCTCCCTCGAGGAGAATAAGGTGACTGCTGGGGGGAGCCAGAAGCTGGTCTCTCTGGCTATATGACTAATCCAAATATTTACATCAAAGCAAATATGCTGATTAGTCTGAAGGAGCAAAAAAGTGGGCTCAAGCCAAGTGAAACTACTACACCTGAAACATCAGTCTGGGAAAATCCAGGGCTACACTGATGATGTGGGGGAAAAAGAGCTTTATACCGCAGAGGTAGCATCAGAGAAAACGACTGGCAGTTGTTTGTGTGGCAGCACAGGCAGCTTTCTCCTTCCCACTCCAGCCCTCCTGTCTTCCAGCAAATTTGATTCCTGGACTATACTTTGTCTTCTTCTCCATTTGTAGCTGCTTAGTGAAGTGGTCCTCAGGTTGCAGTATCTTAATCTCACAAGGGATGGGTCCAAAACTTCAGCATCTTCTTTTTCTTCCCCATACCAAGCTTTCAAGTATGAGTGATGGTATGAAGCAGGGACTTCTTTCCTCTGTAGGACAGGTTGTACCTACTTCTTCCCTTGGCTTTCCTATACCCTATAGTTCTTTGTCCTATACAGAGGAGGTTCTGTGTAACCCTGCAATAGTCCCACCTCCATTTTCTGGTAGTTCCTGCATAGTTCTTCCTTCCCTACAGAAATTTCTTAATTATTTATCCTTATGCAACATCTTGTGCCAATTCTGTACTAGTGTAAATACTGACAAACCCAATACATTGTCCTAAGTGCAAGGCAAAAGAAGAGCTTCCTGTCTTCAGAGACAGATGATACCTATTACATTTCTGAATACAGCATTGGCAATTAAATACTGCAACATGAGCAAAAGAGTAAAATCTCTTAACCAGCAATTGATTATTCCTGAGAATTAAACACCAGGTATTGGGCAAATTTCAAGGAGGAGTATTACTGGGGTTCATTCCTAATGAAATGCAGTCTCTAACCCTATTAACACCTCAGCATATTGCTTACTGCAAATTGGTCACCTTAAACCTGCAGTCATTTTTAAAGAATTTACTCTGGTCCCCGATGTTCTTTCCACCTACCTGCTCTCCTCTCTTCTCCAATGTTTATTTTTTTATTGTTTGGAGAAATACTTTTCCCTATTCTCCTCATTTTAACTGTACAAAAGGAGCTCCCCAGGCTATTAAACCCTGTAGACACACAGACAAACCTCTGCCTGAAGCCTGGAACATCCAGATTTTAAAACATTTCCAAAATGAAACTGCTGCTGAAAACTACAAGAGATTTTGATATTCACAAGCTATCCTACAGGACAACAAAGAAAGAAATGCTTTTATTTCTGTGGCAAACAGGCATTATAATGCACTTTTTTTCTTTTCATCATCTGTTTATATTTTGCAGGAAATCTGTGAGAATCCACGGTTTATCATTGGTGGAGCCAACAGAACAGATATCTGCCAAGGAGAATTAGGTATGAAATTCTTACTTCAATCCTGTGCTTTTTAAAGTCTGCATCGTAGCTTAGCTCTCAATTTTCTTTTGCTTCCAAAAGGATATTTGAAATCCTATGTTTCAGTCTATCACTACACATCTACTTATTCCTGCTCTATATAGCAAATCACTGATGTCTGCCTAGTGGCAATCTAGGGAAGAACTGTAAGAGAAGGATGCTTTACAGGGTGTTTTCCTTTTCATGAACTAATATAATGAATGTTACATGGCACCACTTGGACCTTTCTCTCAGGATTTGAGGATGAATAAAATGAGTTAAGATGAGAATGAGAGGTAAAGAGAAGGAGTTACTTGACTGAGAGAAAAATCTAATTAGCTACTGTTGTATTTTCTCAGGTATTTAGTCCTATTATTTCCGTACAGGATCTTCTGAAGGCCTCCAGCTAAGTGTGCCTTGTACTCAAAGACAACCCCTATATTAAAGAAGTTAAGCTTAGATGCTCAAAGAGGCCTTGATACGTAGAGCTGCTACTTAGGTACAAGTGATGGCTCTGCAACAGTCATCCACGTGGCACTCACCTGCACTGCTTTGTACAGTCATTCACCACTGAGTTTTGCCATGTCTTTTATAGTTTTATAACTTCACCTGTAACCCTCTTCCTAAACTAATGCATCCTAACATGTGTTAATCTTTTCATTTAAGAGTTGTTGTGTGTTTGTGACTGTCCTCACCTTCCCAGTATTTTTTTTAAAAACAAACAAACAGTTTCCAAACTGTGGACACAAATGAATTTATATTCTCTCTTTTGTCTTCCATTGCTTCCCCAACTACTCATACCATTGTTTACCTTTTTGAGTTCTGCCAAACATCGGATAGTTTAGAAAACTCCTGTTCACGGTTGACCCCACATCCTTCCTGAGGGGTAACTGTCACTCACTGCCCCCCCAGTGGGATTGGGGAGAGAATCAAAAGAGTAAAAAAGTGAGAAAATTCATGGGTTGAGATAAAAAAAAGTTTAATAAGTAAAGCAAAAGCCATGCACACAAGCAAAGCAAAACAAGGGATTCATTCACTACTTCCTGTTAGCAAACAGGTGTTCAGCCATCTCCAGGAAAGCAGGGCTCCATCACGTGTAATGGTTACTTGGAAAGATAAACACCGTAACACGGAATGTGCCTCCCTTTCTTCTTCTTCCCCTGGCTTTATATACTGAGCATGACATGATATGGTATGGAATATCCCTTTGGTCAGTTGGGGTCAGCTGTCCCAGCTGTGTACTGTCACAACTGTGCATCCCCAGCCTGCTCACTGGTGGGACGGTGTGAGGAGCAGTAATGGCCTTGACTGCTCAGCAACACCCACAAACTTTAGTGTGCTACCAATACTATTCTCATGCCAAATCCAAAACATAGCGCTAACGCCAGCTGCCAGCAAAAAATTATGTATAGAGTTGGCTTTCCAAAGTATGCGCATACATGTATTTCTATGTTTTATCACTCCACCAGTTTCATACATTTCTTTTACAACTCACTGCATTCAGATTTAGTTTTCACTGTCTTGTACAAGTCTCTCACCCAACTAATTCACACTGCTCAGGCAAGCTTACCCTATAACTTCTCTTAGAGTAGCAACTAGGATGTTTTAACTAAGGGTTGAGGCATCCTTTGCTGAACACAGAAGTATGACAGGATAAAGTCACTTTCCCAGAGCTCCTAGAGAGGCAGAAAGCTTGTGCAAGAGTCTGAAGGAGGAACTGAAAAGAGCTAAAGGGGACAGTGTTTGCCACAGTGCAAATACATGCAAAAAGAGGAAAACGCATCAGAGCAATGAAGCGGGAAAGAGGCCCCACAGAACGATGGTTGGGACAGAGGGTTATCCTGAGAGCAGAACATGGAAATCTGAGACTGAGCTCAGGTGTACAGAGCTCCACCTGGGAGGGAGTTATTTCTCAGCTGGTCTCTGTCCTAAGCTTGGAAGGAAAAGTAACAGGGGAATTTAGATTGGAATTCATATGGGACAGGGAAATCTTAACACAGGCAACGGTGCTCAGCAGATTTTGTTTTTTTTCTAAATTACAGGGAACATCTATTTAATTGTTGTGCACCTAGCCATGAATGATGCCAATGAGCATTTCCAGAGCACAAATAAAGTGCTAAAGTTTGCAGAACACATGGAGAAGAGCACTGTCCTGAAAGGCGATGATGGAATGCTCCCCTGAGAATTCATGTGTCACTTCACGGTAGCTCTGGTTTTCCCTTTAATTCTAGTTTCGCTGTCCCTTCACGTTGTCTGCTGCTCCTGCTCATTTACAGGTGACTGCTGGTTCCTAGCTGCCATTGCCTGCCTGACACTGAATAAAAAGCTGCTCTGCAGGGTGATACCACACGACCAGTCCTTTATACAGAACTACGCTGGCATCTTTCACTTCCAGGTGAGTCCCTTTGTCTAGCGGGAGGCAGATGGAACTCTATTTACCCAAGGAAGAGCTCAAGTCTTGGTGCGCTCTTTCCTTTCGCTTTGCTGCCCTTTGGAAGTGTGAGTGACTGCAGGGAAGGAGAAGGGATTGAATTGCCTCACCCCAAACTCTTCCAACAGGGCAGCCACAGAAGGATCAGCCCACACAGGCAATTAGGGAGCATTAATCCACCAAGGGAGCATTTGCAGGTTGCCATGTCCTGCGTGTAAGGGATAGCAACAGGTGCCCAGTCCTGCCTGACTGCTCAGATGTGGCCCTACAGCCATCACAGACACGCGGGTAGCTGGCAAGAGCGTCTGTTTTTAGACCCACAAGCAGCTGGTCTCTGTCAAAAACAAGTTACTGAAGAAACACTTTTCAAAAGAGATTGATTTTCTTGGCTTCCCTAAGGGATCTCTCACTGGTCCACACGCCTGGAGGAATTTGGTCCAGCTGCCTCCCTCCCAATGCCATCACTTTTTGCCACATTATGAAGCAGTTAATTTCCACATTTCTCCTCTTTCAGCCAGGTTCCCCCTCCCTGTACCAAGTCAACACTCGGTGTTTTTTTTCTGTTTGATTTTATTCAGTTCTGGCGCTATGGAGACTGGGTGGATGTCGTCATCGATGACTGCTTACCCACATATAACAACCAGCTGGTCTTTACCAAGTCCTCCCAGCGCAACGAGTTCTGGAGCGCCCTCCTGGAAAAGGCCTATGCAAAGTAAAATGACCCACTGGACTGCGACGGGCTCCCCAATGAGGCTTTGGCCAGGGAGGTGGTTAAACCAACATGTACAGGACCTATAATGAGCACATAGAGAGCCTCTGAACATACCAGTGTCTTTTTCTATAGATTTTCATGCCTCAGAATTGAGGATGGGCTAAAGCATATTTTCTAGAGGGTTTTGCTACTCATTCAGAGGTCTACATTTGATTCTCAACATCTCTTTTTCTTTTTTTTTTTTTAAACGTGTGCAGGTGACATGTTTTAAAACTTCTAACTTGAGAGTCACCAAACAGGTGGTTTGTGGGTTTTATTAGTATGTGTGTTTACATATCTTTATTTATACACATACACACAAGCCAAGTATAAATATATAGGTAGGTATCTTTATAAAAGAGAATCTTATTTTTCTTTTCTCTTTCCAAGACTCCATGGGTCATATGAAGCTTTGAAAGGAGGCAACACTACTGAAGCCATGGAGGACTTCACTGGAGGAGTCACAGAGTTCTATGAGATAAAGGATGCCCCTAAAGATATCTATAAAATCATGAAACATGCCATTGACAGAGGATCCCTCATGGCCAGCTCCATTGATGTGAGTCTGTATGAACTTTGCAGATGAGCCATAAGAAAGGGTAGAGGGGAGGGACCTCTTCATCCATAACTAAATATATGCCACCTTTTGGGACTGCTTGGTTTAGTCCATAAAGCAATCATCCATTTCTAAGAGATGGAGTCATGTCCACTAGACACCACCCATTAGCAAACAGCAAGCACCAAAAGGGAAACAAAGTGAAGCAGAACATGGAGGTGGGGAAAATGGGCGCGATCAGCAAAACCAGCAACCCCCAACCTCAGTGCCCTCGCCCAGGTTGGTAGGGGGGTGCCGCAACTCTGTTAAGATGTAAATCTTCACGTCAAGTGAGCTAAGTGTGCAAATGCTTAGGAAATCAACCCTTCAATTACCAACACAGTCTGAAATTGTCTTAATTTACTGTGGTTAATTCAAAAGTGAAAGTAACAAAACTAGCTTCAATAAGCGTTATGAAGTATGAAGTTGCAGTAAAGGCAGAAGAACAAGCAGTGCTATCAACCACTGTGGATAAGTATGGACCATCTAGCATATAACGAGAAGTTATCTAGGCTACCTTTTACCACTCATCCATCTTGTATAATTTCTCTTCTCTCTCCCTGCCTCATGCTTCTGCCTGACACTTTTCTCCCATTCTCTGTACCAGGATAACCTGGGCTTTTCCTACGGATCAGCTCCTCGGAGCGACATTGGGGAACTGATTGCTCGAATGGTGAAGAATCTGGAAAACGCGCAGATGACTCACTCCACTGTAGACTACCAAGGGACAGACGAGAGGCCAGCCTGGGTAAGTATGTATCCAGAAGCAGTTGACTTCACAGGGCTTTTATTTACAGACAGAACAGTTAGAGGAACATATCATCTACGCTTTTAAATCCTTATTTGGCTTCACTGAGTTATCCCAAGACAAAAGACCTGTTCTTATGGATGTTATCTGACATAGTATTAAAGGATTTCAGTTCTTTCAAACACAGTGACTGATACGAGAGGACTTTGCTGATACCGAGGCCAAGGGCTGTTGGCTTATGGCAAAGGCTTATAATTTCCAGATCTTACCTGTACAGTAGAAACGGAGAGCAAAATCACATCAAATATGTCGAAGTGGCACCTTGGTTATTGTATTTAGGAACAGGACATGATTAGTGGATTTTATAAAGTACCGCCTCACTTGCAAAGGACAGAGAAAGCAAGAAAATTAAAATACAAGAATGGAACAAGATCCCCAAGTGTGGAGGGGGTGTAAAAGAAAGAAAAGGCAAGCTCTGCACAGCTCTCACTCTGGGCACAAAAAGCTCTTGGAGGACTTATTTTGAGACAGAAAGTGCTATGGAGCTCTGCCCACCAACGAGGGGAGTCTGCTCCTGGGATGCTCCTTTAGATTGCGGCCTTTAAGATCATTTATGCATTTAAAATGCGTAAATGAAAATGATGAAAATGAAAAATGTGTCAAGTTTTACACACAAGGTAAACTACAAAGTAACTCCAGTATACAGCAAAATAGAGAGAGGGATGTTAAAACCATGAAAGGAAAATCCCATATTGGGAAATTTAAAAGTTTCCAAATCTGTAGAGGGACATGCTGCTTTGTCCTTCTCTCTCTCAAGCAGCTGTCATGCCTTGCCCTTTAGGGACCTGCATTTCCATGACAATGAAATCACAGCTCTCACTTTACAGAGAGAAAAAACACCCAACACCCACCCCAATTACATCATCTAAAACTTTTGGTTGCACAAACCATCTTCTGCATTTGCAGCAGAAATAGCTGATTTTTCCTCTTTTGACATCTATATTTAGTCTTCCTAAAAGACTGAATTGGTGTAACTCTTTGGGAAAGCCCATTATGACTGCCTTGTTTTGCAAGCATGGCTGCCCAAATCACCCATGTTTTGGGGAGGATTTCCTCCCCAGTGACTGTCTGCTTAAAGAAGTTTGGAAAACTCTGTATAGTTACTGCTGTGGCAGCCATTTTACTGCTGGTTATTACACACTCCTGAGCTATCACCAGAAAAAAATATAATCATGATTCTTGATGGATAGAGGCAGATAGTGCAGATTTCAGAAGCACTTTAGAGAAGCAGCCTAGGGCACCAGGAGAAGTTAATATTCTTAAAGAGAAAAGAGAGAAAGGGGTTCTGATAAGTAATGGTGGTGACAACCTGAGCAGAAATGAAGAAAAAAGGAAATACATATGAAATTATAGGCATAAAAAATATGGAAACGGGAGAAAGAAAGAGAAGAGAGAGAAGCAGAAGGGAAAAAATGGAAAATAATTGCGTCAGCCAGGAATTATTTGGATGAGATCCTCCAGTTGCAACCTGAGAATGTATCTGTGTGACCTTAATAATTCTTCATTTCCAGCCCTGCCTTTCTCATGCCCTCAAAAAGGGGTGGCAGAGTTACTGGCAGGGCCTTGCAGTCACCTCTCAGTGACAGACACAATGGAGGAGGGGAAGTTTCACATATGGTCCACGTGTGCGTAGCAGGGCCTTCCCTCCCCGCTGTTCTCAGTGATCTCTCCTACAAACACAGCAGACTGCGTGCAGCTGCCGTCTTCCTCTCAGTTCTTTATCTCCCAAATAAAGACAATTCCAAGATTTGCAAGCAAAAAGCTGTCAGACACACTAACAGTCGATTACCAGGACAGCAAATGTATTTACAGCTGAGCACACATTGCTGAAAAAAGCTACTCCCTTCCTGAATGTCAGCTGGAAAAAATTTCAAACATAAGGATTTTAACGATTATGGAATAAAATGTACATCTCCACAGGAAATTAAAAAGAAAATAGTAAAGTTAGTAGGAACAGTGTATTAATTAGGGTGTTTTAACGTCATTGTGATAAGATTGCAGCCATGTGTAAAGACACAAGCGTTCTTCTAGGTCTTGATCTGATCTTATGTTTCCGGTTAATATATAATAACCTTACTGAGCCATACCAGAATATACTATCCCAGAAAGGGCTGAATAGTCCTACTAATAGAAAATCTGACTATTTTGATTAAGCATCCTATAAATATATATACTCATAAAGCGTGTTCTGAGTGCAAAAAGAAGTAGCCTACACAAAGGTAAAAAGTAAGCCACAAAATGTCCTTTCCAATTGATATTATTAACATGTTGCTTTTCTAGTTCATGCTTCACTCCTTTCTACCCAACAACATTAATTCTGTGGGCACTGAGTTAGGCCACCTTGGCAAATGCAAAGAAGAGAACAAAGACACAGCCCCCTGTCACCTAAACAGCGTCATCCTCCCTCCCAAAGCCCTGGGTGGCAACACCTGCATCAGAGCAGCCAGCTGAGCTCCACGTGACTCATACACATTTTTATCCTGTGTCAAACAGACCATAGTGCCAATGCAGTACGAAACTCGGATGTCTTGTGGACTTGTCAAAGGCCATGCCTACTCTGTCACTGCTGTGGAAGAGGTATGTATGGTCCCTTTCTTCCAGCTATGAGGAGCTATTGGTCCAGCACCATGTATGTCAGCAAAGCTGCGGGGTTGGGGAGAAAGCAAAACCATTTATGAGATAAAGAAATGAAATTTATATTTAAATAATGAAAGCTTTGTGGAGTAATAAAACTGTCCAGGTTCTGGATTTCTAGGGAAACAGGTATTGTACCATAGTGTGCTTGGGCAAAGGTGGCCACAGCCAGCCACTTCCTGGTCTTACAGCCTTCCTGCACTCACCCCAAGCAGGTGAGGCTGGGTGATGGCCCAGTAAAGCACCATCGCTGGGGCAGCTGGTATCAGCAGTTTGGCAGGCAGAATGTTTCCTTTTGAACCTACTCTCAGCCTGTTCTTGTTGCCTTCTTTTTCAATCAGACAACATTTAAAGGGAAAAAACTCCGTCTGGTAAGACTGAGAAATCCCTGGGGGCAGGTGGAATGGAACGGACCTTGGAGTGACAAGTGAGTAAAAAGAAGCTTCACATGATTTCAAAAAAGAAAAAAATTGCAGCTTATGCTTGACCCTAACATTTAATAATGAGGTATCTGAATTGTCTTTGCTGTTATTTTGACATATGAAACTTTGAAGCTGATCGTATTTGAGTGCTTAGATGAAGCTGTAAAAAGAAAAGAATAATTAGAAAAGATGTTAAGAAGGGCTTCAATCAACGGAAATGAAGAGAGCACCCAGTCTAGTGGCGTCAATCTAGTCAAGTCAATCTGACTTGACTGTCTAGCAAGTTCAGCAATATCTATTTCCAAAACAAGATGTGACAGTAGAAAAAGCTTTTAAATTATGGAAGAACTGGATGAAGCAAGATGTCAGTACATGAGTGAGTTTGGATAAAGCTTCTCATTAGGTTTTACTGAAAGGAATTTCAATAGCTACTCCAGCAATGAGAGTCTGCAAACATTTTTGTCTTCAAGCTAAATAGAATGAACGTGGTTTAGCAGATTTTTGAGACCTGCTAAGAGGATGTCTGAAGGGAAGGCAGAGAGGAGCAAGGAGTTGCTTTTTGGAGAAGAGGGTAGCATTGAGAACAAATGGTTGCAAGGCTGACAAAGGAAAAATTATATGGATGTAGCAAGATGACTCTTGACTTTCCACTCTAAGAGGCTTACAGTAAAGATTAGAAATTTTAATGAAAACTACATTGTAAATTGTATTCTGTTTACTCCTTTGAAGGTCAGAAGAGTGGAACTTCGTTGACGAAGCCGAGAAAATCCGCCTGCAGCACAAGATCGTAGAGGATGGGGAGTTCTGGTGAGAAAAACCTGTGTTTCTATAGGAGATATGCAACTATAGCAAAAATTAATCGCCCTGCGCTAGCTAAATCTGCAAAAACTGTTGCGATAGTCCCTGTTCCCCTTCCTATTCCCAATTAGCCCTGCTCTGCAATCCCCTCATTCTCCCACCAGAGTTTATTGAGTGCCACCAGCACAGTCCTTCTATTTATGCCACATTTCCACAAGCTCTCCATCACCCTTTCTATGTATCATCCTCTCAGGCCAGTTTCCCCCAGTTTGGAGATGTACCTGTGTTAATTGACCAACCAGCGTTAGGAAATCATGGTGCTTCCACTGCAAATGTGCCCTAATAGTGGCGGTAATGTGGGTCACCCTCTCCACCTCACCAGGATCTTTCAGGCAACCACCCACCATGTAAATGTATTTGGGTTCAGTTTCCCCTCAATTCCTCCAGGATATCATTTGAAGATTTCATGAGGCACTTCACAAAACTTGAGATCTGTAACCTCACACCTGATACTCTGGAAGCGGATAAACTCCAGACCTGGACTGTGTCAGTCAACGAAGGGCGCTGGGTGAGAGGCTGCTCAGCTGGAGGTTGCCGCAATTATCCAGGTGAGCAATGGGCCTCTTTGGTGTGGACTGTATTAGATCCCACAGGCTAAGTCATATCATAGCACAGCCTGCTCAGTTCTCAGCCTTAGAAAAAGCCTTGCTTCCTCAGAGGATGAGGCACGTGATTTTGTAGCTGGAAATCTTCTGTCACTATGTTTGTGACAGCACCTCGTCAGCCCAAAGGTAAATCATTGTTCAAATATTTCACAGTGGCTCATGTAAGAGAAAAGAGAACAGTTTCACTCTTTCACTTGAGAATAGATTTCACTTGGGAAATCCACTTTCTGGTAGCTTTAGGCACTCTGGAAGTTTGTCAGATGCCAATTCTTCATTTTCTATCGTTCTTTGCTGTGCAGTTTTCTTAAAACTATGTAAAAAACATAACACGTAAAAAAAAATATATATTTATTAGCCCAATTCCAATCTTTCCCTCAGGAGACACAGGCAGGGAACTTAAAAGTTCTCTTTGATCATGAGTATCATTAGAAAATTGAAGCTTTACACGTTTGCTTTGGGTTGTTGGTGGGATTTCACAGATACATTTTGGACCAATCCCCAGTATCGCTTGAAGCTCCTGGAGGAAGATGATGATCCCGAGGACGAAGAGGTTATCTGCAGCTTCCTCGTTGCACTGATGCAGAAAAACAGGAGGAAAGAACGCAAGCTGGGAGCCAACCTGTACACCATTGGCTTTGCCATCTACGAGGTACCAGCTCTAGACCTAATTTTTCTCAATGTGATCACAAATCCTGACAGTATGCATTTACCAAGAGAGTCACTGAATCATTCAGTCCGATTACATGAACTGCAATTTTTACTTTGCAAGAAACTCAGGGGAAACCTGTGAGGAAGGAAATTCAAGGCTTTGTAACCATTCAGATTATAGTAACCTCAGAGTTCACCCCATCTATAAATAACACACTTTTTAGGCTTTTATACTGACTCAATGCCAGAATTTAATATAGTCTCTCATATATTCTTCAAACTTCTCTTCATCCTTGCTGAGACTAAACATTTCATTGGCAGAATTGTATAAAAAAAGGAAACAGGCATCCAAGATGCATACATAGTGATTAACCTCTGTCCCTGCTGTCAACTTCACAAAGAAGTCCATTTACTCAGTTCCTTGCACAAACATATTTAGTTCAGATTTTAGTGGATCTCATGTAGACCCTAAGAAATCTAGAGAGGAAGAGAGAAGTTGCTTAGAATATTTATATAACTTGGGGCATTTTAATTATCCCCAGAAATCTATGTGAACACCCTTCTGTATGATCTATCAACAAGTGGCCTCACTCAGCAGCTCTGACTGTTTCTTTTCTTTGTTTCTCCCTAAGGTGCCCAAAGAGGTACGAGCAGAACGGAGGCAGATTGACATCTTGGTGTATACTCACAGCTAGTGTTACTGTTGTGCCTGTCTGTAAGTCAGCAGGAAACCACCCAGTCAAGTTTGTTTTCAGGGATGCAGCAGAAGCGAAACTGCTAACCCTTCTGCTTTGAGTGTTTATTAGTAACATTTTTGCAAGTAATTTTTAGTTCCTTCTCACCCACACCCCATTTTCATTTGTGCCTTTTCCTCAGTCCTTCTCTTCTATTCTGTATGAGACCTGGCCACAGCTTGCATGGTTGGTCAGTGAGCCTGGGCCACAGGAAGCCGTGTCAGTGAGCCCTTTGCCATCATGCTCCATGCGGAACCACTCTAAAACACTTTCCTTTCCTCCTGCAAATAATGCCAATGTCCTATACCCTTCAGCTGCAGAGTTTCTCTATAGTCTTAGAATTTGTTTAGAAAAATCAATGGTATTTTCAGCCATTGAAAAAAACGTATTAAAGGTACACAGATTAAGTTTTATTGAGCCTGCTGGTAGCTGAATCATTGGCATCACTTCACCTGAAGGCTACATAACATGGAAAACATGAAGATAGAAGTCTGAATATTGTCTTTGGTGACTATTTTATGGGTGGTTATTTCTGCAGAAAACAGCCTGCAAGTGTTCTTAGCCCACAATTCTTGACCTAATATTCATATTTGAACCAATGCAACGTTTGATCGTGTTTCAATAGCAGATACAGAATTCATGTTTTGCCCAGGCAAGGAGACGTTTCCACTGAAAGCATCTTCATCTTACCACACTGCATGCAGGAGTTTGCATATTACCATTCCTTGCCGTGCTACCCTCCAAGGAAAGTAGCTGAACTCTGGTTACACACAACTGAGCGTCCAAACAGTCAGATAAAAGTGCCTACAGAACATATCAGCCAATGCTCTGCGGGTGGGCTCTGGAGCAGCCCTGAGAAGCCAAATAGACCCAGCCAGTAGCAACTTAAAGGTGGCAGACCCCATATCTGTTACCAGCTATCATCCCTCATCAGCTCCCCGCTTGCTAAGCTGCCCCTTCATTTGTGTTTTCTGTCCTGACCATGTGTTGCCTTCATGACAAACCACCAGGGAATGGGTAAGACTTCCTTGAAGACAAACTGACTCATTTGTTCTGCAGATGCATGGTACTAAGCACCACTTGCAAAAGGATTTTTTCCTCTACAACGCCTCCAAAGCTAGAAGTAAGACCTATATAAACATGCGGGAAATCTCTGAGCGCTTCCGATTACCTCCCAGCGAGTACGTGGTCATCCCATCAACATACGAACCCCACCAGGAGGGAGAATTCATCCTGAGGGTCTTCTCAGAGAAAAGAAGTCTTTCAGAGTAAGTTGCAGATCCCCTTCTCTGGCCATAAAAGTGGCAGTGAGCTCACTAGTCTGCTTTAGTCATATTCCTGGTTTGCTACACCTGCTTTTAAATTTCTCAACCTCATTAGAAACTCCAAGCTGCAAATTAATTTCCCTGAGCTTCCCTTACAGTCTACCAAAAGCTGCTTTGAATTATCTTTGGAGAAGCTTACTACTTGCAGAATATCCTTTTTAAACATCCCATTAACCATTTTTAATAATGAAAATTAACATCTTTGGATTTATTGCTATAAGACACTGACTGAAGTTTTGGCCTGACAGATCATTGAGCCAGATCTAGTGAATGAAACACAGAAGTAGGTAGTTATTTATTTTCCATCCTGATCTTCAATATTTTCCTAGAGCTCAGCAACTTGCGGCTGGTGTCACTCTACGTAGGCCAAACAGCTTCTGTTTTACTCCCAGCTGCCAAAGTTCATTGTTATCAAAGGCTCTTTAGAGGAGTAAAGCAGGCAGCAGCCCTCCTGGAAGTGGTAGTTGGGATGCTTTGCTCAAACTGGGAAAAAGCCTGCAGCTGTAACAGTTGGAAGCCAGCCCACACTGCTGGCTGTTTGGAAAGTTCAAGCAGCTGCTTACAAACCAGATACAAAAACAAGCAATATTGGGAACAGCCACTTTCCTGATTTATTTACTTTCTTCTAGGGAGGTTGAAAACATGATTGAGGCAGACCATCCATCGGTAAGTATTGTTCCTGGGCCTGTTTTGTAGACAAATAGGGTCAGGGAGAGGAGGAGCATCACATCTAAGGAAACCCACAGCAGGAAACAATTTGCAGCCACATCGTGGCTCCTTTAGCATAAATGCCCACATCCTCTCATCAAGATACTTCTATTAACACTTGCTTTATATACACTACTTTCTGATTTGGCCAGATGAACATCTTTTGTCAGATTTGAAATTTGCTGGCATAAAGATGCTAAGCACTGCCTTTGCCTCCATCAATGGAGATTGTTCATTTACCAGCAGAGGCCTAGCTTTGTGCTCCAAGATATTTTGGTTTTGAAATTGGCATCTCATCTAATAAAGAAAAAAGTACCTTATTTTGAAGTACATTCCTTTCTGGAAAGGGATCCTAATGATACTGATTCAAACTAGCGTCTGTGACAAGCTCTAATTCTCAGCATGAGTTTTTACATATTTCTGTGGGAATATACTAAAGCTAACACCACAATTAGTCCTGAAAAAAAAAAAAACAACCCAGAGGAAATGTTCTTGCATAGAATTGAGCTCCATGAAACCTTGCTCAGAAGTGTTCCCCTTTTGTTTGCTGCCATGATAACAAAATATCTGGTGGAGTTTAATTGCCATTCCAGATAACACTGATCTGTGGGCACAGAAGTCCAGTCTCCACTGCACTGACAGGTTGGGAAAAAGAAAATGAATAGTCAGAGCTAAAGGTACAACAGAGATATTATTCAATGAAAGCCCCACATGAGATGGGCACTGTTTTCCTGTGGTTTCTGTGATTTCTGTCCTTCAGTATGCAATTCCTTGGTGGGTGTATTTTGTCTCTTCTTTTGAGAATTGAAAACCATACGAATATAGGAAATGGGGAAAAATAAATATAGAAATGGGAAAAATAAATGTGGGAAAGAGCAAGAGAAAAAAACCAACAACTTCACCATCAGCTTTGCATAACCTGGGTAAAATCTATAATTCTGTTTAAAAACACTTTTTTTTTTTAAATGTTGCCTCTTTTTGTACAGAAGAAGAAAAAGGGCAAGGTGGGTACTGGTGCGATGTGCTGAGTGCCAGCAAGGTGATGAGCATGTGCAATGCATGCAGCAGGAGCAGGGTCCCTTGGTGCCATTGTGATTTCTCTGTGCCTGGAAAATGATCTAGTTAATGAAGGGCACTGGAAAAGAGGCCATTAGCAGGCAGCAAAGATTTTGTCTTCCTACACTAAATTCTAATAAAATAGCATTGGCATTGTATACCCCTCTCATTCAAAGGGGTGGAAAAAGGCTAACAGAAGCTTTTCAGCTTTATAAGCTTGATCCTCCAGGTTGCTCAAACTACCCTTCCTTCCTGCCCCTCCATGGGCACCCTGACACCCCTTCTCCAGACACATCCCCTCACCTTTGCTTTCTGTTCCCTAATGCAGCTACTCCTCTTTCCTGAGGTTTCTGCTTGACAAAGTCCAGGATTCTCCTTTCTATTCTGCACAACACATTTAGGACCTCGAAAATGTGACCAGGCATTTTAACCTCAAGAGAGGCTGACTGCACTTAATACCCTAGGTTAACAGATTCACATCTTCCTTGTACCAAATTTCCTCATTTTAAATAAACCAAACCAGAACAATTGCATGTGGCTGCTTACAGCTGGATGCTTCAAGAATTAACACAGAGAAAGAACATAGACTTTGCATAGTTAACGAGCTCCTACATAAATACTCCTTTTCCGTGTAGGATTCAGATTCTGTTTTCATTGCTACTGTCCTTCATAGAGAGGGGCAAGTTCATCAGCTTAACTGAGACTCAAGAATCTGGGAGGCTCATTTCACTTAAAAAGAAAAAAAAGAAAGTAACATTTAAATGGTTACTGTCTTTCTGAACAGGAAATCTAGAAGCCAGAGATTGCACTCTTTTTCCAAAAAGACTTCTGCAGCTTGCTTTTTAGCATAAGAGCAATAACTTCACAAGTCCATGTCCCCCCACCTTTTTTTTTTTTTTTCCCCCCCTCCTTTTCTTTCATTCCCAGCTCTGGCTTCCCCAGTCATGCTCTCGGGGTGGAAGCTGTTGCTGCATGTGCTTTACCACAGAATGGCTGTCACCAAATATTTCCCTTCCACTATTTCTTGTGTAACTTGCACTTCTCTTTTGCTCTCTTCATTCTTCTTCTTCTAGCCTATCATCTTTGTTTCCGACAGAGCAAACAGCAATAAGGAGCTGACAGCAGATGAAGATGCTGGCAAAGATGGTGAAAAAACCCATGCAGATGAGAAAAAGGTTTCTGCAGCAAGTGGCAAGGCTGGGGGGGGGGGGGGGACACGACGACAGAGCTTGGTCTGGCTGGCATGAAAGAGTAGCTGGGAAGAGCAGAGGAATGGGGCAAAGAAGTGTCCTAAGATACTTCACAGCTTTTCATCAAATCTTAGCATAAGTTGTTTCTGGTTTAGGTGGATCTAATGAGCATGAGTGAACAGAGACTATTTTACAGTTATTTAAGACCTGTGCTGGAGGATTTAGTTGCTTGAAAGCATCCTCTGGTTGTGCTCTTACACAAGGATCCTGGCTGTGAGAGATCCCTTCCCCACGAGCAGCACAGCTCCATCCACTCCTGCTCAGCCCCTGCTGTGGTACCCGTTTTATACAGGGCACGCACAAATCACACCCAAGGGGTTTCAGGAGCTCCTGGAGATGATCACAGCCTCTCCAGGAGCTCCTGGACCCCTCCTCTTTTCTCTCACTACCGGAGAGGAGGAAAACGGGGCAGCGAATCCAGAGTTTTTGCCTGCAAGTGGATGAGGGATGCGAGATGCAGCAGCCAGATCCTGCACCCAGGCTCCTGGCATCTGGAGGCACAGCTGGAGCATCTTCTTACAGGGAGCCTGCTGTTCTGCTGCACGACTGCCAGAGCGTGCAGGAGGCCAAATGGGAACCATTTAGGCAAACAAAAATACAAACTAAGCCAAGAAATTCACTTTGCTTTGTTACACATAATTCCTGTAATTTAATATTGGGGAGTGATGGGACAAATATAGTTTCCTTTTCCAGTATGAGCCTCAGAGATCAGGCTTGCTCTTTGCATGTGTATGAGATGGAGGAAAATGGAGAAAGTGAAGCTGTCTCACGTGCTGCTTGTCTCCAGCAAGGGCCCTCCCCACTGCAAAGAGCTCTCAAGCCCAAGTCAATTCATGGCCTACAGGGTGGCTATGGACCAGATATGCCTCTTCTGCTCCATACTTCTCTTTCACAATGCTTTGAAACAAAAACCAATAAGATAAACGTTTGTCAGTGAAAGTAATCATTTAGGATCCTTCCAAGAGGAAGGAGAGCAATGGGATGAAGTTAAATACTCAACAGTTTTACCAAGGAATACATTTAACCAAAAAAAAGGGGGAAGGGACCAGGAGGATGACCCGTTCCTCCAAAGAGCTCCAGATTCAGTAGGAGACTCCTTCACATGAGGGCAACCGAGCCATGCCACCCCCCAGACTCCTTCCTTTCCCCGCTGGGCTAACATTTTATCTCCCCTTTCCTTGTCTCTTTTCAGCGCCCTTCAGCAAAAGCTCATGACAGGAGTGAGGAAGAAAAACAGTTCAGGAATATTTTCCGACAGATTGCAGGGGATGTGAGTATGCAACTGATCCCTGTCCCTGCCATCAAAGCAGCTGAGTCCCAGCAGCGCCTACATCAACTGCTGCACAAATTCAAAACACTGAATTTTAAAATTCTCTTTGAACTTTTTTCCATCAAATTTCCTTTGAGATCTGACGCTAAGCAAAATCAAATCAAAATCCAATTAAGTATACAGCTATCCTCATATGCACATCTAAGCTATTCCCATTGTGTATAAGGGAGCCTGATTTAAATTTGGGCTTTTATTTCTATCTCTAGTACGTGGTGCTATTTTGCATAGCATGTATAAACAAGATTGAAACACAATGCCCTCCAGTATGCTTAATTAGAAAAGTTACAAGTGAAAACAGGTCAAAGAACTGCATAAATCAAGAGGCTGCAGATGGGTTACAGGGATTTTCACATTTTGCCTTTTTTGGCTTATACAGTGGTTTGAAGTTACCAGTCACTCTAGTTGTAGTTTAATAAGCACTATATGGTAACTTTAGACCTACCTGGTACTGCCACCTCAAGAAAGATTTGGACCAATGTTTGTATAAACTACAACATGCTCTAGCTTGAAGCATATATATGCCATCCTGAAAAGCGACCAAAGACATCATATTTTTAGCAGATACACCCATTAAGCCATCTGTGTAATAAGGAATGTTGTAATTAATTTTATTTTCACCACATTTCCCACCAGGACATGGAGATCAATGCTGAAGAACTCAGGAACGTTCTCAATAATGTCGTAAAAAAACGTGAGTTTGAGCATGTTTTTCAGTAACCCTGGACAAAGAAGTCTGTGATATGCTGTAACCCTCCACCCCTGAGTTGCACTCTAAAAATTATTTATGGTTTCAGCCTCACAAATTTCCTAGTTATACTTCCATAGACTTTGCAGCCAAGACTTTAGCAAGTTGAACTTTTCACACAGATGCTCTCTAGGAGTGATCAAGTAGTGATAATACAGAAACGAGCAAAGTTTACTGGAAGCACCACAGGGGATCATACAGCATTTCAAGCTGTCTGCAAATGCCCTTTAAAAAAAAAAAGTTCTAATGGAGAGGCAGGTTTTTCTCCCTGTTTAGCAAACTTTAGCATACAGGCCCTGGGCTTGCTTAGTTACCTGGAAGTTGGTTTAGAGTTTTCCAGAGGTTTTTATTGTATATAACAGGTCAACAAAAGTCATTTCTAACTCAAAAGCAATAATGTTAGAATCTGTTCAGATTTCTCTACTATTCTTTTCTTACTGGATGAAGGAAGTAGGTTTGGCTTCTCCTCTGAGTAGAATTACACCTAAAAGGAAAAAGCACTTGCTGCCTTGCATGACCTGTTTTCACCTGGAATCATTTATTTCAGATAAGGACCTAAAGACAGAAGGATTTGAACTGGAATCCTGCCGCAGTATGATTGCTTTAATGGATGTATCCTTTTCTGGTGAAAGGGGGTGCTTGATACCCCACTAGTCCACTTAGGTTGTATTTCCCACCACTAGACACACACAGAGCTTAGTAACACACGCACAGGGCAGCAGAACAGGACATTATAGACCATAGTCTATAATGCCAAACAATTCCTGGTTTGGCACAACTCAACTCCAGTCATCTCAACGTTAGCGTAGCTGGCAGATGAAACTATCTCAAAACAGAGAACTACAGGATGAGTCAGTCAGTACGATATCCTTCCTCAGGTATCAGCAACCGGCAGCTCAGGTACTAAAGCATGATTTTTATTTTAAACCAACTCAACATAACTACAGTTCTTGCCAACGAACTTCACTATGTTTCTCTCTTATTCCTAAGTTTATATGTATTATATATTCCACTGTGTGCTTAGCATGCAACACATACAGAAATTGTCTTACAGCAAGTATAACGAAACACACTACAAGATGCCGTAGGGGATTGCCTCTGGTACAACATTCCTCAGTCTCCCTACTTGACATAATCCATGATTTTGAGAGAACAGAAGTGCACTCAAATATAACCAGAACAAAACTGTAACTACAACCCAGAGCCATAATAGTTGGAGCTTAAATGCATTTTTTAAGGGGCTTTAGTCACTATTTTGCTTAGTTCTCAGTTCATTTTAAGCAAGGCAGAAAGAGCTTCATTCTAGGAATAAACTCAGTTATCTTAAAAACATTGAGTACGTTCCACATTTGGAGGTATTTGAAAAGAGCCCACTAAAACATCCTGTTCACATTCTTTGTAACAGCAGCAGGAGCAAACCTCTCTCCCATACCAGATGTTTGCTTCTACAAAAAGTACAAATAGTTCACACTCCTGAAACAAAATACCATGAACAATAACCAAAACGGTCACAAATATTTCACTCAGTAGCTCAGCCAGCTCATAACACTGAGGAGATCCTGAACTCAGTTTCACATTCATCCCTTCACCAGTACCTGAAGGCTTAATTAATTTTCTCTTAAAAATATTGTGGTATTTTTACCTGAATGTTTGCATCACAGACCGACGGCTCAGGGAAGATAAACTTCGATGAATTTCGACACCTCTGGGACAAGATTAAAAGCTGGCAGGTATTGCTGGTATTCACAGTGCTGTTCTTCACAGCTTTTGGAGCACAAAAGCTTATGTAGTAAAGCCATACCTCTCTACATACAATAAAAGAAAAAGCAAACCTAAAATACTGCAAATTAGCTTCTAAAAAGAAAAGGAATATCTTTCCTCTCCTACTCACAGCCTGAGCAAATAGCCTGAATCTCTGAAGCTCCAGCACTCATGTAAAGACTTCTCCCATGAGACTACCACGGAGGCACACAAATTGGAGGAAGGTGGTGATGGGAACTAAATTAAGGGCTTGCAGATAGCTTAATTAGGACAATCAAGAGAGAGGATTAACAGCATAAACTCAAATTAAACAAGGAGAGTCTCTAGGGGAGAGCTTTTTGCTTCTCACAGCACGGATCTAAATTATTTTACTTTGTGACTGAGAGGAGCTCTGTGGTAACAGCCCAGTAGCAGCAGTGTAAGGCAAATGGCAAAGCCTCTAAGTGCCTGAGTCACACACCCTATACCCTCTCGCTGGGTCCATTCAACAAAAGAACCAGCTTTTCTTTCTCGTGTGTATTTGTGTATTTATATTATTTTGTTTGTTTTTCCAGAAAATTTTCAAGCGTTACGACACAGATCACTCAGGAACCATTAACAGCTACGAGATGCGCAATGCAGTCAATGATGCAGGTACTTCTCCCGGTGTTCAGTGCCCAACAGCAAAAGAAACCTTATTTTGGTTGATCTGTCACAGGTGAAATCAGGAACGCAGTGCAGCCTTTTAAAGAGACCCCCTAGAAATTCAAAAATCCTTTTTTTTTTTCCCAACAGAGCTTCTCAAATATCTAAATGGCAAGTCTTGTATGTCTTACCAATCAAATAGTTCTCTTCAGCTCTTTAAATTTTCCAGTGAATGAGGCTCTACTGCCTTAAGGATCTTGCACTTGGGGTCCTGCTCTTCAGGGAGTGCTGCAGACATTTGATTTCATTTAAGCTGTGGATTCTTTATGTTTGTGTAAGTAACAATCAACAAAGAGAGGAAAACTTTCAACCCAAGTCTACAGGCACTAAAACCCAGGCAGAGCAGGTTAATGTCCCAGTTTACATCAGAGGCAACTGGATGATCATTTCTTGAGTCCTGTGTGTGTTTCTTAGTGTCACTAAAGCCACTGTGGGCTCAGTCTCCTACCTGCACACCAAGAAGAAAGTATTTTTGCAAAAGTTGCAGTTAATGAAACTCATTCTGTGAAGCGAGGCTTTTGACTTTTCTTGCTTCTGTCTCAAGCCCTTTGGTGTGCTCCTCTCCCTGGAGAGCAGGCCTCCCCCAGCAGGGGGCTGTACCAGCTGCTGCTTCTCTCGGGGAGCAAATGGCTTCTTTAATCAGAAAATCTGATTTGATCCTTCGTTAAGGACAAACTTACACCTGGATTTGGACTCCTGCTGCAGTAGAAATATGGGTCATTCTTATTTTCCAGGTTTCCGTTCTCACCAAGAAAGTTTTCAATGTAAAAAAAAAAAAAATTTAATTACCTCCCCTGTCCTGACTTTAGAAATAAGAACACATTTTGCAATAAAAACATCTCAGTCTTACAGCCCATAGGCTGTACCTGACCTTGCATTTAGCCAAGAACCATCAGCACCCAAATCGCAGCAGTCCCTTTGTGAAGCTGCAGCAGGTCAGTGCCGTGGTTTGGCAACGCCACACTGAGGAATTACCTCATCTATTTTTTGACCATTTTGTAATACTTCTTTTTCACAGCAGCTTCCCCCTACATTTCTGTCACCCAGTTTTTGTGGCTTTGGTCTCATCAGGCTCAGCTGAGCTGCAGAATCTTTGGTGAAGACCTCTGTTCTTCATGCTTACAGCGTGTGGTAACTCATGTGCTATTGGCCCTCCCAGATCACAATTTCAAAACGTTACTCCTGGCTGAGGAAAGCAGCTGGACACAGGGAAGCTCCTTGTAGCTTCACTTCCATTCATCCAGTGGCCGCGGCTTCCTCAGCTAGGCCCGGGGAGCGCCTGTGGCCAAACCCCTCCCGGAGGCCTGACTGGCACCGGTGCTTGCCCCCTGGCCACAGCCCAGCTGAGCCCCCTTTCTGGTCCTTTGCAGGGTTTCGGCTGAACAACCAGCTCTACGACATCATCACCATGCGCTACGCCGACAAGAACATGAACATCGACTTCGACAGCTTCATCTGCTGCTTCGTGCGCCTGGACGCCATGTTCAGTGAGTCCTGCCCTGGTCCTACTGCTCCATGTCCCCTCCTCACCCCTGACACGCACTGCTGTACTCAAAGCACTGCTGCCTGCATATAGTTTTAATAATTAATGTGCTTAGAGAATTTGTAATATGACAGCCATCCTATACAAACACAGAAGAAAATAAGCCATTGCATTTCTCTTTCTATTATAGACAAGAATCATAGAACCATCTAGGTTGGAAGGGACCTTTAAGATCATCAAGTCCAGCCATCGACTTAACACTGGTAGAATCCCAAAACCACCACTAAACCATGTCCCTCAGCACCACGTCTACCCCTTTTAAATACCTCCAGGGAAAATGATTCCACCACTTCCCTGGGCATCCTATTCCAATGCTTAATAACCCTTTCTGTAAAGAAAGTTTTCCTAATATCCAATCTGAACCTCCCCTGACACAACTTGAGGCCATTTCCTCT
>JAOXJM010000041.1:26262769-26283499 GCA_026413425.1 Tringa solitaria
AGGCCAGGATGCCGTTGGCCTTCTTGGCCACCTGGGCACACTGCTGGCTCATGTTAAGCCGGCTGTGTCCCTGTGTCTCATGCTGAGGGTCAGCGAGCAGCTGCCTTCCAGGCTCAACACGGTTTGTTGGAGGATGCCGACAAGTCCTTCATCGTCTAATTCTGACTCTCCTTTCAGTGGCTGCAGCTCACCATGTACGCGTGACACCGGCGCCAGAGCCCACCTTCAGCAAGACAACGCTCAAGGCATCTGTTTTGAGCCACAAGCTTCATTCATCCCTAGTGCAAACGAGCATTTCCTAATTACACGCTTCACTCGCCGAGATAAACAGCACATGGGAAGAATCCCTTGGAAAAAGACAACCCTACTCCGTTAAGACAGAGCAGCGCCTGCATTCTATAACCACTTTTATAACTCCCTGACATTTGGGCAACAAGGATTAATTTATTGATGACTGAATTAAGCTTTTTCTGTGTGGCAAAGACACGGAGCGTACCTGGTTATTTTGCTGACGACTGGAAAAGTCTTCCCTCAAGTGAGGCCAAACTGGGACTGTATTTGAACTGTGAAAGTCAGAGGTGTTTACCACCACCTTGTAATTAGTCATTAACTCTTTGTCCTGCTTTTGATACCGTCTTTTCAGCCTCCTCATCAGGATGACTGAACATTGGACGTGAGACTGTGCTAATGGTGTTAATATGATGCCTCCCCATCGCTTCTGCTGCTGGAGATGTGGCTGCAGGTTGGTTCTCTGCTGCGCCAGAGCCGTGGCTGTAGGGCACAAGAGCCCCCAGCACCCCCAAAAGTATCAAACTGAGCAATTTGGTCTCATTTTTAGTACCCCCATAGTGTCTTAGTTGCACACTGGACATTTTACATGTGTTTTAGAGTTACTGCATTCTCCGTAATATCAAGAAAGTTGTTTGCCATTCGAGACAGAAAACCTCTGTACATACCTACAACTATATATTTACACACACACTTCACCACCACCCCAGGTCCTGTTTCCTGCCAGGATTGTCTGTTTCTTTATCGTAAGAAGCAACTTGTAGCAGAACATATGTTAGCATGACAGCTTTGGGAAGATTATTAGAATGTGTAAGTTCAATTAGTTTAATTGAACAAAAATAAAATCAACTGGATTTTGGCCTAACGTTTAGGGATGGTTTTTATTTTTATGAAAAAAGAGGAGGATGAAACATTGAGAATGCTTCCATCATTCTCCTGAATATACAGCTGCTTCTGGAGTTTTATGACAAGCATGGAATCAGCTTATTATCTCAAACACTTACCCCTTTGCTCCTTGAATGCTTTAAAAACATAAAGCACTTGAGTTTGAGAGCTCCACCGTTACCAGCTTTAAGGACGACAGCGTTTCAGAGCTGGTGAATTGTTGATCAATATAAAAAGGAAATACAGATCAATATAGAAAGGAAAAACAAAATGTGGAAGATGGGCCAGGAGAACCTTCTACTTGGTTCTCTACCCGTGAAAAGTAACAAAACAATCCACTGCTGTGAAGCAAAACTGTAAAAACAAATCATAGCATCCACTGAAAGGTATTCTGGTAAGAAGCACATTTAACTGAAAGGCCACTAAGAAAAAGAAAACCTTTTTGACTATAAAGAAAGTTCTCAGTGTTGTCCTGCACTGTAACGTACTCTGAAAGAGTAAGACAATTCTATAATTTATCTAAATAAGAGTTATTCTCCTTTAAATTCAACTTTTGTTTTAACCCAAATCAAGGTTTTAAGATGACTGGAGCCCTGGGCTCCAGCCTGTGTTCTCTCCGCTAAGCTATTATTTTCCATCAAAAAATATAGCAGAGGTGCCCCTGGGGAGGGTGTTCAGAGAAAACCAAAATCTATCAGTCAAGAGACCAAAATCAGGATTTTGGATTGGCAACTCAAAACTGGTCCTTAAAGTCCCAGTGAGTAAACCACCAAAGCTCTAGAGAACTTCCCTTTGCAAGGGGACGTGGAGCAAGGGAGTCAGTGGGTCACCTTGGTGGCACCAGCCGGGTGAACAGTTTCTATTTTCCTCGCTGAAGGAGGAGGGCTGAGATTCTCCCCCCGGGGAGGAAAGTCCTGCAGCATTCCTGCCCCTGCTGGAGCTTCGAAGTGGCCCATCCTCTTAAAGGAAAAAAAATCCAGAACAAAGTCAAGTTCTACCAAATCCTGTGAAGGAATCATTCTGTTCAAAACACAGAAGAACCAGACTGACAAACCATAACAATATAAAGAACTTTTATTTTTCTTTTTTGTGTTTTTTTTTCCTTCTTTTTTTTTTTTCCTTCTTTTTTTGCTGTGTCAAGTTTTGTTATTACGCTCACAGCTTTGTACCAAAGTGAAAGAAGAAACCCAAGGTCAATCTGTGCACATGTTCTACACAGCTTAAATTATTAAATATTCAATCATGTTGTTTTATTCCATTTCCATTCTTCAAAAGGACCGTTTAACACTTAGAGCAAAATGAAATGAGAGGAGCTGGCAGGCGCATGTAACAGAACATAAACCTACACAGATGGCTCTTTACTTTCACTATTAAATATTTTACAAACAGTAGCTGAAACCGTTTCCTTATCCTTCCTCACATCTTCTGCAACTCCGGACAACTCGGACTGTTCGAATGATAGTACCGTAACAAGCCTCAGAACCAAAAATTCACCCGTGTTTTAATTCAACACGAAGGACAAATATTTTCTCAGCACCCCAACTTTGGGTTTCTGGGAACCTAGAGTTTATGGGGAGTTGTCAGTTATCGTTCACCTGGCTCTGGTGTTACTCTACGGTTCGAAAAGGCGCAGGGAGAAGTGCCCGGCCGCAGAGCCCCCGCGCAGCCGCAGCCCCGCTGCGTTGCAGGTGTCGGCTCACGCGCTGCTCCTACGTTTGATGTCGGGAAACCTACAGGGAGGTGCCAGGAGGCAGCAGAAACAGAAGCTGGGATATTTAATGCATCTTCGCACCAAGGGATGCAGCCCTTTTCCCTCCATGTTTTGGCTCCTTCCACGCACAGAAGTGGCAGAGTCAGGCCATAGCGTATTTTGCACTCCCAGTTACCTGCTCTTTTTCCTTCAGATTTGAAGGAAAAAGGCGCAACGAATAGAGAGCAGTCCGTGTGAGGCTACCGGGGTTGGGGAAGGTTAAGTTTTGCAGCGTATGTCAACTTGGATTGGTATGCCAACTTGATCATTTTATGCTACTCACACCCTCACTGGGGGCTCGGGCAGGGCTTGGTATGTGCCTGCGGGGCAACAAGTTCTCACCCTTTTGAAGAGAACGATGTCACTGGATTCACTGGCGCCCGCCCCATCCTTAATGTCAGAAAAGCAGACAAGGCCTGGGAGAGAAGGGAGCGCCTCTGTCCCCCGCGGGGGCTCCCAGCTGAACAGTCCTGCGAAGAGGAAAACTCCCCCCGAAGGCCCTGCCGCCCTGCAGTCCAGCCACGCAGCGGGACCACGGCTCCTTATTTAGCACTGGACTAATAAAGTAAACACAGCTCATCTCAAAACAAACCCTCGCTCTACGCACTCGTCCACCCACCAGCTTTTACTTGCACAGAAAACAAACCGGAAACAAAACCAGACCCGGAACAGGCTCCTGGTGTGTGCGGTTCTGCTTCTCCTGCAAATATTAGTCCATTAAATTTCACAAATTGTCCGCCTTCCGAAGTTCCTACACTCTTTGAGCAAAGGTACATCAGGAGTCAAACCCCGAAAGCTGCAAGACCGGGGAGGATCCCATTCACGGCGCCAGGACCTTCACTCGGCATCTCTCTGCTGCCACTGCCTCCGGAAGAAGCGAAGGGCCAACAGCAAAAGCTGCACCAAATTCCCGCTGAACAAGTGGGAAACCTCCCCGCAGGACTCCAGAAAAGCCTGGAGATTTCCACAGCTGCACAACAACCTCACAGCAAATCCCTTTAAGATATCCTCAGGACAAAGCAGCACCGCATATTCCTCTGAAGCCCTGAGCATTTTCTACTTTTTTTTTTTTTTTTTTTAATTTACAAAGAAAAATTTTTGCAAACACTTGTGCAGCTCTGCTATTTTCCTGCCTCTTAACCATTTTAAGATTCTTACAATGTATCTGAAATTATCCACAAAGTAGCAAAAAAGACACCCCTGTGCTAAAGGTAAAGTTGGATTTCAGAAGTCCAGGCCTTTCAGGAGGACTGTTTTCAGGGACAGATAAGGAAAGATCATGGACTACAGGAAAAAGCAGTCTGCTTCCACCAACTAGAAAAGATAAAGCCAACAAGCAATCAGGAATGCAAATACAGTCTAACAATTGTGCTTGTTGCAACACCTACTGAGAAAGATCTTTACACCTTCCCCAAAACAGCTGTGAGAACATGAAGAATCCCAAGGAAGAAGTAACAAAATCTACTCTTAGACGCCATTTTTTCAGAATTCTACAATCACTCCACTTGCTTGTCCTCAGGACGCACATCTCCACACCTACACTTCGAGCATGGTCCAGGAAGGACAGCTCGAGATGTTCACATTGTTTATGCCACACTGCTACACACTCCCTCCTTGTGGTTCAAAAAAAAAAACAACAAACCACCAACAAAAAAACCCACCAAACTCAGAAAAACTCTAGAACATCGATAATATTGGAAATGGTTTAAGTACTACCCAGTCTTCTGCTTTTAGGTCATGAAAACCACACACACACACTCTTGGAGGCTCTAAAGCAATACAGCCTGCACACACAACAGTCACGCTGTTCAGAGACTCCCCTGAACTGGATTCTCTCTCGAAATGCTTTGTCCACAGACCACAGAAAGAAAGGGAAAAGAAAAACCAAACCCACAAAAATACACCCCAAAAACCAAAACAAAACCACCCTCAAAACAGCCTGCGGTCTGAGCCACATACGGGGATTTTTTTTTTCCTGTCCACAAACAGCTTAAAAAAAAACCCCAAACAAATCACCACAAAAGCACTGGAACCTCAGAGGTTCCCTTGAGTTGGAAGTAGGGTCCTACAGCACCTCACTCCTATTTTAGTCCTGTCTCTCACACACACACACAAAAAAATCATTAATATCAAGCAATTACAGAGAAAGTATACTTGTCTGTTAAGACAATAAAAAAAAATAAATAGTGTGCTTCAGAGAAGGCCCTGAAGTTCCTTGAGTTGATGGCAGTGGAATATCCATGGGTTTTCTTCAGCCATTTTCCCAGTCTAAAAAGGCTTCTTTCTAGTCAAAAAACGAGGCTACAAAACTGATTTGGTGGATGGTTGGCACACCAAGCCTCAGAGTAGCAGTGAAAGAGATGGCCAGTAAATATAGTACATTCAATTTGTTGTGTCAGTTTTGACACTGGGCTGTCTTTACCTCCTGTTAGAGTTTAAGGAAACCTCTGATTTTTTTATCCTGAGCAGCAAGTTAAGCAAAAGGGAACACAAAGCTCCTCATTGATTAGTCTCGTTGTTAAGAGAGCTCTTTGCTAAATGAGTGCTGTTAGGGGTGAGAGGATCACAAACGCAAGACGTACATTTCACTGAAATTAAATGGGTGAAGTTTTCCACCCCAAGGAACATCTGCAGAGGAACCCCAACAAGTAGAAGGAGGTCCTCCCCCCTGCACTGGCTTCGCTGTGGCACCTTCTGTGCGTTAGTAGGAAACAAGACTCTTACATGCAGTATGCATTTTGTATCCTCAGCTTCTGCTTGGGAACTTTAGATTTTGAAATCCTGCTCCATTCTCTCCCGTTGAGTCTTTGTGAACCTGATACAGCCCAGGCCAATTAATCCAGTTCACAACAGAAACACATCAGTCCCTAAAGCTGCTGCACTGAGGCAGTGCCTCGGTGTTTCTCGTAGTTTGCTGTGCCGTGAAGGTACGGGACCGCAAAGCTCAGTCACTCAGATTCCAATTAAAAACAGGAATCCGACTACAGGGTTGTATCAAGATAGCAGTGGTTGCGCTGGTATTTAATTAAAACAAAAGCCGACACCACTTAGTTCTTTCCTGTACATAAGGACCTATATTTAAAAAGACTAAGATTACACAGCTCGTGAGCGGAGCCACTTTTCTGGTTGTTTTGCTGCTCCTGATGTACCTCTCAAGAAACAACTGCTCTCCTCTAAATGAACAAAATACCTCAGGAGGTACAGTATTCAGGGCAGAATATCACTGTATACATCGTGCCAGTTACAGCGACTTTTACACAAGGAATAAAAAATAAGTTACAATTGACATTATAAAAATTAATTTATTCCAGTTCTCCATAAAATACCTTTTCTTTTTATGAAGAAAGTCAAAATGTACACGGGATATTCAGGTTACACTGTTAGAATTTGTGATATTCTGGTTTGCAGAATTTTATTAAAATTGGCTAAAAAAATTGGACACAACATAAAAACAGACATGTCTTAGACACTTAACACGTTTCAAGCTGTTTGCAAACACCAGCACCTATTTTAAGTTAAGTTCTCAACACCCCTCTTGACTTCCCAAGACTCTCAGACTACGGTTCTTAAAAAAAACCCAAAAAACAACCAAAAAACCCACAAAAAACCAAGGCAGACAAGAGGAGGGAATATTCTTATCTCTCAATGAATTAAGAACTTGCAAGAATCTTCAATTTGGGCCAAGTCTTAATTGACCAGCCTTATTTTAACAGAGTGCAGCGCAACCTGCAGTCCCTGTAGCAAGGCATCTCAGCCCCACTCCATTTTTGCATTCCAAGTGGAAAAAGAAAGTGGAAAGACTGGAGTAAGAAACTGATGTTATTTGGAATAATTCTGACATATAAAATTACTTCCCAATGTGGGAGGTGAAAAGCTTCATGAGTCAATCCTGCTGTCATCCTCAGCATGTTTCTCAATGTGTCCTACAGCATCCTAAAAAAGGACCAGAGAAGTCAGGTGATCATCATCATCAAAAACTTTGCAAAAGTTTCTTGGTCTCACAGTGGAAGTGACATTCTAGATAATAAACATTTTTTGGCTTAAAGCTTCTAAAAAGTTTAAATAAAAATAAAAAAAATCAATGCCAAACTATTAAATCACATACATAAGATGTCTCACATACCACATGATTTAAGGCAAATAAAAACCAGCTTCTTTTCTGACTGGAAGGGTGTATCAAATAAATACATCATATCCCAAGCCAGTGCTTAACAAGAAATTAAGGATTCTACTTCTGTTTCTTAGTTCTCAAAGAACCCTCCTTCCATTACATATTTTGAAAAGCATTAAAAAGGAAGGTGGCTTATGTGGCCAAGGAGTCAATTGTGGATTTGAACAATCAGTCTACAGGTGACAGCCCTCCTTCCACCCCCCCAACCTTTTCGATATCACTTAATCCAATTGGTATATAACTCTTATGCTTTCTTCATTTTTTTCCCCACCTGCACTAACATTTAATCAGAAATTTATGCGTTATACTTATTTAAAGATTGTTAGCAAAACCAATCACGAGTGAAAAATAAAGAGCACCAGCATCCACAACAATGAAGGGGGGTAGTGATGGACGAAAACTAAGAGGATAAAAATCTGTTTCAAGACTGATATTTGCTCATCTTAAAAATAAATTTTTCCTACAGAAACTTAATAACTTCTTGAGTGTAGTTACCAATATTTCAAGAATTTTCCCATTTCCATGTAATGTTTTAGGACCAAACTGTTTGGATGGACCATATCTCAAGTTATCACACTTGGATGCACTCTTCATCTGGCGCAGGCTGAACCCTGTTAGCCTTGTATGCCCATGACTGTAGGCAGTTAAGCCTGTTAAGACTAGAAGAATTTAACCATTTTTAAGAGAAATAGAATCAAGTCCCACAATTGGGGTTACAGTATGTACCTTATACAACCAAATACAACCACATAGTTCAACCACGTACCTGCTTGGAACCTTTTCTGGAAGTAAAGAAAGCATCACAGTTCTTCCAACGACATTTTAGGGTCTGAAAATTTGGGTTGGTGTGGTCAGTCAGCAAGTGTTGTTTCAGGTGGTCCACAACTCCAAATATGAGTGAACACCCATGCCACTGGGAGAAAAAACCATGCCAGAATAAGCCAGGGGAAAAGAACTTTAGCTAACGCCTTTATTTGTGCAACTTAACAATATTCTACCAACACTGGCCACATGCCCACTGCCTCCTGTAACTTTTTAACCTTTTTATCCCATTTCCATTCTCAGTGGTCTCTATTCCTTTAATTACAATTTACAGAGCTTTTTCCTGCCTCTAGCCAAGCCCAGACCATCAGCAAGAATGGCAGAAAGAAGAGAGGATCTAAGCCTTTATAAGATTTAAGCCTACCTGGGACAGAGTCATTAGGAATTTAAATAAACTTATTTAGCAGAGTAAATCCACTTTTGTACATCACTCAGCTAAAGCTTTTGGTTTTAAACAGTTAAATGTCACTTTGTAAAATTATCTTTTTTCCTGGCAATTTTAAGATGTTACTACTGACTTGTCCCAAAACATACATATATACTAAAGAATGTAAAAAGGGAACTAGTGATATATACTAACATTTAAAATTTACATACACATTAAAAAATTATTGAATTGAATTATAAAAAAATTAAAGATCAAGCTATCCAAGCCTGAGAAGTGACCGCCCCCAGAAAATGAGTCTAAAAACCGTAACAAAGGAAGGCTAAAATCAGTTTGCTCATTACCCAGCAACGATAATTCTGCATCAGATTAAGCCTCACAGCTCTGACACTGCCATCATAGCATCCAGTGTAGATCTGTAAAAGAAACATTTACGGATAAGCAAGCTGGGAATAATAATTTTGAAGGAGGCTTCTGTGTAGAGCATATTAAGTGAAAAACAATAAGATAACAACATGTAAGGCTTCAAATTTAAAAAAAAAAAACAGGTCTAAGCTAATTCTTTTAAGGCTTGCATTCATAGTTTACAAAAACCTACTAATGAATAAGAAATGTTTCCATAACTTCTATTGTTGGTAATGTCATGTGTGTAGAAGTTTAGAAAACTTTGAAATATACTGCTACTATCCACTTAAATATTAGGCTTAAATGTGAAGTTGAATGCATTTCCAGGATTTAACCAGTTATATTTATATCAAAAAGGGATGGAGAGGAAGGGTGAGGAAATTAAGATTTCAGACTGAGAAGACTGATACAGATCCTGAGAATGCATGCAATATGACAACTTAAAAAACACTTTTGTTAGGCAAATGCTCTACAGACAATCATCTTTTGGAAAGAAAAGGATGTCAGACACTCGTAATTCCACAAAGAACATTCATTATTAAAAAAAGTCCTCACATAATACAGAAAAATCTGCAAGCTCAAGATTTCATTTGTTATCTTTGTTTATGCCATTTTGTCTCTTGGAAATTCATCCCTAGGGTCTAACAGCCATTTTGCTACACCTTCCTAAGGACTACTACAGAAAATGATAATTGTTTACTACACTCTTAGCTTCTCATTTGAACACTTCTTGGATTTGAGAATGCCCAAAACAGAAAATTGCTGGAGACAGTTGAAGCTTCAGACTGTAAGCACAAAGCCTGAGTGCACTTTGCTCTCCACCTCGCTCAAACAAGAAGTGAAGCTTGGGCAGAACGTATCCCAATTAGCAGATCAGTTCTGTTAGACTTGATTCTTGTGTTATTACAGACATTACTATAGGTCTATACCTCTTATTTTACAATCTGAAAGAAAGTTTACACACAAATTCCTACACATGCAGACAATTAAGTGCTTTTAATGACTATTGTGAGCAAGTTATCTATCCAGAAGCGCTTCTGAAACCTATCCTGCAGGGCAGAGGCATGAAGAAATCTGTGCACCTAAACCAACTGCACACCTTTGTTGAAGTTCTATCAAAGGTTGCTAGAGAAAAACTTCACCCACAGTCAAACCTCTAGTATCTGCATGACTGTCTTGAGCAAAATTCAAACAGGATTTATGCTTGAAAAAAGGGAATATTTTATTATTTCTAGACTCTTCATTGCAATGATCACTGCAAACAAAACTACTGTTTTAAGACTACAATAAGCTAGAAGGTATTTTTTTCCCCAGACAATAATATTACATAAATACAAAGCTGTTATAGATTCTTTTTTGGCCGACATTTCTAAGTTCCTCTGCCTTAGTCAGCAGGTTCATTTCATTATCTGAATAAATTTAAAGTGTCTTGTATATGCTTGTGGAAATTACAACCTCCTCTTTGAGACCAGTGAAAAGAAAGAAGTTACCATGCTCTTATGGATGGTCATACACATGATCATATCTGTGTGGCCTCCATAGACTTGCAAGCGGTCGTGCGACTTGAAAGAAACAGAAAGAGACAATTAATAGCCATTTTTCACACACGTGCCAATGACAACGCTTCCACAAACAGCTTCCTGGGTAGCAGCTCAACTCTCCCGCTGAATTCCAACCTTCATAGCCACTATGAAAGCTCACTTTTGCTTACATTACTTCTACAAGTCTTTCTGTCTAACTAAGCACTTCCTCTTCCAAGCAGACAAAACTAATGTTTCCCCACTTTTCTGAGCTGTCATTATCTTAGGATAGCCCAAGTTCTAAAAAAAAAAGAATAAATGTTTTAGGCTATATTCTTTAAAACCCACGCATTTTACCTAGTGAGAAAACTACATATTCTGAGTGACAGGAAAAAGAAGAATGGGCCAGAGACCAGTAAGCACAAAGATGTCTTCTATTTGACTTCAATCAAAACCATTAATTAGCACATATTAGGTAAATGTCATTAGTAACCATCCAATTTCTTACCTGTAGTTCATAAACACGAACAAATTTATCCAGACATGCTGTCACCATCACTTTCCCAAGAATGTTCACAACAGTCACTGCGTGGTTGTGCCCTTTATAGATCCGTACCAGCTCTCCAGTCTGCATCAAGAAAAAGCAAAGGCAAATTGATGTTTCTTTTTGTTTTGTTTGTTTGTTTTAAAAAAACAACAACAGAACAAACCAGCTTTATCTAACCTAGATAGGTAGCTGGCTTCAATGCTCACAACTCAAAAAAATGGAAACACCCTTTATTAGGCTTCTATTTCCTAGGAAGGCACTTCTAGATTATGATCAAATACTACTTATCCTTTTCTTTACCCACATTAATACAAAGCCATTCCAGTCCAATAGAAATACATGTCCTTGTGAAAAGTGCCTATTTCTCCTCTTTCCATCATTAGTTACATGTCCCCCCTATCCTGCAACTGGTGCTGTGCTATTAGCAATAGCAGTATTTTACGTAGCCACAAGGATCAGTGAGCAAATTTAGTTAAATACACAGAAATATACAATTTTTTCTCGTCAATTAAAATTTGTCTCTGATAAGTTTCTTAATCTAACTTACTGCATAGCTACGTGAATCCTTCTGCTAGCACAAGGTGGTGCTTTTACACCAAAGACGGTGTAAAAGAGGAAGAGAGTGGCAGCCTACAGAAAAAGCACTCACAACAGTATAATAGCTTTTGAACTAGCTAGTTTGGAATGCTGTTTGTGTTCCTCAATTTTTTTCTGCAATAAAGAAACTCTTCCCCCACCAGAATCTCTCACATGGCTTTGCTCTGAACCCATTCCACATTATCAGTGTGTTTGTAGTAATATTTGCAAAAGCAAGATCCCCGGATAAAAAGGCACTGCATATCATATTAAAAGAGTCAGCACGTTTATGTTTCCTGAAGTATTTTATCCTCTGCATCCCTCCTTAGTTAGTTATAGTGCATAGCCACATTAACAAAATCATATTACTTCCTTTTCTGGAAGCTATTCTGCCCCACCAGTCAAAAATTCTGGAAATATTGACCATATAGCAAAAGAATTAATTGCCTTAGTAGTAAAAGTCATTCCAACTTTCGTATATGAGACTTACATGAATGTTGTGGGCGTGGACAGACTGATCGCTGGAGCCACTGAACACCAGATCATTTACAACCTTAAAAAAAAAAACACAACAAAACAACACACCAAAGAATAGTTTTGTATTTGTAACAGACATGCAAATGGGCAAACAAAATATTAAGACACTGTTGAGTTTAAAGTTGTACTGTGATGTTTCCTAAATTTGATAGTCTTAAAATTAATGGGGAGCATGAAAAAGCAGCAGACACTGAGTTCTTTACAGAATAGCTAGAAAATGTACTATCCTAACAATGACTTTTGACACCTCACAATTGACTTTAGAAACTGTTAACTTGCAGCCCACCAGGCTACCTCATCCTGCCTATGGACTAGTCTCAGGGACAGCTCACCAGCAGCTCAGGGACCAAGCAAACTGAAGACACAACGCTGCTCTGCACACACGCAGCAAAGCCCACTGTTTCCTGGAAACACTGGATGTAGAAAGATGGTGCTCCTGGTAAGCACTAATCTAGAAAGGAAGTTCAACGGATCCACCGTGGATCAAGAAGGGGCCACAGTATGCTGCCACGGAAGCAGGACTAGGATAGTCCACCGAGCAAAGAAGGCTGTGCCACTGCCCCAGAATATCTAAAGTGACAGATACAATTTAAGGAATTCAGCCTCTGCCTGTTACATGACAGTGGTCACAGAAAAGCAGTCAGGCAAGCATATGTTCCACCTTGTAATATCAGGAGCCAGAAACCTGTAAACAAGTGGTAGGGATTCTTCTATTAAAATAGGAATACTTCTCTAGAGTTACATTTTTTTCTAGTTTTCTCTGAGGTTTGCACAATCTGGGTATGTGAAAAGTAGCTTCATCTTTTCCCCAACTTTCCCTCTGTTGACAAACTCATGTTTCAAGATTCCCTGAATCTTCTAACAACACGAAATAAAAATGCATTCCTACATATGCACCCCCAACAGTTTTGTTGGGAACATGAGATATGGCATCCAGCCAGAGACAATTTTCCTACCAAATTACTCAGTTTTTCCTCATTTAAAGTAGACAAATTCTCCTCTGTTTCCTACCACAATCTGCTCACTATTAGATGAGGAAGAAAAAGAAAAAAACACATCATTCTACGTCAAAACCCTATTTTCAGAGACTTGCCTTCATGCAGAGGATAGTCTTGCTGTGACCCTCCAGGGTTCTGAGGAGCAGCCCGTTCCGCGCGTCTCGCACGCTGATGGTGCAGTCGTAGGAGCCCACTACCAACAACTTGCGCGCTCCTTCCTGAGCTGTGGCCAGACAGCTCACTGCTCTAGGGCCATGGCATTCGAAGGTATCAACCTGCTTGTTGTTCTGTTGAGGGAGGGGAAAAAAAAAAGGTTTTTAAAGAATTAAAAATTTGCTATGACACTGACTAGAGCCCCGGCTCCGTTTTGTGTTGCACTTGTTATAGTGTGTGATTCCAGTTTAGCAACACACCATTCCAGCAGAGGTAAGAGTTGAATCTTAACAACCAAGTTTCCAAATCAAAGAAATAACTCCTTATGGTGTGATTAGATTTTCTTCCTTTTAAAAAAATATGTCATTATTTCATTATTTAGCAAAGGTCCAGTAAATCCTCCTTCCGAGCTAAAACAATGAGAGGAAATAGTGTTATGAGAAAAATACAAACCAGAATAAATTTGTAAGGATAAATTTGAGAAATTAGTCCAGGATCCATGAAAAGAATAACTAGGAAAATAATTTTTAAAACAATTATTTTTATTCACTTTTAAATATGGGAACTGCTGATTAAGCCTATTTGCCAGAAAGCCATGTGAATGAGTCTATTCTGTAATTGCAAATGAAGCAGGCAAAACCAGCAACACATTAAAGTCTCTCCCACTAGTTTGATGGGCAAGAAAGGAGAATTCACAAATAACCAACTGTGTCAAAAACATCTCTCGTGACATATGACTGGCAGTCCAAGTAGAACCTTAAGGAAAAACGTGACAATAACACAGCAATTAAGAGAAAGGTAACGGGAGGGAAGGGGAGATGGGAAAGCTCCGCGCACTGACAAAATAAAGGTCAAAAAGGGGCCAACAGTGACCATTTATACCAAAAATAACTTAAGGTACAAAATATACTTACTACTCAAGAGGAAGAATGGAAAGAAACAAACTGGAGAGAAAGAGTATCACAGCAGGGGTTTAGGTGCCCATATTTAAAGAAACTAACCTTTATGCTGAAAGTAACCACGGTGCCATTTGCAAGGCCTGCATAAAGGATCCGCCATCTACTGTGTAAACAGAGCACTCTGTCTTCCAATTTAAACTGTACCATGCGCTCTCTGGTCTGGCAATAGAAAGAAATATTTAAAGGTTTTCATTGACTGAAAACAATTCTGGGGAAAAAAGTCCAAAGTGAATGATAATTTCTACCTACAACTTGCATTTTTTGAACCAAGAGAGCTGGAGAAAAACACCTGAAAGTCTGGTGTCACATGGTGGTTTGACACTGGTTTTAATCAGCTCATTCCCATCTTTCAGACTTCACTGTACTTCAGCAACCAGTCATAAGCCTAAAAGCTTTATTCTTGTCACAACCTCTAATGTACACAGAAGGTTAGACTATAGACTATATATATGTGTGTGTGTGTGTGAAAACCACCCTGTTACATGCTTGAGTTTGGGGGATTTCATGGGGATTCCTCATTGGAAAGTGCCATCAATCATTGGCCTGAGTCAAAAACCTCTGGCGCTTTGCCCCTTGAAGCAGATATTTGCTTTCTAGTCCACCAAGCAACAGATTAGACAAGCCTTCCTATCACTTACCCTTAAAAGTCCAGCTTCAGGAACTCCTGGTCTGCCCTTCCACCTGCCCTCAGAACAATAGATACCTGCTCCTCTATAGCTGCTCTACAAAGTGAGCGATGCTTTTCATAAGGCATGTAGTTAGAAATACAGCAAGACAAACAGAATGTTCATGGCCAGACAACCATGCTGCACTTTAGTGTCCCTAAAATTCAGTATCCCGTCATGCTGTTCTGGCAAAAACTCTGCTGACAAGCTACCCAAAAGATTAGGGTAGTAAATCACTTCATGGTTTTCTATTTGGTTGGGTTTTTTTCCTGCTCCATTCTGAGGCATAAAGCGGGGCTCGCATCCACCTTATGTGGGTTTAAAAGGCTTTTTTCATTTATATTTGCAAAGAAACGCTCACATAAAAAAGCAGTAGGTGTTAACCAACACAGAGTTTGAGTACCTTGATATTGTAACAGTTGATAGTGTGGTCGCTTGAGCCAGTGTAGAGTGCAGCGTTCTTCCCATTTGTCTGCGTGACCAGGAGGCAGTTCACTTTTGAAGTGTGGCCTTCAAAGATGGCCACACACTTCCTGCTCTGAAAAGAAAAGCGTAGGGTCTGTCAACATAAAGGCCATAATGTTTCTTGGATTCTGTGCCTGACAGAGTAGGGTAGGACAGCTAAAAAAAAGCAGGACGCATGCAGCAACCTATCTCCCCTTACCCGTCTCAAAGGGAGAAGGGGTTGGGGAGGGGGAGAAGAGAGGTTTGAAGGAAAGAATAGAACAAAAAAAAACTTCAGTGCTTGAAAAAGCAGCTGCTTCCTTAACTACACAGTAAGGTTTCACAAAACCAGACTTGCAACTTGTGATTACAATTAATGTAACACCATCCCCACAACCTTACTTACAACCAGATTGTAGGCACAAACAGTTTTGTCTGCTGAACAGGTATACAACAAATTCCCAAAAATCTGAATAGCATTCACTGCAGCTAGGTGTCCCTCAAAGCTTCCCTCTGTAGGTTCTTCATCCTCACCTGGCTCCGAAGACACTTCTGTAGGACAGAAACACAAGTACTTTGACTATATGAACGCACTCAGGCAAACACGCCACTGTTGTATCACCAAACAGCAGAACTATTTGGTGAGCTCAGCACCTTAAAGTCATTGTGGGTCCCAGCTGCAGCCTGTACGTGGCAGAAGGCCATACAAAATGCCAGAAAGACCTTTCTACGATGTTAAGTCCAGAAAGATCTTTAAAATAGAAAAAGGATTGTATTATTGTTTGTCCTACAGCTCTATGGAGACTGTGAAGTAGAAGTGTTGGTGTGGGAGGGGCGGGGGGATGTGGAAGGTTCAAGGCCCAAAGCATTCAATGAGTTAGCAAGTGTGCGTCGCTTCCTACTTCAGTTTTCAGTGCAGGTTTTTATCTTCAGGGCAAAATTCCCCTCTGGAAGCAGTCTAATTGAGACTTAACTCCAAGTCCTGCAAGATACTCTACACAAAGTATCAGAAGAAATGCTTAAAAGATATACCTGATGAGTTCTTTGATCCTCTTAGTGATGATATGGAAGTCTGCGTCTCAGCCACGCTGTAACACAGAAATAAAGAGTAGGGAAAGTTGACTTTGCATGTTCATTTTCAGACAAAATATTGGTGTAAGTAATACTCCACAATACAAGACTCTGGACTTAGTAGAAAATAGGCTGTAACAGATAAGCTCAAAACCAGACTTTCCTTGGAGTGTAGCCTTGCTCTTGCATTAGAGAAATTAGTAGGTAACAAGACACATTCAGTTGTTGGACCAAAAAAACAAATTAATTTCATTTTATTTTCATTTTCCCTCTTATTTCACTTCTGAATGAAATTAAAAGTTACTGATGTAAGACTTTCTGAATAGGAAAAAAAAAAAAGAAAAAAAAGAGAGACCTCTTATGAATATTGTTTAATGCTTTTACTTTAGAGGGCTACAATAATCTTACCTTCTTTTCCCATCATTCATATAATTTGTGCCAATCTCACTGGTAGAGCTCACTTCATCATAACCAGAGCAAGATGCCTCCAGGACTGCTTGATCCACAGAGCTGCGTGAATCCCTCTTCGATGGGCTGTCTGGTTTCTCATCTCCCGACTCTGATGAACCAATGTCAACAACCTCACACTGGGGCGCTGGAACTTCCACCAGCTCCAGAGAAGCATCACTGTCATTCTCATCTTTGTTTCTTGTTGTTTGAGCAGCAGCTCCGTTCTCCTGTCTTGGAGGACTGGACGTAGTAACTTTGTCTCCTTTAGGAACCTTTCCACCCTTGACTTTCCGGACAGGCTTAGAGTCAATTATATCCTGTTCTGTATCACTGTTCTCTGGCACGCGGGCTGCCCTCAGACTTTTCTTCTTCCTTAACTTTCTCCTCCTCCTGTTTCCTTTTTCTGCTGGGACTACAGTGGGTACCGCCTGTTGCTCAGACAGTTCTGCTGACAATTTGGGGGTTTTATCCACTGGCATTTCTAGAAGGACTGAATGCTTTGGAAGAGGGGTGCTACACTGATCCAGTATAAAGCTTTCAGTCACTGTATCATTTGCTTCTCTCTTGCTGAAAACAGAGAGTGAATGAGGAGAAGGGTTCTCAGGAAATCCAGCCTTTCCCCTGTCCGCAGCAGGCTTGTGAACATCTTGATTAGTGTGTTGGAAACAAGTTGCCAGCTCTGACAGGGATATGGTTGCACAGATAACTGGATACACTGGAGTCTTCTGGTTGGTCTCTTCTGAAGAAAAGAGACTAGTGTTACATTCAATCTGTTCAGCAATAAGTATTTATGCAAAATTGCTTTCCCTGCATTTTTTGTTTATACTTAATTATGCATACAAAGCACATATACCTACACGTTGAAAGCTATGTGCACATGCACATCTGCTATTTCAGTCAGCTATGCAGCCTTTAAAAAAACATACCTGGGGAAATTCGGTGAATAAAATGTTTACCTGTGTACTCAGAAGCAAAGGAATAGGGCACATCATTCATGTTCCTGGCTGACTAAATGATTTTGAAGTTCTGACAAACATCCTTTGGTGAATCCTACATTGTCAGCTTAAGATGCTACCAGCCTTCACCGTGTGCTCCCCCACACCAGCTGTCACCACTACTGTAGGACTGCTATTAAGCAATGCATGCTTAATACATCTCAGCTCCCCAGTGACATAGTTTGAAGATCTTATGCTTAACCCATCTGCCTTCGTTATTTCTACCAAGTTACTTGGACGTAACCCAAAGCAGATGAGTTCTGCACAACCCACCTTCTATCCTGGGAATGGCAGCAACATCAGCCATCAGGGTAAGCTTTTTAGTTCTGCAGTGGACTAAGTTATGGGCCAAACACACTCTCCTTGTCGTTTTAATTTGAAGCTAATAGGAACAAACAAATCCAACCTCTCAACAGAGACAGGCTAAGAGCACAGGCAGCATCTCACAGCTATGCTTCCCACACCCTAAAATTCCCCAGTTGCATTTGCAATAACTATAACCCAGAACAGGATGGTTCAAGTTCACTGCATTTATTGGGTGGGATCCCTAAACATGAATGAGAAGCTGGCTGGATTTGAAACACTTCCTTGCTTCAGTCCCTTAGAAACCAGCGACACTTAGACAAAGCTGTTGGACTGTTTAATACCCCACAGTACAAGTTTGATGCTTTGGAATTACACATCCAACTAGAGACAGCTTAAATGTGAATATCTTGCCCCAAGCCTTCCTCAGATGGGAAGTTCCAGGATAAAACTAGAACTGTGCTGAATACAAGCCAAAAATTACAGGGGAGGTTTTAAGGTCTGGGTTTTTTTTTACTAACTAAAATTTTCTGAGATGATGTAACCTGCAAATTCTTGTTTGTTCTATTTTTAAAGAAAACTAGAAACCTGTAGGTGCAAATAATTACAATTTGCACATGCTTAATAATTTCAAAAATGGGGAGTCCATTTGGATGTGTTGTAAAGAAAGTCCCAGTTACTAAGATTATTAAGTTGACAAAATCCTACAAAAATTAATGGGAGTTCACCCCTGCACAACAGGCTGCAGGTTTGAGACACAACTTACATTCTTGCAGGGGAGAAAAAAAATAAAAAAAATCCTGATTTTCTTAAAGCTAGTTCTCTTAAAACAAAGAGAAGCCACACATACCATCCTTCTGCTCCACTTCTTCTGCCTGTGAAGCACCTGGAGAGCTCCGGAGTACAGAATTCACATTTTCTTCTGAGCCTTTTGGAGACACAGGTTCTCGTTTCACTTGTATTGAGGAGTCAGGAGGAGTGGTAGGTGTGATGCCAGAAGACTGGAATGCTGATGGTGTATTTACATGAACAGAAGCTCCCAGTGGAGGTACAGAAGAAGATAAAGTGTCCAGAAGGGGCAGGAAGGAGCCTGCAGGAATTAAGTCAGCTGCCGTCTGAGATTTGCTATTTCTTCTCTCACTTAAGACACTGCAGGAAAGTTGCTCTGACAGTTCAGAAGGTTCATATGTTTCTAATAGCAAAAGAGGAGAGCAAAAAAAATACAGAACAAAAATGTTCATATTTTACAATAAAATTTAGTGGTGCCAAGGTCTCATTTCTTGTGGACACACATGGAAGAGAAAAATTAGTAAAAAAGCCACTAGGTGGCACTAGCAAAGGAGACATCACACTTGAACAATGCACACTGCAATATTGAAGGACTACAATTTTATTGCACGTTTTAAACGAACGAATTCAAGTTAAATGGTATTTTTACAAGGTGATGATTTCAAAGAATGAGAGTCAGTATTCCACTGTTGTAGTTTTATGGTATCTCATACCTTGTAGTCCCTGCAAGATCTGGATTCTTTGACTTCTCAGTGTACTCATTTCCATGGTTATCTGCAAAACAGTTGTGGTTTCAATCACACCTACTTAAGGCAGTTTTTCAGGCTGCTAACTTCTAGTTTGCACAGTTTCAAAAGCCCACTGTTACCTGTTGCTTTAACACAAGGAACCGTTGAACCTCAACATAGGCAGCCTGCAGGGCAGCCCTGGCCTGCAAGAGACTGCTGTCCACACTGTGCAGGGATTTGCTTAACTCTTCTTCCCTCAGCGAAATAGCCAACAACTGGTCTACCTGAGAGTGTTCTGAAAAAGAAACAAAACATAAAATATAACTGCACGTTACAATACATTACACATGATATCTAAATAAATACTACCACCTCAGAATGTAAAAATCACCTAAATTAGGCCAAGCATCAAGAGTGATAAAAGAAGCCGAAAAGGAGTATCTATGCACAGAACAGTCACATCTATATGAAAGAAGAGCAAAGTCGAGTATTACTCTTTGCAAGATCTCAGCCTTGACTCTAGTAACTTTTTTTCCATCATAGCTTTGCCAGCACTCTCCCACAAAGAGCTCTTGTTGAAGTACATGTGTACCTAAAGTACAAATACATACTTTCCATTAACGTAATCAACAAGGCAAAGGCAAATTGAAGCTAAACAAGGTTTAAATCATTCAAGGAAATGATTATTTTTTTAAGCTGCCAAGGAAAGGCAGCTTAAGAGAAAGAGAACCCAATGATAAAAAAATCATTTGCTACCCATGATGATTTTGGGTGGTGAAGCTCATGTTTGCAATCTCTTCAGAAAGAGTTTCTGAGCACTGTACTCAGTAAAAGATCCTCCTATACTCCTTTCTAAACCCCTCTGGCATTACAGACAGATTCTCCAAGCAAATTAAATTTGAGCACTTAGTTTCATTCAGATTGTACTTTCCTCTAGTAGATTTACTAAAATAATGCTGAAGCAAAGTATTGGGAAAGAGAGATTTTATTAAGTTGAAGGTGTCATTATTCTCCATAAGAGACACTAGTTGTTGAAGACAGAAGCTGATAAAAGACCTCACCTTTTCAAATAGTGAAGTATTTGAAAGAAGATCCATATTAACTACCCTGCATTCCAAACAACTCTTAATATAAATAAACAATTCTAAAATGAGAAATGGAACATTTGAAAGCTATTATCTGGACTCCAAAGCTCCCAGAGGGTGATGTAATGATTTGGTTCCCAATGAAATGTATGACACCAAGCTGTGTGGTGTTGTCAATACACCAGAGGGATGGGATGTCATTCA
>JAOXJM010000041.1:26284513-26306307 GCA_026413425.1 Tringa solitaria
GGTCAGATTTTCCGCTGTATGGTTTTAGTTGAAGATCTAGAGGATTAAATCAATGAGGAATTAAAACTATCATTTTCTGCATACAACAAAACCATTTTGAGGACTGTGATGGGAAACATATTTTTTCTTTCTCCTTTGGGTAAGTCCAAGACAGAACAGCAAAACAAATTCAGATTGAAGTATATAATTTTAAGTATATAATTTTGTAAAAAGGGTTGTCTTTCCTTGCTTGACCATAAAACCAGGAACATCTAAGGAAAATAAGTTTCTGCTACAGCTTAGCTTCCATTTAGGTTTTGAAACACCAAGACCCTTGCTACAACACAGAGTACTTCCATGCATATATTTTAATAGCTTTTATTTACCCGCATAGCATGCCAGTTACCAAATCAAAATTCCTACTAATTAAAAAAAGATTAAGTCCTGTGCTAGGAAAGCAGAAATGGAAAAGATTCTTAAACAAAATTAAGTCAAACAAGCAAATTAGTTTGAGGTTATCAATGTACAAGACAATCAAATGGAGAAAGTCCTCCTTGCAGAGATCATTTCAAGGCTGAAAAATGACTGATAGGGGAAAAAAATTTCTAGCGCATCAAAGCTGAACAAAAATTGCACACTTACTCCAGTTGCTCTTCGTTTCTTTCCAACTCCTTGGCTGTCATTCTGCTCAGTACCAGATGTGCAGCTACTGTCTGTAGCTGCATCTACGTTATTAGACACTGCAAGAAGTGAAGCATTATTTGAAGCTGGACGATTTTCTTCTGAGATTTCTAGTACATTTTGTTTTTCAAGAAGGGGTGTTCTCTTCTCTGGGCTCTCCTGGTCTTGTTTGGTGAGGCCTGTAACCTCAGAAGTGGCCTGTAGGCTGTGTCTCCTTCCATTAGTCTCAGTTTTTTCAGACATAAACGGTGACAAAGGAAGAGAAGCCGTCTTCCGTTTCAAGTCAACCTCAATGCCAGCACTTGCCTCATACCCAGATGTTATGTGGTGCGAGTGGCTGGCTGCAATTATTTGCCTTTGCTCACTTTCTTTTGTTTTGGCTTGTTCAGTGAAGAAGCTATAAGCAGAAGGATTTCTGTCTGCAATGACACTGCTTTCAGAAAAGCTACGTTTTCTGGCTGAGCCAGGCACTGCTAAAGAAATTCCTTCCCACTGGAATCCTTCCAGAGTAGACAGGTCAGATTCTTCACCAAGTTCTAGACCCTCTTGCTCATTTTGAACAAGAGGCACCATTTCTATACCAAACCTTTAACAAGATAAAAAGAGAGATAAATACACACATAACAAGCTAGCTAAATCTACAAAAAAAGCCTCCCCCTTCCCCAAATACACATCACTGTTTTAAGAGATCTGGCAACTCATGATCATGAGATTTAGTGGTTAAGAACTGACAGCATGATTTCCAAGTCAGAAATCACATTATTATAATTATTCCAAACTAAGTTTGGAATAAGAACATGTAACATCTTTTCAAGATGCTTCAGGTTTATAGAAAGTTTCAAGAGTGAAGTATACTCTTACTCTAAACACAAAACCAAGCTGTGTACCAAATTAAAAGATTAACATATGAAGAGGAAGGATTTCTTCTGCTTGCAGCAATGCAAGCATTTCTTATAATCCTGAATAAATCATAGAATGGTTAGAGTTGGAAGAAATAAACAACTGACACAGCATTGTTCACATCTTGATTCCATTTTTCCATTCTTCCACTTACTAGAACTTGAAAAGCAAATATATTGCTAGTGTCCACATTCAGATGCTGAACAACAATTTTGAATCTATTCGAATCTTCTCTAAGCAGCAGACTACTATTACTTCTCTACAGATAGACAGTCAATGCAGAAAGCAATCATAAAAACTCAAAATTATTTATATACACAAAAGATCGTGGTACAGCAAGCTTCATTCTGAAATCTTAGCTTTAGTATTCTGGAATTCATTTCAGATTTGGGGAAAAACAACCCTTCCCCCTCAACACACAAACACAACGGCATGGTTAGATCTGAAAGCTACCAACCTTGGTAAACCTTTGCCAAGTTCCTGTTTCTTCTTGGTTACTTGCTGGATGACTTGATCCCAGTTTACATTTCGCCGGGAAGCACTAAGAATCTGCCTGAGGGTGGGTTTAAGCCCCGACTCCTTCTCAGTCTCGCTTTTCCGATGGCCGCTTACATTCCGAATGCGCCGTGCGTTATTGAGATTGGGCTCTGGAAGATGCGTCCCAACTTTGCTCTTCAAACTAATGTGTCTTGTCAGGTCTCTTTGCAGAGAGGCAGGGAGACCAAGTTTGCTTAAATCAGGAAGAAGGAGGCCTAGTGACTGGCTTCCTCCTTTTTGCAGCTCAGGATCTGAAGGATTTTCAAAACCTTCCATTTCAAAGTGATCATGTGACTTGACATGCTCTTCATCCCCTTCTCCATCCTGTGATGAGACCTTCAAATCCACATGCAAATGGTCCTGACTGCTTGATGGAGAAACTGTGGATTTCCTCTGAAACGTAGCATCTTTTAGATCAGTAGAAGCAATACTTGCAGGAGCTGGCTTTTCATCATCTTCCTTTTCAGGGGTAGCAGGTTTACCTTCTGGAGTGTCACAGGGTAAACAAGGACTAACAGAAGAACCCAACTTTTCAACTTTTGCTTCTGACTTTTCACTTCCTGCTAAATCATCATCACTCACATCTTCTAAAGAATCTAATCTGAACTCGTTCTTTGGCAATACTTCCCCAGTTTCTTCCTTTTTCTGGTCACTTGTATCCTTGCAAGATCTCAAGGGTGCATTTTGTAAGGAATGGTTGGACTGAACATCTTTGGGGTTTTGCTCTGCATCACTTATGCTATTAACAGGCTCTCCAAGATTGCTATCAAGCACATCTTTGTTATCTTGTAAGTTACCAGCACATGCACCGTGCAGCTTCGAGGAGTAAGAGGAGAAACCGTTTGCTTCCAAATTCAGTGCATTCAAATGATTGTGCTCTTCACCACTAGTTGAGGATAACAGAAGCTTGACATTTTTTAAGAGACTGTTTGTATCTTGCTTTGGGGAAGATAACTTTCTATCTGTGATATTCAGAAGAGGGGATTTCAGTGATGGCATCCTATTACTTCTGGCATCATCTTTGTCAGGGTTTTCAGCACTGGAACAGTCTTTCATTACCTTGCAAGAATCAAGGTGATCTGAGGTTACATTAGAAGGGGGAGATGCTTCACATTTTTTAAGTTTTGAAAGGCTAACATTGGCTTCACAAGTTTTTCCTTTCATTGATGAATCAGCAAGAGGCATAAATACAGAATCCATTTTATCTGGATTTTTAGAAACATTCTCTTCAGAACGTGGTTGCTGCTCTGCAGCTTTCTGGGATGGATAGGGACTCCAGCGATGTATTCTATCTCTGGAAGGACTGCCACTTTTTCCACTGGCTCTCGAAGTTTTGCTTTCTTGGTGCTTTGACGTACAAAAATCTAACGCCCCCTCAGAAGGAAGTTTATCACTAGTGAAATCAAGTAAGTCATTCCTATTTTTCCGATCTCTATATGACAGAACATCAATATCTTTCTCCTGCCGCTGCCATGTGTACCTTTCCTTATTATATTTAATTGGCTCTGATGAATATGTATCTCCTGAGCTTCCAAAATTCCAGCCATTTGCACCATGAGGACTAGATTTCCAGTTTCCTCCATAACTCTTGGAATTCCAGCTGGAAAAATGACTAGTTCCTTCCGAGTGCCAAGTAGAATTTCTCTCCCTGGCACTGTGATGCCAATTTGATGTTCCTCCTCCCCGCCCACTTGGATGCCAAACATTTCCAGAATTCCCATAGTTATGCCGATTTGAAGAGCCTCCTGAAACATTCTGGTGCCACCCAGAGCGTCCCCTTGGGCCACCTGAATGTCTGCTTATATTAAGGTTCCTCTGAGAGTGTGAAAATTTGCCTTGTCTAGAACTAATATAATCATCCTTTTCCCACTTCCAGTCCCTTTGTGATGCATTATGATGATGCCACGATGACTGATCATAAGCTTCTCTTTCTTTGTAAGTAGCTCGCTCTTCTCGCCTTCTCTGTGATCTCCTATCATCACATTCTAATTCTTGGTTTGCACAACTTGGTTCAGCTTGCCTATAAAACAATTGAGAAAAACCTAAATTTTGATGCCATTCTACTGAAACCAAAGACCATGTAAGCCTTATGGATTTTATTTGCACTGGGAAGAAAACATTTCTTCCTTTAAATAAAAAGAAACAGAGATAACTTATTTAGCTACTTTACTGTTCAGGCTTCTGTAGTATTTGACTTTCAAAACTACTGTTGTACCTTTATTTCAAAATTGCTCATACAAGAACAACTGATTTGGTGCAGGAACAGCTCAATAGACTAATTCTTAAATATTTCTATTTAACTTAGAAAAGAATATTCCTTTCTATTTACTAGTTATTGGGCTAAAAAGAAACAAACAAAAAGAAAGCTTCTTTCTGTTGTATAATCTTTGTAATTTGAGTAATCTTGATAGACGAAAAATTCTTTAGTAGCGAGATAATTAATTTTTTCTGAAGACTATTCTTTTGGTGTTAGCTGGTTATTCTACTTATTGGAGAAAACAACTGAGATCACATCTCAGTTTATAAAGCCTAAGTTCAAACACACATGTAATACATCCACAGAAGTTGTACCTCAGAATGAAAAATATTTCACCTTTGTTTTAACCAGCAGACTCCAAAAGCCCACAGTGTGCAACACTGAGTCTGTCTGAGCCTCCCAGAACCACTATCTACTGCCCTTTGGATAGTACTTGTACTTGGCAACTTATCACAAACACGTGGTGAATTACCACATGTACATTTAAAGATAAATGCTACCTTAATGCTGACAGCTATTCCTGGAGTCAGCAGTCTAAATGTTCTAAGTAGTTCTACCAAATGGGCAGTTTTATTAAAAATTTTTCCAAAAATTGATTACAGAAATGCTTTTTTCTCACATTCAATTTAGATGCCTGGACAAGCAAGACAGGAAACTTTCACACTACTGCTCAATAACAATTGATTTGAGTAAACTGAAAATTTATACTGTATCACCCTTTAAGTTTTCAATACATTCCAGTTTTGCTAAAAGATGCACAAATAATTACTCTCTAAAGGGAAACAGCCCACTGCATAAGACAAGAATTCAAAGAAACAATGTCTAAGTGATACTGTTAAATTCTAGGAGCTGACTCAGCTAGATTATGATCTAATGGAAACAATTTTCTGTATTAGTAACTTAATCCATATATTTTCTTTTGTCATCCCCCCCCCTCCAAACCAGCATCCAGCTGAGAGAGATTTTCTAAGATTTCAGTTGCCTCAGAATACCACTGTACTGACAACATTACTCTTTTACCATAAAAGCAGAAAAAGTGACATTGTTGCTACCTACATTGACCAGTATGAAACCACAACCATCATGCAGCACAGGGATACTCTAGTATGACAGAACAGTGTCAAAATCAAGACAATCTCCACAGATTTGTGTACTTGGACGTGCTGACTGAAACTTCTAGCCACTGCAAGCAAGAGCTTCTTTCAAGAACATATGCCTCTTTAATACCATTGCCATGCAATAAATCTATTTAAACAATATATTCCCAGCTGGAACATCTTTATTAGCAGTGCACGCTTGCAGAGTCACATGGAAGACAAAAGGCATTACTTGTTACTCGCTGCCGCCTTCCATTTCACAGTGAGCCACTAGAACCATGTTTAGCTACAGGTAAGCAGCAAGATAAAGCAGGTAAGAAATTTCAGTGGGAATTTCAGTGGGGATTTCAGTGTGACGTTGACAGAACAATCCAGTTCACTTTAAAACCAGACAGATTAAAGTTTTATAACAAAGCGTGTTCAGCAACAGCTTCTAAAAGTCGGCTTCCTGTAGACACCTCATGCCCCAAATAACATGAGCACTACTGTCACATTCATTAAGCCTTTCAGTTAAATGGGTATCAAATGTTAAAATAAAAACATTAGGACTCTCAAAACCCAAGATTGCACACTAGAGACTGTTTTTATCCATAATGGAGAATAGTTGGACTTCCTTACTAGTAGTAGATCAGCTGAACAAGAACATTGAGCGAACCACATTTACATGTTGAAACTACAATAGGTGTCTTGGATTGTTCTTATAACAAGTACACTGGCTACAGGCGGTTTACATTTCATGAGCACCTAAGCCTTAAGAGCATGTCCCAACTGTGTTAAAGCAAATCTATGACCTAAGAGGAGAAAGGAAAACTCACCGATTCTTTTCCTTCCTTTGCTTGATCAGTTGAATGAGTTCTTTGTCAAGGTATTCTTCTTCTGCCTCTTCTTTCCCTTCCTCTTTTCTGTCATGGGCATCAACATTGTCTTTGTGCAGCTGGCTGGAGATGTGCTTGGCATATGCTGACAAACCCACCAGTGTCACCCTGCACACCCGGCATTCATGGTTGCTGTCCCTAGGAAGAGAGGCAGAGGGTGGACTGTCAACTCTGCCAACAGGCATGGCAGGTAGCTCTGGTCTTACTTTGTTTCCTCTGAATGTTCTCGCGTTCAAGGCAATTAGGTTTTGCTCAGTATATTTAAGTTACTTGAATTCTCTGGCTTTTTCTTTCAAGGTCTAGTTTTTTTGATGGTCAGTTTTTAAAAGATTTTTTTCCAACAATCAAGAGGTAAAAGACTTGATAATAAAGCTGCGTTAACTGGGGGGAGGAATTCTTCTTGAATTGTTGTACTCAAAATCTTTTCAGAGGAAACATAGTGAGCGAGGAGGCAGAGTGGAAGGCTTACAGAGCTAGCAGGAGCTGCTCTGAAGCCCATCCATGGTGCCAGCTGCACTGGGGAAGCCTGGTGACAGCTTCTACATTTAATCCTTGCCTCAAACCTTCCCCCAGTGAAATTTAGAAAAGGGAGGAGGCAGTACATGGATACAGCCAATCCTGACACAACATAAGCTAAACTGGGACAGCTGAGACCGCTGCCTGGAATCCAAAGACTCCACAGCACAGCGAGTAATGGGAGGGTGTCTTCAGTTCACTGTACTTTATTTGGTTCAAGCGTGCATGAGGTCTGCCTTCTACTTTAGAGGCCTTATCTTAAAAAATACAGAAATTATTTCAGCTGGAGGAAGTGGACAGCTGTGTCAGACAAATGGCTTTACTCATGTTTCAGTGAATACTGGATTACAGTTACCATTTTTTTTTTTTACCATTTTTTTCCTTTTTAACTTCAGATTTCTAAAAATACCTTATTTGTTCTCCTGACAAATCTCTTCAATACTCTACCATTAAGGAAATATGTTGTTAATAACAAACCTAAAGAAGGAAAATATGTTCACGAGTTAAAAAAAAAAAAAAGTGAGTAAAAACTTAATGAGAGCGCAATCCACCGCAAATTACTCAGCAGGACCAAGTTAGGACCTGCTGCCTGTCTCCACAAGGCTTTCTGCATAGAGGCAGACGTGCATGCCCCCATGGCACACTTGAGACCAAAGTCTCAACAGCATTGAGCTATTGACACAATAGCATTATAATACGCACACATGATTGGGGTGAAAAAAGTGGGAACCATAAGGGAAAAAGGCAGACATGAATCCCTACTCCTCAGAGAATAGTCAAAAATAAAACGAGAAAAAGATCAAAAGGTGCACCTTCACTCAATGTACTAAGCAAATATCCTTACTGGAGTGCTTAACAGAGTGTCAGCAGCCACCCTTTATTTATCCTGGAAATCTGTGGTTTCCCTAACACAGTTGAGATATTTAACCAATGCAGTCATTCAGGCAGAGCTAGAGAGGGATTTATTTCAAATAGAGTAATTAATAAAAATTACTCTTTTTACATGTGATTTTTTTTGTCTTTTGCAGCCTAACTAATTTCAGATGAAACGTTTGGATAAATTTCATTTACCAAGTCAGTAGCTTACAAATTTAGCCTGCGTTTTCCAGAGAGGGGTGTACTTCATTTTGCACACTTCACACTCACTAATAAATATTCAAGGCTCAGACAGCCTATATATAGTATCTCATTAACCCAATAAAGATAACCAAATACAATCAGCAAATTTTCCTAGTGCTATCGGAACAATCCTCTCCAGACTCATAAATGGCACATCTATGCATTGCTAATAGGACTTATTTTTAACTTGTGTCATCACACAAGGCAAACTGAAAATAGGAAGCGGCTTCTTTTCTACATGAAGTTCCACTTGAGTCATAGGGGTATTTAATGAGAAATGTACCTCAGTGCTATTAATTAGATTTTAAGAGAACAATCTAAATCTTTCACAAGAACCATCTTTCAATTCTTTCATAAAACTTTCATCATCCTCATCTATAGACTTTATAATAAATAAATGTAAGTTTTGCATACTTTGGACACAGCCAGTGAGTTGGCCAGTCTAAGGACAAAGAACTTGTTTCTATAGCTTCTGCCTTAGGAGTTAGTAGTTACTAAACTGCAGTTCTTGTACCAACTGATACTCTGGAAAGAAAAGACCTGAGCAGGTAGTGACTGGAATTCTCTGTCCTGCTCTTAACCTATGTGAACCTAAAGAAAAAAACAGTACTTTTTTCCTACTCAAACAACTGCTTTAATTGAATTGGCTGGGAGTTGAGATAGAATTAAGGGAATTTTTATTTTCTCCACTTTTTCCTTTCCTCTAACCCCATTAATATCAGCCAGAACTGGGCACACTCCAGGACACACGCTGATCATGTCTACACATTTCCTCACCATACAGGAATACCACACAACCTTAGTTGTCAACACAAAAGCCAAAAGCAGTTTGAAATAAACAGGTATTCTCTGTATGAAAACATCCAAGAGCTTTATTTACTGGATGTGTACTGCAGATGTCAGATTCAATATCCCTTGTACAAGAGCAATATTTCACTTTCAATTTAAAAAAACAAGACAAAAGAACCACTAAAGCTTTGTAATTGACTCCTTATATATCCCATGGAGCAAGATTTCAAGAAGTGAAGAGTCTCAAAACGTTACAGAAAATTATTCTAGCCCTTGAGTTTACTAAATTAAGCTTAGAAGGAGAAGAGTGTGAAATAACATGTGCATTTCATTACCTCTTCCCTACATGAAGTCTAGAAAGTGACTTCTGGTTGAATGTCAAATTTGAATGCAGTGAGATGCTGATACTACACACGTAAGTGTTACTATCCTCTGTTGCACAATTCAACCACACTCACAAGGCTGTTGCTTGTGCTTATTTTCTACTTGGAGCACTTTTTGCTTTGTAAGGCTGTAAGACTCCTAAAAGACTTCTACTACACTCAAATGGGAGGAAGAAGCAGCACAGGGGAAGAAAACAAGGCTGACGCTGCACAGTGAAAAATTAAGTTCATTATTGATTTTGAGAACAAACATCTTCCATGCATTCTTCTGAAAGAATGAAGACAGTTATCTTAATAATAGAAAATGTAATGCTGATGAACAAATTTAATTTAATTTCAGTATTATGGAAATGGAGAATCAAGAACTGCCATTTTAGACACAACATATAACTGCTAGAAATTATTGCTACCTCATGACCTCAAGAGTCATGAACTAAAATAATATTAACTTTGAAGGCCAGAAGATGGAAAAATATGTGAAATTTTAAGCTATATTCCACACCACTTTCTGTGCTGAGAATCTCAGAACCATTGTCAGAAGAAAGTCCAGAACAGGAAGGCTCTACAAGTTAGCTGACCAGAAGCCCTAAGGCAGTGTTTAGTGCTGAGGACGTTCTGGTTTCTGAGCAATCCCTTCCCAGCTGTTCAGTAACAGAACAAATCCTTTTCATGCCCAACAGGACAGATACTGAATAGCACAACACGCTTGATTCCAGACACATTTTCAGAATGTTCCTAGCTCTCAAGACCCCGTTGTGTGAGGCACTGCAGAGAAGAAAACAAAATGATCTAGGTTTTTTTGGTTTGGTTTTCTTTTCTTTTAAAGTAAGTAGCTGAATTCAGAACAACAACAACAACAACAAAAAATCCCAAGAAGGATGGGGCTGAACAAGGGATGGCGATGGCAAGAGAAAGAAAGAAGAGGATGGGGAATGTGAGGAATTTATCATTTTTACACCCTCCCTCTTTACTACAAAGCGATTTTTATTTGGGGGGGGGGGGGGAAAAAAAAGGAAATAGCTTCCAAGAAGCTGCTTTCATACGTTTCCAGTGTGACACAATAACAACTTTGGTAATCTGGACAAGTTGAAGACTTTCTGAATCCCACTAAAACAAATTTAATTGCAAGAGGAAAAGATCATTTAATTTTCTTTCCAATATATTTTAATCCTTTGATAATCCACACAGCCCCAGCCTAAAGAAGGCTGGTGACAGAAATTCTGAAGATGGAAATGTCCCAATTTACTAACCTGTTGTGAAGCCCCAGTCAAATTAATCAACTATTAAATGGAAGTAGAAATCAGACAACAAAGGTTATTTGCTGACTGCACTTTAAGTAAAAAGATACCGCTTACCTCATTGTCCTGCAATACGGGTTATTTTATATTTTAGAGAGACAATTTGAAATTTTAGCAGATATAAGTGGGCATACACATACGCTACAGATTTTCTGGAAGTCTTAACCTGAAAACATATTAGGTTGCTGATTTAGATGAACTATAGCAATACTTCACCATTAAACACAACAGTAGCATAAAATACTATACAGCTGGCTCAAACAAGCATCTTCAGCTATGGCACATATGTACTACAAGCTTAGACTCCAAATGTGGATGCTTTTCTGCAGCTATGTATTTATGCTCTGTATATAAAAAGTTACTGAAGAGAAATAAACCGCAAAGTTCCTCTAGTTTTGAAACATTCTAAACCAAAACGGCTTATGAATTCTACTAGAACTGAACCTGGCAAAACTTAACTAGCATTAGTACCCCACATCTCCAAGAGTTTAAAGAGGATCACTTCTTAGTCCGTTACAAGGTGTTTAAAAGGGATTTGTCATTTCCATATAAAGTTTGTCCTGCAAGATGATTAAAAATTAGTCCGTAAGTCAAATACTTATGTGCAAACTATCTGATCTCTCTGGCTACCTCAAAACCCATACACCTGAAAGCACTCCTAAGTGCACTCTGGTTACAACCTGATTCCATATTATCAGGATATCTGAATACCCCTTAACTCCCTCCTCCTGCTTTTCACACGTTCTAAATAAAACCAAGGAAACCAGAAGGAAAACGGCATCCACCACGGTTACGTCCCTTAACCAAGAATATGGACCAGGGTGGCAGAGGAAAAGGCAGTCGCTCAAGCAGATGTAAACCTTACATCCAAGACATCGGCCTTCTCACAGTGGTCTGAACGATCAACAATAGTCTCTGTATAACTGAAAACTTTTAAAAAACATTTCAAAAAGGAAAAAATCAGTGTTCAGAGTTCTGCCAAAGGCAGAACACTAGTGCTTCCAAGAAACCCAGCATGAAACTGCCAAGACCTAAAAGACCCGTTTTTTTGTTTTCCTTCCTATATTTCTTGGACTGCAGTGATCTCTTTTCTCCACATCACTGGTTGCCTCCGCAGTTTTCAACATGAAGAGAATGTGTTTATTGTCAGCTTTATCACAAGGCATGCAACTAAGTAATGCATAAAAATAAATTGTGTAATTCAGCTTGTATGGCAAATAGGACATGAATACTTCCAGAGTGTGACATACAAAATGCATAGAGAGGAAGGATGCAAGATTGTTCCCATACCTTCCCTTCAGGTTTTCAAGTTCTCTGTGGTGAAGCATGCTTCTCATGTGTTCTTCCATCTCCTTCAACATGGGGAAAAATTAAAATTGGTCAAAACAAACCAAAATGGTGTATCATATTTGAAAAGCTCATTTTTGAGAGCTTTCCTGCCTTGCAGGAACATGTAATCTGCTCCTGTAGGGCTGTAGCAGTTGCCATTCCCGTTTCTATGACCATGAAAACACAAGTAGTCAGACTCTCAGGAAGTCATATAATGTTAACTTTCCTGAGGAAGGACACACACGAATCATTACAATTCAACAGAAGGGGAGCAGAATTCCAGGAGACAGACAGGAGTGCATGTAGCAAAGATTATTAGACTGATTTTTGACAAATTACTGTTGATCGTAATTTTTATTAAAAGTCTCATTGATGCCACTCTCCAGAATCGTAGTAATCAAAACACTGTTTGCCTGTGCAATCTGAGCAGCCTCACTGCATTTGTATAATGACACAGCTGTAGTTTCATCATCACATACTATTTTACTCTGCCAGATGCACTTCAGAAACTGAGATGTGCATAGGATGTCAGCTTGTTGTTTACAGCAACCTTGATCCATGAACTGCAGTGGCAGTATAATTAATTGCCAATGAAAGAGAGCTGCTGGAAGAGAAAGAATGTTCATAATTCAGCAAAAGGAAGCAGTTCAGAAGATCTAACTTTCTCTTGGCTTTGTGCCAAAGTGTTTGGAAATCTTCAAAGAACAGATACTAATCACTATCCTCTTCATTGCTTGCAATCCCATGTGCAAAGGGAAAGCAACGTCCTCAACCTTAAAGAGTTGTGTGAACTAATACATTGATATTTGCAAGATATCCACGTGCCATGTGGCTAACCAATATATGAAGGTCCATTAAGAAACGCTCAGTTTTCAGTGCAGGTTTTGCATGATATGCATTATACAGAAGATAACACACCAAATTTATGCATTAATGAAAACACATGCTGTGCTGTGTAATTCCACATTCTCCTTCCATACGGAAACACAGATCTCCCAAAAGGAATAATAAAATAAAAAAAAATGCACATTACGGTACTCTTAACATAGCACAATTTATAGCCAAATGAGTCTGAGTGCTTTTCACTTTATTATCTTTATACAACAATATTAAAAAAAAAAAATCAAAGACCAATATTTTTAACATTCAGAATCCAGCATACTGCACAGCTCATTTAAAGAAAGACACTCTAAAACACATGCAAATATACCATTTCATTTGTAATGGACCTACATCAATAATATTCCTGTTAGAGGGAAAAATTCTCCTACTTTGCATAATTTAAAAATGGAAGCATTTCTTACACGCATTTCATACTAGTACTTTCATATTTGTATCTACCAATAGATGTAAAGCATTAATTATTTACCTTTTTTGAGTTGTACCCAATGTGACATAATATGCATTTTCGCTCTCGAACCATGCTTATTATTCTGGAAAGATCTTATCCCATACCTGCAAATAAAAATACTTTAAAAAGAACCAACATTCAGGATTACTTTTTTTTTTTTCATTAATCTGTTTTAGCAAGGAAAGTAAAAATAAGTTATTATTCATGAAAACACTTGTACTGAGTTTAAAAGAACACATACCCCTTATGCATAATCAATATTCTTCAAAAAAAGGTAAGGTAGTTTTGAATAGTCATCTAAAATAGCTATGATATAACGTATCCTTCCCTTTCTTTCATTTTGCTCCTTGTCCTCCAAGACACAGCACTCATTCTACAAGCAAGCAAAGATCTGTAGGAATCCTCTCAGCCACTCCGATCAGATTAACAAAGCACTTTTCAACTAGGATGATGAGAAGCAGATAAGGAATTGGGGAAACCAAGCAGATCAAACTCAGATCTTTATTATGGTCCACAGGTCAACTCAAGTAAGAGATTTATAAGGCCTTAGATTTATAATGGCCTGAAACAAAGCCATTCATGACATCAAAGACCATCAGTCTTCAAGGTTTCTTGGTCCATTTATTCACCATAAAACAGAGCCTAAATTCAGTATTTTTATCAATAATCTCCATAAGAGCTACACATATGCATGTACTGAAATACTCAATTTAGACAGCATTTTAAGATACATTCTCTAATACCATGCTGTATATGGGTATCATATGTATTTGAATCATTAATGAAAACTATTGACTTTCATTAATTATTCCCAATGGTACAAGATTATTCAAAACTTTGCACCAGAATATTAGACATTTTAACACTGATCTACTTAAGATTTGCATATATGCAAATGAAAGCAGCAGCTCAAATAAAATACCATATGTATTTTATCATAAAGCTGAATACATTAGGAGAGCAATTAGAGAGGTACATAACAGACTAGGTTACAAAGATGGACATGTCTGCTTAAGTAACAGGTTGTAATCTTTGTCTTTTTCTTTCTCTGAAAAGACATTAAAATGCAGAATGATCAAGCATTACAGTAGCGTTTTATTGACTTGGCAGAGGCAGCTCCTCACCCTAACGTGGAAAAAAAAGCTATCTTTTTACTACTAGGCACAAAAAGACAAATCCTCCCAAGCTTTGCTATCTTACATTAGTCAAACTCAGAGATAACTTAGCTGATACCATCAAGCTTAACCTACCAGAGCTGCCTTCAACAGATCATCTCCACAGCTAGTTAATTTAGTTAATTCTAATTCTTTACCATCAACCTTCTCTATCATGGGCCTCAAACCCTCCAGATCTGGTACTGACTAGAACCTGTGAGCAAAAGGCAAGAACTGGATTTTGCCAAGTCCAGATTACCTAGAGTTAAAGCAGATAGACATTCAGTGGCATTGTCCAACAGTAAGCAAACAAGAATAAGCACTTAAAACCGCACTCACTCTATTTCCAAAATGTGGTTCTTTGACAAATAACTCTTTTCCTCCAGATTTGCATGTCCATTTATAGTTAACATATGCACTAGCATCTGCCCAGCCGAAAGAGGAAGGAACTGAGAGTAGCAATAGCCCTTTCACCTTTAGTTTCTTCTCTAAAAAAATTCACATCATCATACCAACACACTTAACACACAACAGGAGATTCTGTCATCCTCTTATGTTCCCCATCTAGCACTCCTAGGGTGCCATTCTTGATCTCACTGAAATACCTGATGGTGTTTAAACATGCATTCCTAGCTTTAGCACATGGGCACCTGATGTACTTGAATCATTAGTAACAGGTATTTGTTTTGACAATCAAGCATACTGCACAGCTCATTTCAAGAAAGATACTCTAAAAAACATACACATATATTATTTCATTTGTAATGGATCTGACAAAGGTACAAGATCATTCAGAACTTTGCACCAGCCTAGGTCATATAAAGCATGCATATAAAATTATATGATAGCAGTAATTTTCATGCAAAGGCACCTGCCTTCATGGAAGGTCAGAACACAGTTCTGGAACAAAGTATTTTGCAATCATTTGAAACCATGTATAAAGAGCAGAATTTGTTTTTAAACATATTTAAACTGAGACAGGAGCTAAGGAAAATTTAAACAAATTTGGGTAGAGATAGAAAACGAGTTATTTCAGCCTCATGGTTTTCCAGTAGGTTATTAGGTGAGTGTAGTAGCACATCATCAACACACTGTTTATACACAGGTCATCTGTGCAGCTGCAACGCAACAGAGCTAAGAGAATTATTTATGATGATACACAAGTGACAAAGGTTTAGATGCTTCCCCAATACAGAAGAGAAGTTTTAATGTAATTAATATGAAGTTACTCTTGAAAAGCAAGGGTGCTTATCCTTGCACCAATTTCAGATATTTTCTTTGCATTAAAATATTCTCCACTCCCCCAACATTCTTCACTAGCACTACTTTGTAGTTTAGCAGAATAATTTCCTACATGTGTTCAGGATCTTGTTCAAGATTACTCAACTATTTATAGAATTCATTCTGCACAGGAGTGGGACAGCAGCATGGGACCTTAATCAGGAAAAGCAGGCCAGTTGCGTGTGGTGACTTGCTCACACCAGTTAGCACATAACATTAAAGAGCTTTCACAAGTAAAGCTAATATTACACCTGTTTTGGCTAATTAAAACATATAGTAACTATACACGATTACAGGAAGAGTTTTAGGCTAACTGCCCAATCAACTGGTCATTACTTATGACAGAGTACTAAAAATACTAATGGAATTCAAATGCTATTGGATGTCACTATGAAAAGCGAAACTTTCCCCGCCACAGAGAGAAGCCCTTAGAGGCAAGGGCTCAGAAGTTCAGAGATTTAGTAGATGCTACAGAGACCAGGAGAAGACCGACCCACATTCTATTTCCAGATCACCTCTTGACTTACTGTCTACATAGAGATAAACCATTCTGCCTCATCGTTAGCTTTCTCCCAAATCATGCTAAGAAATCCGAGGCTCACTTTATTGAAGTACTTCAGTTTCACTGTAAGAGAACCTTCATGAAGTACTTCAAGAAGCATTACAAATTCAATGTATTTCTTCATTCACTATGCAACAGCAACAAGAACCAGACAGCTTTTGTGCCATGTAGTTAGCAACAGCATTTCATCTTATCATACACTGTTCTGTTCAATCACAAAAATGAGAAACTTCATATGGAGAAACTCCATAGCTTTCTCTACATAAATGCAGGCATATTTGAATTCTTAACAAAAAAATTCCCATAGTTCAAACAACCTTCAAGCTTTTATCAGATTTAACAGTTTGTGCTTTTGAAATCATCAGCTTGCTGTATAGCATAGGAAATTACCTTGTATGGGATGTTAATGGGAAAGCAAGCTACTCTAAAACTGAGCATCAAACTGCAAGCAAAGATAAGGCTTTACCAAAAAGAACCCATCGCTATATAAAAGAAAAACATGTCAACAGCAAAACATAAAGCCTTCAAAACAACTTTCTATTTTGAGCGAATGTAACTGTTCAGTGGGTGATTTTTTACGTTTGTTTTAAAGTAAAGAGATGCATTTTACAAGAATGTGATCTAAATGCAACTTGGTCATAGGCTGCACCTGCCCAGAGCTTGTTATAATCAACTTAAGCAAGTCTGCTACAGAGATTTTGGAGAACACTTCTCACAAGTAAAAATAGTCTACAAAGAAAATAAGGCATTAGACTACTTCCTGCTACAACATCCATTTGTCCACAGTTATTCAACCTTACCGGATAACATACATTAAAAATGTACGCCAAGGTTAAATCTGTTACAGATCAGTGGCTGAACGCTCTGACTATATAAAGCCACAAGTGCCATGGAGTGGGGCGGGCAGCCCAGCATTCCAGCTGCCTAGAAATCCTCAGGAGGCCTCAAAGAGCTCAGCAGTGTTGGCCCGTCTAAAGGCCTGCCTAAATGCTGCACGACCCTCCAGACAGCAGTGGAAACTCTACACTTGACAAGAACAGGATTCTAGAAGTTCACTGTGGCAGAAGGTTCTGCAGCAAGGCACTCCTCGGCTCCTCATAGGGATGTTGTTCCTTTTGCCTTAGTGACCTCTCCTGCAGCAACCGATTGCACCCATCCTAGCGAAGATGTAGAACAGTAATGCAGCTGCCACAGCCACTGGAGAGGAGAGCAGAGAGGAAAGAAGCAACTCAACAAGAAGTGCATTCATGAAATCGTTAGTTGGTTGATGGGAGGAAATGGGGGACACAAGGTCATTTTGACTTGGAGAGAAGCCCCTTGCTCAGAAGGATTCAGAATGGAAATGTATTTAGGCCCTGGAAAGCACTTAACCACTACTAAGCTAGATCATAAAGAGTTTGATGATCAGCCTAACTTATTTTGCGAATCTGCCAAGAAGCCTGGTCGTTTCACTGGAAAACCTGGAGAACCCCACATAGGCCTTTGAAAGCTCTATCCAACCATCTGCTGTGATAAACAAATGTTACAAAGCAATAACAATTCCTAATCTAATTTGGTCCTAGTAAAGCCTAGTAATGGAGACAGATTTTCTTAGGGAAAAGCTTTATTACTATAAAACCATTTCCCTGTATTACATGCTGCTCCAAAGATCAAAGCGCTGCACTGCTGTGAGAATGCTGTACAACAGTAATTCATCATAACACGACCCAGGACTATGCTCAAATTTCATCACCTCAAGCAGAATTTACATGGAATAAAGCACCGACCTTGGAAGACTATCTTTCCTTCCCAGGAAGGATTAGTGCCTTGAGGCACCTTGAATTCACTATGCATCTGCTTGCTAGATTGTAACTTTACCAATTACCTTAACATTACTTATGGGTGTATGTGGGAAGCACTTTAACCTTTCTTCTGAGATGCTGATCTGTGCAACCCAACCTGATCAACAGCCAGAAACTTCAGGACTTACTAAAGTTACGTCATGACTAACAGCATTATTCTCCTCTGGCACACTATCACGCACCGTACAAGGTACTTTGTAGTCACAGGTGGGTTTTGGTAATATGGCAAAGGAGATAACTGTATCAAACAGCCCAATATTTAAAATACTTACACCAGAAGTAAGACTTTTAAGGTAAATTCTTCCCTGCTTTCCAAGATTTAACTTCATCCTCATGACAGACTGAGGGTACTCCACATCCCTTAGCGCTGAAAGAGCACCACTGCACAGGCAATGTTATAACTGGGTGGCCAAGTGCTCAACTATTTTGACATTGAGCCAGAAGAGGAGAGTAATTTCATAGGTCAAAGTTTTTTAAGTTCCTCTTAAAAGCAATAAAGTTGATCCACTAACTAGCCTAGAAGACACCTATCAGAAACTGTTTGCATGCTATCCCATGAGAACAGTTAGCTTTATATAGGGAAGGTATACACTAGAGATAAGGAGGCTGTAGAGAAATACCTTAAACAAACAGACCAGTGCAGGCACAGGAACACCTGGCATAAACACAAAGTTTTCATTGATATGTATTTTTACTTCAAGTAAGTCTAAGAATGAGGTACAGACCAGAAGAATACATACACCTTAAGTCACAATTAAGCTGCATCTTCTAATTCCCTGTATACAAGCAATGCTAATAACTTCCTCATATCCAAACTACGTTTTCCTTGCCGTAAACTGAAAGGATAATTCCTTCCTTGTAAAAGTAAATACCTTATTGTTATCTTGCTTGTGATAGTTTTTTATGCACTGGAAGATTCAGGGATATACACTGCCCTAACTGGAACAGAGAGCTGCTCAGCATTATTATCATAGAATGGTTACAGTTGGAAGGGATCTTAAAGATCCTCAAGTTCCAACCCCCTGCCATGGGCAGGGACACCTCCCACCAGACCAGGTTGCTCAAAGCCCCATCCAGCCTGGTCTTATTGCTGTATGCTGTCATTTAGGGACACCTAAAATCCACATACCTGGAAAGCTTCTGGTTTCCCCTATACTCCCAGTCCTTTTTTAGACATATGCAAACTCTTTCTTCAGATGCTTTTCTCAAACATCACATTTCCTGAGCCTATTAGAATTCCTCTTTCCAAATTGCTCACACTTTTAAAAAAAATGTCCAAAACCTGACACAATACTCCAATTAAGACCCTTATCAGCACTCTTTGGAGGGTGACATTCTTTCTACCCCTACTGCCATTACAGCCTCAAACATAATTGCTAACAATTGAGACAAAGTCTAATTAAGAAGCAACACAGTGATCCACAATATGAGGGACAGATAACCTACTCAATTTAGATACTTATGTGACTTAAAAAAGAATTCATGTCAGCTTATTGACAACCTCGTGTCAATTTATAAAAGGTTCCTCAACAAACAGAGCCTTATAAGAATGACAGATATACGTGCCACTTAAGTTTACGCTTATTTCTGTAACATTTGGCTGTATCTTTTTCCCTTCCTAGAGTATTATTAGAGTTACAGGTATGCACACTATGTCTCTTTATTGGAAGTTATGAGCAAGGACTCAGAAAATAAATCAAAACAGACTACACTATGCATCCCATCTATTGCAGTTCCACAGAAGCTGGTACCTGGCCTTGGCAAAACGATGCAGATTCCCTAAGAATACATAGATGCAAGAGAGCCCGTAGGAGAGCATTCAGTCATCAGACTTCTTCTATTTATACAGTCACTACAGAGTATTAAGAGTCACTGCAAAGTGATTTGAGGCACTCAAAGCAAGGCAGTCAGGTCACATGTCAGTGTACAGAGCTTTGGTGTCAAGTAAATTCAAGTTAAGGATCCCAAACATTAAGACAGCAGTCATTAATGACCAGGCAATAGAAATACAGGGGTTTGTCTGAATTGTCACACCTCTGTAAAACAGGTAGTTTGCCCCAGGGCTGAACACTAGGGGCTTCACCAATTTGGGATTAAAATGTAAAATAGTCTGAGACTAGATGAGAAAAATCTACACTGCAAATATGAGAAACATTTTCACAAAAACAAAGAAGTTATTTGTAATGTACAGTATCTTCTTATTTATCTGTAATCAGCTTGAGTCAAATGACATCTCAAATCTTACGACACCATCTGGTGGCAGAGTTCATGGAAGATGATTGCCAGATGTTAAAAAGATTCCTAATTCCAGCTATGTTATGAATTTTATCTTTACAAGATAAAGTGCAAAAATACCTTATTTTTACCTCGATGAAGTTAACTACAAGTCTTAGCATCCCTGTGCACAATTTGGATCTGTATTTCTAGGACAGTGGCCACTGTTATTCTTTGCACAGGATATCAGAGCCCTGCATAAATTAAGATGCATTTAGCTGACATCTCTTCAAACATGTGACATTCTTGGACATGTGGGCTAGAAGTTACATGAAGTTTGGTCACAGTGACTCAGGTAACAGACTAACATGTTTGGCTAAAACCAATTATTTGTTCCAAATTGAAAACGCTAAAACATAGTGCTCATTTAACAAACTTTACATGCAAAAAAAACCCTCACAATATCAGTCAATAGTGGAATGTGGTGACGCAAATGCAGTTGCCTTTTACTGCTAGTTCAACTGAAGTGAAGCGAAGACTTAAAAAAAAAAAGATAATAGAGTTATCTTTAACAGAAGAGACTTCAGGATAGGAATCTATTTTCCAAGCTAAGAAGTTACAAAGCCACATGGCATTGCCCCAGAGAAACTGCAATATTCATCCCAAATATTGCAGTCCTAACGGGGAGATAATTTCAAAGTTCAGCAAAACTACTAACCATTTTTTCTAAGTGTTAACTGCTTTTTAGACCACGGTCTATTGGTTCTGCAAAATGGTCAATTAGTTTAGTATAGTAATTGAAGCTTGACTGAAAGAAGTATCAAATGACAAAAGAACAGAAAAAAAACCAGCAGAGATGTAGGAAAAGCAGCCCCAGGAACTCATGCTGAAAACAAAGTCCATCAAACCTCAATCCTCTTCTCTCTCAGGTCACTCCTCACAACTCATCTGTTCTACGAACTTATTTAAAGCTGCTCTTCAAAAGGGGCAGGATGGAAGACGAAAAGGAAAGCTTCTTACTTGCATGAGACCGTTGTTACCAAACCACTATCAGGAGTTCATAAACTCTTCCAAGCTGAAGTTCATAAATTGTATTAAGAACTGTTCATGTATGCTTAGATTTGCATGTGAACTACCCTACTTGCAATGATGAGTACTTAATTTTACATACCTCATATTTCATTATACTGTTAACATGTGTTTCAGTGGAACTATCAGTCCCACTCTTTTTAGGTTACCAAACACTTATCACCACATTCACACATGCTTTCACTAGGTCATGTCTTTTAGCTGTATGTCATGAGGAAAGTAACTAAGCAACTCTGCACTCAAAGCCACGCTTCAGCACTAAAAACACTTCTGGGCAGGCATACAGAGCATGATAACTACACATCTGCAACAGAGAACCTGCTCTAACAAATCTTATATGTAACTGAATAACATTGTTCAGAGATTACTCCAGCGATAAAGGATACTCACAATGCGAATCAAGACGTATGCCTACCCCAAGGCCTACAGCCCCTCCAGGCCAGGCCTGCCCCCTGCCCCCTGCCCTCCCCTTCCCTTCCCTTCCCTCCCCTCCGCCACAGGAGCAACCCCCCCCATCATCCCCGCTGCCGCCACAGAGCTCC
>JAOXJM010000041.1:26306407-26319595 GCA_026413425.1 Tringa solitaria
CCCGTCCCTGCCCTCCCCACCGCCACAGGAGCAACCCCCCCCCTCATCCCCGCTGCCGCCACAGAGCTCCCTTGGGCCTCTGCTCCCCCCCGCCCACAATACTCACACATCGCACCCCTCGACAGGGCAGAAGCCCGGAAACCCATCCCCCTGCCGGCACCGAGCAGGCCCGGTCACCGCTTGCCCCGCAACCCACCACCCTCACAGCACCAGCGCCAGGCCGACCCCACAGAGACCCGCGGCGCACGGCAGGGCGGGGCAACCGCTCGGCAGAGCCAATGAGACAGCGGCAAAGTCGCCACGCTGCACGCCGGGATGGACGCCCGCGCCGCCGGGGTGCCTGCCGGGAAATGTAGTCCTGGCGGCGGGATATCTGGGCAGAGGGTACTTCAGGCGAGGGCAGCGGCACTTGCCCGTCGGATAGGAGGATTTACCACCGATAACGCTAAGAAGCGTTATTATTTTGTGTAAGTATGGCACTATGAAAATAATGCTACATGCTGCCGCTCAACAAAGCTGGCCCTGAAAACCACAGGTACCTCAGCATCAAGAAGCCGCCCAGGACGTGGTGCTGGGCCCAAGTGGCTGCGGCTGGAAAATCCATTCCAGGAGCTATTTGATGGACAGAAAGACAAGTAAATCCACTCATGCCCGGGCTGTGCAGTGTGCAATAAGCCTTAATCCACTGGGGATTTTTAAGAAGCCCAAGGGGGCTCCAAGCATCCGCAGAAAAGGGAAACCAAGGTCGGGTTGCGAGGTCACAGCAGTGTCACTGGATGAAGGACTTCAGACAGGCATAAAGAGCCACATGAGCTGCCACCGGCCTTGATGCTGCAAGAGCTCCCGGCACCACTCCGAGTTAGCACCCTCACAGCAGGTACAGGATCTGAACGGCAGCCCCAACAGGGAAGAAGTGACCCACACCTGAGAAGGAATGCACCTCAGGAAGGGCTTACTGGCCCAGCCACAACAGACAAGGTCTGCAATTCCAAATGGCAGCTTTTGCTTTCTAGTTTCCTTCTCTGGTAACAACGAGGGCACCACACGCTTCCTCTTTATAGAGAGTAACTTACCTGCTGGTGTGGTTTGAGGAACCCACAACAATTTGTTGTTGGTTAGATGATTATTTTATCACCCGGTGACCCCTCTCCACTCAGGAAGGGGAACTGGGAAAAACAAGGAAAACTGAGGTTTGAAATATAAACAGATTTGGTCGAATAAGATGAGCTAATTAACATTGGTAATACTAAAGAACCAATATTGATCCTGATACCAATATAAAATATAGAAGGATTATATTCAGCCCATTCTATCAGCAGGAATCTATGCGCTCCCAGCAGGGAACGGCAGATGTGGGACACTGCAAGTCCTACAGCTTCTGGAGCAAGGGAAGGGCTCAAGAGTCCAGCATGGGGCAAGAACTTCCCTGGACTGCTGCCAACGAGGATGAGAGAGAACTTCTCCGCAAACTTTGTAATTTATATAGAATGCGATGTTTATGGTATGAAACAATCCTGTCGGGCAGCTTAGGTCAAATGCCCCGGTCTTGCTCCTCCTCATCCCGGCACCTGGCAAGGCTCAGAAACGCCCAGACCTTGAATCCCACACAACCACAGCTGGCTGGAAAGTAAGTATTTTCACAAATTTAGGCACTGGGGTCTTCTAAAAGCGCGTTTTTTCCAGGCCTTAGAAATTAGTCTTGTGTCTCTCAGGCCAGGAGTCCCGGAGGAGAGCCCCACGGATTTAAGCAGGGCTATTTGCCATAAACCCCACTATTACTTGCCCCAGCGCCCACACAAGGAACAGCGCGGCACCACGGCGCATGCGCACAAGCTCTCGCCGGGCGCCATGTTGGGTGGCCCCGCCGGGCGCCATGTTGGGTGGCCCCGCCGGGCGCCATGTTGGGTGGCCCCACCGGGCGCCATGTTGGGTGGCCCCGCCGGGCGCCATGTTGGGTGGCCCCGCCGCTCCGCCCTGCCTGCCCAGGGGGTGTCTGCTCTTCCCCGCCATGTTGGGAGTGGCGGGGCGCTGCCGCCGCCGCTGGGCGGTGCTGGTTCCCGCTTCCGGGGGGCGGGCGGTGAGGCGCTCTGGGGTCGCGGCGGGAGATGGGCTCTTAAAGGGGCGGCTCGGCTCAGTAGGGGCTCGGCTCGCCTCCGGTGGGGTGTGAGGGAGCGGCGGCGGCGGCGGTGGCGGTGGTGCCGGTAGGTGTACGGTGGCTGGGATTCTCCGGGCGGGGGCAGCTGGCTGGGGGATCCGGTCTGTGGGTGCCTCCCTGCCGCGTAGCGCTCCGGGCGGGGCGGGCTCGGCTCGGCACCGTGGGGGCCCAGCTGGGGCCGCCCTGCCTCGGCTCTGGGATAACGGGGCGGCCGGGCGCGGGTCCGGGTGGGCCCTTGGAGCCGCAGCCGTGGGCCGATCCCGTCCGCTAGTGTGCTGGGAGGCCTCGCCCGGCCCTCCCCTGCGAGGGGCGCCCAGGTGTTGCGTGCCTGCTGGGTGAGAGCCGCCCAACCGGGCCCTTCGTAGGGTACGGGAGAAAAACCTCCTTTTGCTACCCTTTCCTAGGCTTGCGTGGTGTCCTGCTGCCCTTCGACTAGTCAGGGAGATGCTGTTGTGGTACGTAGTGAGCAACAGATAGCAAAAGTAAGCTCTGCTTTTGTGCTTCTCCTAATCGCGCATCTTGGTGCCCTTGGCACTTCTGGGAAGGTAATGAAGAGTCAGCTTTATTATTCACCGGGCTTTTTTTTTCATTTTTTTTTCGCTTTCGCTTTTGCTCCAGACAATGAAGGTTATCCAATCGATACATGTGATTTGACAACGTGAGCAAATGAGCTCAACAAACTTTGGAATTTTTTTTTTTTATGCAACTTCTCCATCTATTTGCCTTCCTCTTTTTCACTCTCTTAAAAAGGGCAGTAGATACTGAGCGTTCAGAACTAAGCAGTTGGGTGTTGCTTTACTTCTCGTTCATAAACAAACCTGATTCTGTGCTGCAGAAGGAACAGCTATGTAGGAAGGTATTTAGGGACAAAGGAAAAGCCTCCTATGATACCAATTGCTTGATTCATTGACTTGAGCAATTAATTGCTTACTGACAGTCTAGTAACTAATTATGTGCTTGACCTCCCCCGCTCTGCAGTTTTTGAAGTAGCTTTTTATATAGCACAGTGTGTGTCATTAGAAGAAATGGAATCTGGTCTGTATGTGGGTCTAGGGTTGATTGCTCATTTGTGTTAGCCAGTAACTGATTTAGAGGAGGTATCACGGGGCTTTTCCAGGGACAAAAATGAATTGTTGAGATGAGCATAGAACTGAATGCCCTGCACAGAGGAGGTGGCATTGCTAGCGCCTATTCTTTGCGCTATCGCTTCTGTGCAATGTGTTCAGGAAGCTGATAAGAGAATGCAGGAAGCACGCAGAGTAATGTCTTGTTCTTGGGTCCTTGCCTCATTCCCCAGGGTCACAGATGCTTTATTCATTTATCTTGTAGGCATAATCATACGGAGAAGTACATTCTGGTGCTGATAGCGTGTACCACCCTGCACTAGCTGGGCTGAATTTCAGCTAGCAAGTAGGATAACTGTTTGTGTTAAGGAAGGGTTTAAAAAAAACCAACTACTTCTGCGTTAGTGATAAGAAGAATTTGAAAGGAAAAATAACACAAACCCCAACCCTTGGTACAAAGCCATCTAACTTGTAAACTCTCTAATTTTTAATCTTTTGAAGAACACACAGAAACTTAATAAATAACGTTCACGTTTTTGTAAGAATATTGTTTAATGAATTTTTCCATCTTTGGAGAAGGCAACAGCTTGCTTCACAGAGAGCATCCATGTTCACCTGAGGCTGTACCAATTTGCTGATGGCTAAAAGTATAGCTCATGAGATACTGGCTTTCAGTCAGTTGCTGCAACAGCAGGGTTGTGTCATCTCCTAGTTCCTACCTTTGTGGTAAGATTACCCAGAAGAAGGCATAGTCTGCATTTATCAATGATACTTTTACATGTATTGGTTAGTAGCTGTTATTTAAAGTTTTTTTTTTCCCTGATATGTATATGAAACATCCAAGGAAAGAACTAGTGAACTGTAGTATTTTAAGGTTTAATACTTTGGTATTCTTACCTAGTGGTTTATGTTAAGAGGATAAAGTACGATTATTTCTCTTTCTGTTTCTTATCTGAAATGAAGAGGTAGTCAAATGTAGTTACTTGGAAACAGAAAGGGTAGGATTCTTTTATATCATGACTTCATAAAAAATAGTAACTCGAACATACGTGTATGAAAGTTTTCCATTCAACTCTGCTGCATTTAGTCCTGACGGCCAATAACTTTTACTAGATTTCTGAAGAGGAAAACAACATGAAGATGTAAGCATTAGAGTCTTGCTAGAACACTTTGTAGAAGTTATGTGGCTTTCATTCACACCTTGGAAATAGCTCTTTTGGGAGAAAGAAATTATTCTAGAAGGCAGACTTAATAAACCTTAAGATTTTGGCATTAAAGAGATAATCTTATACCAACCTCCAGCTCTCGCAGCTATTGTCTTCCATGGCCAAAAGTATTATGCTGATTTCTTCTTATCTCACTTTACTTCTTATTCACAAGAAAACTGTGGGCCTCTTGCTTATTCTCTATTTATGGAACCAGGCACCAAGGCACAGCCTGCTGTGTGATATTGATGTTACCAAAATATCTCTAACAGAAAAAAAAGGAAACATTTGTACTTCTAGTTTAGAGTTATTAGTGAAAAAGGAAGAAAACTATGTGATATTGATTAGATGTGTAACTTGATAGAGAAGGGGCTAGGTTCAAATAGAGGACACCCAAATGGTGGGGAATTAATCTATGATATTTAGCAAATGTGCTGGATGTATGACATTTCTGAAGGGCATTCAGTCAGATGAACAAAAGTGCTGCATGTCAGCCAGAGGTGCTGGACAAAACCTTATGGCTGTTCAAGCTGGGTGGTAAAAGTGCAGATAATCAGAATAGTTTATTGGTTTGGTGTGAGTAGACCTGTCTGGTTGAAGAAAAGTTGTCACTTTTGACAGCCTCTTCTGCCTACAGTCCTTTCCACGTACGGACTGTGTAGCTGCAGTTGAGCAAGCACTTTATTAGGCCTTGTGATGCCCTGTAATTAGTTCAAATTCACAAAGATCATTAAGACAAATTCCTATGGGTTTTGAGTGCTTTGGATAGCACAGTCTGAATATGCCATGGCTGTCATAAAAGAAGAGAGTAAATTTTCTTTTTTTCTAGAGCTAATAAGCCTTAGAATTGCTTCTCAGCTAGTGCTGAAAAGCATATTCAAACAGCATGTAAGTTGCCTGCTCTAGCTGTATTACCTGAAAGTGTCTTATACGCCTCTGAAGAGAATTGGGATTGAAAAACCCTTGAAAAGACTATAAACCTCACTTTTTTTTAATGGCTTTTGAAACTTGTTTACGTTAGAAACTGAGTGTTGGCATAAATGCTGGCTAGTTTACAAGTAATTCTGAATGAAAAAGAAAACACTTGTAAGAAAAAAACATGGCTGTGCAGAGGAGTATCTTAGACCAATGACAGATACAACAAAGAAAGAGTTCATGTTAATTTTTTACTGTGTGCTTTGGGAAGACAGGTGCCAAAGATGACTACGCTGTAGCTGGCTGCATAAAACAGTACTTTGATCTTGAGCCTCTGTCCATTCAAATGCTTTATTTTTTCCCTGAAGTTTTTAATGTGCCTGTTGTCAGGGAATCCTAGCCAGAGAGCTGCTGTTGGATGAAATGATGCTGTCTTAGCTTCCTGATCACAAGCAGGTAATTTAAACTTGGAGACTTACACTTGTGGACAGTAGGCCGCTGCTCCTATTGCACTCAGTCTTATGAAAGTTATGGCTTGGCAGGCATTAGCTCTCAATTCAGTAATTGGGGTTGGGGCAGAACTCTGGTTAAATACTGAACTGTAGTAATGTGAGCAGTACTTTCCCCAAACAAAGACTTGCACTGTATCCTTACAGGATTATCCTGCTGCTAATACAGGCATAGCCATAGCTTGTATCAATCTGTCACCTTCAGTTTTTTTCGAAACAGAGACTTTACTGAAATGCTTCAGCTGCTGTATTTGTGATAGTGAATTAAGATCTCTAAGGCAATGATGCTTTGAAAGGATCTGGCACCATCAGCCCAAAAACACCTGTAGTATCCCTTGGAGACACCTTGAGTTTTTAAACAGTTCTGCAAGATCATCTTTGCTGTGTCTTTTCCTCAGCCTTCTCCAACCAAACAATTTCACATAGGAGAGTGAACTGAAGATTTATTAGAGTTCTTTGGAGCCATGACTAAATGCATAGTAAGTGGGGGGAAAAGTCTGTGCAGAGAAAAGTTTATTTCCCTTATCTCGTTGTTCCTCTTGTCTACAGGATAGAAGTAACTTACTTTCCAATCCAGTGGATTAGATTTAATATCCTAATTTTAATGTGTTATAATAGTGATCTTATTGGATGGCTTAGCACAATGAGTAGTCTTGTGAAGAGAAAAAGCTTATCTGAAGCTTGTGGTCAGAATTGGAATTTCAAAGAACTTTTTCTGTGCTCACAATCTCCACAATAAAACATGGCAGAAAAGACCAGTTCTTATGATTTGCAGGCCCTGGATTTATTTCCTTGCTGTTCTTGTTTCCTGATGAATCTTCCTTTTTATGAGAGAGTGATAGTTAGAAGGCCACAAGATATTCCTCCTCTTAAGTTTCCTGGTAGAAAAGTTTCATGAGGCCCATTACTTCAAGAAAATGTATTTTTATAGCGAGCTTAATCCTGAATGGTCTGTAGGTGCCAGGTTTTCCTGGGTAGAAGGGTTAAAGGTTCCAGTTTCTCAAGGGGTAGAGGGGGAGTTGCACTAAATGTGTTTAATACTTGCAGTCTGGTGACTTGGTAAATACTGCAGAGTACTTTCTGATAACAAAAAGTAAATACAGCTGACATTACATCCTTCTTTAAAGGAGTTCTACTTTATATTCAGGCACATTAGTTTCTTGTTTAAAACTTACCACTCTAGAGAGAAAATAAACTAAAATTGCAGGATGTTGTTGTAACTTTATTATGAAATCTCTCTGTAGAGTTATTTTTCTTTTTTTATTTTGGTTATTTTGTGGCTAGGGCTTTTCAAATGGTAGGAGAGGGAAAGCAAAGGAAACGAACATTGAACATTGATATTAAAATAAATGCTTGCCTTAGCAAGTCTTACATTGTAATAAAAATACATGCCAGGAACGCTTTAGCCATGTCAGGTATCTTCTCCCTGAATATTTTGTATTTGAGGAATCTTAATGTCTTGGATATAAAGTAATTTTGTCATATACCATTAATTTAAGAGTTGGATACCTCGGCAGGTGCTTTCTGATTCCTAGGCAGAAAGACAGAGGAATGAGTATTTCTTCTTTATGTATGTATGCTGTGTTCTGTTGGAATAGCTGAGTTATTTCAATACAAATGGTCTCATCTTGGGTATTCTAACTTCTTTAGAGATACCTTACAATACAGGGATGAGCTATGTTCCAGTTATTCCAGTTAGACATGCAGCTATCAAGCGTGTATCTTTGGAAACAGGCTTTTTTCTGGAAATGTTTCGTTTCTTCTCAATTACTCCTTTTTGTGCATTTTTGGATGTTACAACATTTTGTTTTGATGTTACAAAATGTGGTATGGTGAGATGTCTTCATGTTACTGCCTAGGGAATGTCTGTTCTGCCTTGTGCTTCCTCTGCAGAGCGACTGGGTAGGTTGTGTGTGTGTTTACAAAAGCAGTGCTGGCCAACTAAGTTGTACAGACTAAGAGGAGTAAAACTATGGCGTTGTGGAGTCTAATGCATCAGTTTTGGATATTCAGCTTTAAACAGATTGTAACCAAACCAGTTCAAAGAGCATGCTTTCTTAAGCCTGCCTTAAGAAGTAGATGCTATATTGCCATTAGAGCTATGTAAAACAATGGCTGAAAAGTGAAGGCGGGTAAGCTTGCTGGGAAGTCTAGAGGGAAAAAAAGGGTTCTGTCACTGTTTGATGTAACATAAGACATCATGAAATGATCAGAAAAGGCCATCAAGTAGCTGTACGCCATTATGTTCTGACAATCTTTTATCACTGATTTGTCTCTTAACCAAGTGTTCTGAGTGGTTTTATTTAGCATCCTCCCACATAGGTCAGTTATTCTAGCAGTTGTAAATTGAACATCTGAACTATCACTTCAGATTGTTTTCATTTCACAAGAGGCAGAACACTACAAGTATCCAAATATGAACATCACAAGATAAGCATGTGCAGACCTCAGCTTTGAGGAATTGTGAAAGTGTTTTGCTCTGTATTATGGATATCTACTGTGTAGGAGGGGTTTTTTCCTTCCTATCTTGCAGCTGAATTTCTTCAATGTTAGGTCAATTCATAAACAGTTTCAAGACCCAATACCATTGATTTAGGGGGAAAGTGGGAGGAATGCTGTGGGTTTCCATAAAACTTGCTGTCTGGCTGTGGACTTGTTCAGGAGGCTGTGAGGAAGCCAGGGGAAAGCAAAGATTCTCTTGCAGCTCTTAGAACTGGTAGGTTGGGTGGCAAGTGCTTGTGTTTTCAAGATGTCAAATGCAACTTCAGACACTTTCTGGTTTAGTGTGCAACTACTAACTTATGTCAAATAGTAGATTTCTAGTTCCTTCATGAGCTAACATAGGACAAAGGTGGAGAGGGGAATAGTTTGATAGCTAATAGTACAGGAAGGAGCTACTTTATGTAATTGCTATGTCTCTTCATGTAAGTACTATCAGATTTCAACACAGCATTACCTTTCATAGGACATTATTAATATCTCAGTTGTTAGCCAGGGTGAATTTAGTATAGAGTACGTGAGCTTCGGTCCTGAAGTTAATTCACGAGTGTCAAATTCATGACTGTCAGCTTCCAGTAATATGTTACCTTCCAAACTGTACCACCAAGAATTACTAGCTTGGTAGGTGGCTGTTGTCTCCTTCCTTCTCCCTTTTCAGTCTTGCTGCTGGTTTGTTTTTCAATAGCTTCTCCATGAACTTGTGGTTGCAGTAGCACAGGACAATATTCTGGCAGTATGTTCAATGAAATTAATTCTGGCAGTTTAGTCAATGAAACAAAACTCAGTAACTGGCCTGATAAAGTATATGTACCTTGTTGAGATTTTGGGTGCTTTCTTGATGTGAAAGTAGTAGTATAATGTATTTGCAAACATCTGTTCAAAGTTAAGTGTTATTACCCACTTATTTTCTAAATGAATCCTTCTTATGCGTGCTAGAGAATGTTGTTGTCATGCCCTTGCCTGAAAAGCAAAGAAGCTGGTATTGTAGTGTGTAGTGCTGGCTGCACTGTAGCTCTGGGGTCACTCAGAGACAGCTTCTGAGCCAGGGTTATGTCACTCGGCCAGCAGTTGTGCTTGTGCTGGTGTGTGACCTCCTGGGGAGGCTGAACCCGTGGCTGCGAAAGGAAGCAGGACACCCGGGCTGCTGAAAAAGAAATCTCCGGCTCGCTCTGGGAATACAGCTACGTTTCCGGCCCTGTTATGCAATTGCAATTGGGTTCTTGGGAAGCTGTTGTATTCATAGGGTGGGGATATGATATCCCTTTTACTGTCCAAGATGAGACATGTATTATGGCTCCAAGCTGCAGAAGTACCTGGCTGGCCAAACCTGCAACAATTACAGTAACCAGATATTGCTTTCTTTTCAGAGCAACTATAAAATTGAAATGTCATTGTATTTCTGAATATTAAGTATATGTGAGGTCTTTACCCAAAGAACTAGTTTGATATCATTTTCCTGTGCTTAATCTAATTCAGTGAAAATGGGTCCTTTCCTCCCTGTCCTTGTTTTACTTGTCCTTAGCTTTGCAAAACAGCTTGAAGGGCATTCCCGAGTTCAAAGTTCAGACTGAGCTGCCCTAAATAAACTTTGTGAAAGGAGCTTAAACCTGTTAATGAAAATAAGTCACTGATTACCTAGTGAAATTGGACTACTGCAAATAGAGCTGTTGGAGGCATTGTGTGAGAGCTTTTGCCATCATTTAAAAAAATTAGACAAACTTGTCTTGGAGTACTTACTTGTCTAAATACCTAAGTACTTAGGTACTTAAAAAAACCTCCTCTAGGTCCTCATGTGGACCTAGAGATACGTTAAGTGCTAAAGACCAGACTTGCTGAAGTATTCTCTGAATTCTGAAGTACTTCAGCTGTAAAAGTGTCTTGATTTCAATTAGCCCTCAGAGGTACACACAATTCCTGCAAGGAGCTGTGGACAGCATCCATTCTCTAGCTAACAGCTGAGTTAATCTGCATTGATTTGCCCTTCTAGGAGCAGTTACTAGTGTTATGTCTTCTAAAATACTGATCTTGTAGGAGAAGAATGGAATGTAGTTCTGTTAAGCAAGATGTTGGAGTGATCTCAATGGATAACATAAACTTAATTGGAAGCTACTCATGTGAAAGAGCAAAGATTAATCTAAAGTTAAGGAGAAAATTAATTTAAAAAATCCTCTTATTGCTCAGGTTATGTGCTGTTTCATTAAGTTCTTTACAGCCTGGGAGCTCTGTTTTCCCATTGCTAGTAGTCCCAGCTTTATTACCATCCCTCCAACAAAATTTATGATTCTTAGCTCTAAAAAGCCCAGCTCTGATTAGAGTGTGCTTATTGGTGGGTTTACTTTTCCCTCTTGTGTCTTTGTGCAAAAATATCTCCTGTTTATATCAAAAGTTAAATCATGGTGTGTTGGGACTTCATTTATGAAAATCTTGAGCCTATCCTTATGAGAGAGGCAGATTTGAAAACCTTTGCTATAGTTGCAGGCATAAGATCTGAAACTTTTTCAGATCCTTTTGCGTTTGAGGGATTCACCATACATAAGAACAACTATTTCTAGGGTATTACTGGAATCATTTTGGGTATTGCTTGGTTTGTTAAAGTGTTTCCCCTTTGGTCTGTTGAAATCCCTCGAAGGAAAGGGGAAGAACTCTTAAAGCTTACTCTAGTAACTTAAATGCCTTAATGAATTTCTTTCTGGATTACTGGATAAACCAATGTGCTTTTTCAACATGGAGAAGCTTTTTATTTTAAGACTTCATTTCCTGATTTTTTTTTTTACCTTAACTAACAATAGATAGAATTTTCCAAAAATGTTTAGGAAGCCAAATCTTGGAAAGGAAACTATTTCACATACTGATCGTTCCTGCATTTCTCTTAGGTCCTCAGTTACGTTGTATCAGCTGAATAATTTTTTTAGTGTGTTCTAGTCCTAACCAGGTGTTGTACTAAGCAGTATATAGATAGGCTTTCAATATGTCTTCTAGGTTCTGATGCTTACCTGGTATCTCTTATTACAGGGGGAAGATTCTCTTTAACTTGATTACTTAAAAGAAATAGTTCCTCATCATGGCTGAACTATCACCTGAAGAAATTCAGCTGAGAGCCAACCAGGTCACTGATGAGGTAAATATTATAAGAAGGCATCTGGGATTACAGTACTTACCTGCCAAGATTACAGTATCTTCTAAAAATAAAGACAGTCTAGGGTGGTGATTTGGCAAAGGTATAGCCTCGTGCTCTCACTTTACTTGGTAAATACTGGACTGAAGACTGCTCCTAAAATTAAGAACAAGTTTAAACTTCTGAACAATAAAGCCACCTACGTGACTGAGTACTGATCACCCAGTCCTGATTACTGAGACAATGCCGTCTGGCTACCTACACTATTCTTGTGTTGATTTCTTTTATTTAACTAGAATTCAATTAATATATTTTCCTTCCTGATGACTTTCCAATGTGATAAGCAAGTACTAAAACCCAAGGATTTACTAGCTGCTGAAAAAAGCTCTGCTGCTGCTATGACTGTGTTGTACCATGTATTATGTATAGATAGGCTGATGAACCTTTGTATACTAGTTGCCTTACTGCAATGAGCTGGTAAATGTGACTTTCAGACACTGATATATGTTGTTTAACACTCATTTTAAAATTCTCATTCTAGTCTTTGGAAAGCACAAGGAGGATTCTTGGCTTGGCCATTGAGGTAAGGAAAAGCTTTTGAATTCTCTGGGGATTTATTAATTTAAGTATAAGCGGCAGCATGTTAACTATCACAAAGTGATCTTAATCACTTTGTCTTCCTCAATATTAGAAGTTGCTAGTTTAATTCAGTAGTAGAGTTGGAATGACTTAAACCTAATGTTTTTCACATTATGTAAAGTCAGATCACAGAGGATCAATATTGATGCCTTTCTACCTGTTTTCTTCTTAAGCAAAATGGCCTAATATCCAAATGTTACACATCAGTTATAAAAAGTCTTCTGTGCTGGTCAGTTATGGCTTTGGCTGCTGCATCACTTGCTTCTCATAATATTTTCCATTTGTATTTTGTCATTTTGCCTGTGAGCAGTGTGAAAATGTCTTTGAGGAGGAGGGTAGGGCTCGGGTGGGGTAGTAGAAGGTAGGGGCTGCTTTTGATTCTGGACAAAAGTAGTTCTACTTACACCTTCTTACAGTCTGTTGGTCAGCTTTAACTTTAAAGATAGTGAAGTGTGATGATGAAACTTAACATCTTCATACATGACTTGAAACAAATACTCTGTATTTTGGGTTTATCTAGGTGACATTAGAGGAACAGATTCCTCATACATACTCTTAGAGGGCTTGCATGCCCCATTGTAGAAATGACTGAAAGCTTACTTACGGTGCTGTAATTTCAAAACATACAGAGCGTCTTATTGATAGGGAGTAAGATAAGATGGCTGTTAGTCAGCTCTGGTAGGCTTAAAGCTTAACTGATTCAGCAAGACAATTTTGCTAGTACTTGACTATGCCATAAACAAATGGGAATCCAGAGACTAAGCAGTAATGCCTTTTGAAGCTAATGCCCAGACTTTCAGTGCTGAAGATTTAAGACAATTTATGGTTGGTGTGAGAACACTAAAAAAATAATCCAATGAGTAAGGATCCTGAAGTGTTTGGTCACTGCTGCTTTAGGGCCTGTACTCACTGTCCAGATGGTGGCAGGCTGCTCTGGGACAGAGGATGCGGCTGTTATCAGTGGGGCATTTGAATCACCGTCACCTAATGAATACCTCTTAAACACAGAAAGGACATGGACCTGTTCCAACAGGTCCAGCGGAGGGCCATGAGGATGATCAGAGGGCTGGAGCACCTCTCCTATGAA
>JAOXJM010000041.1:26319695-26349408 GCA_026413425.1 Tringa solitaria
GGAACTAGATGATCTTTAAGGTCCCTTCCAACTCTAACCATTCTATGATTCTAAACGTTAAGAACATGTAATGAGCCAACATAATTTCTCTTGGTATCATAGTTTGACGATTCATAGAAGCTAAAGTAACTCCTAACAGACAATTCTATGCTGCGAGTTTACGGTAAAGCATGGATACAACTTGCATGCTAGAATCAAGGCTTTGAGCCAGCAAAGTGCTGTACGATGCTATATTCCTCACTGCTGACTTATTTTGCTTGGTTCTATATCTAGGGATGGGCTATTTGTCTTCCTGATCTCTTCTGCCAAATCCTCAAGAATGGTTTTGCAAGCTTTGTTTTGCTTTCTTTTACTCTGGTTTCCAGGACTAAAGGCCTTGTCAGCCCTATTGAAGGGTGTAGGAATAAAGAATAAAGTAAATGGCACTTTTCAAAACAAGGCACAGCTAAATTTACTTTTTTAGCTTGATGTTTTCATAGTTTAATGAGTATTACAATAAATTTGATCATCTTGTTGTAATGTAAAAAAAAAATCCCTGAGCCACTAATTGAGATGGGTTGATAATCTCACCTGTTAACCTGACATAGAATCTAATTTGAAACTTAACTTCTTTAGTAAAGCTATGCTATTCCTAGCACAGTGTTTTAATATGAACTTGGTTGGCTTATCAAATCTACTATAGAAACCTTCTGATTTTGCATTGATGTATTGAAATCTGGTTTTATATCTGCAAATAAATTTATTTCTGTAGTCCCAGGATGTTGGCATCAAAACTATTACCATGCTGGATGAACAGGGAGGTGAGTTCTTCTTTCTTCCTAACAGTAAAAATCAATTTTATGACTAAGAAAAAGGATTATCATGCAAGAATTGTTGCAGAAACTAAAGGCTTATTAAAGACTACTTATATGAAAATGAGATTCGCTAATTGTTTATTCCCATGTGTTTGTAGTGTTTAAAAAGATTTTAAAGTAGCTGAGGGACCGTGTTAGTTAAAATATAATACAGCTTTCGTAATACAGAAGCTGTTCCTTTCCACCATAGCATGAATGTAACTGTCTGCATTTATTCTAAAAGCAGCTACAGAAGTGCTGCTGTAAAGATAGAGAAAATATTTTTAATGTAGTAAACAAAACTGAATCACTGTATATCACTGACTATTTTTCCTAAAAATAAATAAATAAATTCCTGGGAGGCAGGAAAGAAAGCAGGCATTAATCTTGGTATAAAGATGGAACTGAAACTTGTAGGTTCATGCTTGAAAGAACTGTTAATATCCCTTCCCCACCTTCCCCCAATCTGTTTATTCAGTTACTTGTTTCTCTTCTAGAACAACTAAATCGCATAGAAGAAGGCATGGACCAGATAAATAAGGATATGAGAGAAGCTGAGAAGACGCTGACAGAGCTCAACAAATGTTGTGGGCTCTGTGTCTGTCCTTGTAACAGGTCAGTTAAATTGGTACTTGGGTCTGAAGTTCCAGAATATACTGGAAGGTGGTCTCTAATAAGAGCTAATTAAAAAAATGCTGATTCTCTAGGAAAGTTGACTGTTTTGGTTTGTAGAGCTGCACCCTTTTAAAATTGTATGAGAGTAGCTAAAGCTTAATTGCATCTAACCATAGATTGTGCCCCTTTCTCTGTAAATGTAGCTGCTGTATAACAACCTGTACAATCATGCCCTAATCTCCTTAAAGCTTATATTTAGTAGAATACTATCAATCTCCATACAGATGAGACCAAATTGGAGTGCAAATAGCTATATGTAAGTGCCTGTCTATTGAAACTTGACTGCAAAAATCACTTTTTTACAGAAGTACTTTTTGTATTAAACTAAAAGCAAGAAAACTTCTGTTTTGGAGAAGGAAGGTAATACTGGCTCTCTAGGCACTTAACCATTCATGCTTTAGGGAGGAAGTGAGTAGGAGAACAGACATTGGTGTTAAAGCTTTAATTTTTCACTAGTGACTACATAAATTCTTGCAGACCTGCTTCACATATCTTTATAACACCATTGTTACAGGTGCCATACCCAATTCAGTTAAGAGTAATGTAATCTTCTGTATGGCTCTTGGTTTGTACTTCTAAACATCTAAACAATGACCAGGAATCAGTATTATAAGGAAAACAATATTTATTTTTTGGAGGTGTGCTAGCTTTATCTTTAAGCAGCAAAGTATCAAATTGATTTGGGTGAATTGGATGTGATCAAGTGAAGTAAAAATGTTATGTTAAGAGAGTGACCACTGAAGTGAATAGTGTTGTGTGTTTGTTCATTTTTAGCTCTTTAGCATGAGAAAAAAACCCTTACCATTCAACTCAGAACAGAAATTTAGCTTAAAATTCCTTGGTGTAGCTGAGTCTGCTAATCCAACAGAGTAATGCTTTGAGGATCATTTAGGATAGATATAAATGTGGCTTCTAAGGCTGAAAGTCTTAAACCTTGAGTATGTTGAAAAGGCAGATATTTGTCCACCTCTGGGTAGGTGTGCTTATGATTTTACGTTACTTTGATCAAGCTGATGGACTTTGAGCATTTTGACACACTCAGTCTTTGTTTTCTGTAGTTGACAATCTTATTTCACTGAAGCTGAGTAGCTTACTGACACTAAGCACGCTCAGACTTTGTGAACTCCTGTGGAACTCCAAACACACAGATTACAATAAAGGAAATAGTTGTATGCAAAAATGGGCAGTATTGTGCAGAAAAATCTACTAGATAGGTAGAGCGCAGTGAACAAGAAGAAACTGTGAATGCCTTTCATATACCTACTGGTACATCAATTTTTCTGACAGTTATTTGTCACCCAGTTATCTCTGAAACTTTTTTTTTCTTGAAGCTAAATCAGAACACATGCTGACATAAACATTGCTTTCCTTATTTCTCCTAGGTTTAGAGTATTATTAAAAACTTTGTGAAAACCCAAAATACTGGCAGGGCTCTAATATAATCTATGTACTAATGACAATTTACCTGCTTGCCGGTCTTTACTATTCTTTCTTCTCCATTCTCTCCTAACACTGACTCTTGCTTTCTAAAAATGAAGACTAGGATAAGAAGCTGTATTCACTTAACTGCTGAAAGCCGATTTTAGGACAAGGTCAGTCTTATTAGTGCTGATGTACATTTAACATGTCTGAAGTGATGCTTCTGTTGGATTTGTGCTGGCACATGCATGATGTCTGCATGCAGGTCTCTTTGTGACTGTGTGTTGTAATACTGATGTGAATGGAAAATGTCAATTACTACAGAATGTGTTAGCTGTGGAAATCAAAAACTGCACCCATGCTGGTCTTACAGGCTGTATAAATTGCCTTACTCTTACAGAAATGAAACATGAGAAAAGGGAATGTATTTGAAAAACATGAATATGAAAGAGCTGTTAAAAATTCAGGTGGTGAGAAGCTTTGTTCTTAACTGTACTTAGTTTGAGCAACAATTCCGTTTCTAGCAGTCTACTTCAGATATGCAAGTAGTTTTCAGGCCACTTGTTTTTGTTCAATAAATTCCTCACAGTTACCTCTGGCACCTAAGATTTTGCTAATCCAGAAGCACACAAGAGCTCCTGCTGTTGTGGCTTTGGTATGAATGAGATTAAAAAATAATGCTTGATCTAGTTGTTGTAAACCTAAAGAGGTCTCTAAGTCTGTGTATCCACAAGGAGCTAGAGTTGAGTGGTTTAGGTTTCCTGAGGGTTCTGTTGGCTGAGCACTGAGAAATTATTCCATCTCTTCCCCTTTTTGTAGTCATACTAGATTGTATTTCACAGGTCAGATTCTGTTAAAAGTAATTTTCCATTTCAACTACAAAAATGCCAGAAGAATAAGGAGAATATTTCTTCACTACAGCTATTTTGATACCCCTTCAAATGTGAAACATCTGCACTGCTGAAAAGCACTGTAGATATAGAAATTGATTATCTGTAATTGTAAAGTTAGATGTACTGAAAGACACTACAGATTTCCCTTTACAGACTTTTAAAGAAGCAGAAAAGTGGCAGTGGAGTCTGGATTATCTAATTTAAATGTGAGAGTGCCAGCAAGCAAGGTGAACATGAGAATAGTCGTCTTGAAATATGTTCTTTAGGGTTTGTGAGAACTGACCCCAATTAAATGAGTTATTTTTCTGTTTTATTTTCTTCCCCTTCTGCTTTTGTGGGTCTGTGATTATTGAAATTGCTTCATGTCAGTGTGCTTTCTTTAATTTTTTTGGAGTTAATTTTAATGGAGCTAATACAATTAAATTGCAGAATGAAGGAGCTATTTAAACATGATTACTGTTATTTCATAATCAAAACTAACCTGAGAAACATTAGCTATAAAAAGAAAGACATGGCAACAGGAAATGTTCAAGAATTAAACTAGTAAAGATGAATAGGTTTTTAGTGTGGAGTAGCTGTTTGTATCTGAGGGAGGTTTTTTCCTTCACACCCGTTTCTTTCCTGAAAAGTAAGTAATTCTGAGTCTAACTCTTGTTGTAAATTTAACTTTATCTTATGACAGTGGGAGTTTCCTGTTACTGTCATAAGCTTCCCCTCTTCTGGTAAAGTATATTATTTTAAGGAAACTACTGTGCTTGTATTAAAGCTTAAGACCAAATTAATCACTGCCCCTGGAGTAACTCAGTTATGTTTGTACTATCCTCATGTAAGAAATTGTATAGACAAGGCTTTGTCTATAGAAAATCTAATCTCTTTCAGAGACAAAGGTTTCTGAAAATCCTAGATTAATACAAAACCTCAGTTAAGAACCCATGTTTTTCATGTAGCAGCTCAGATTTCTTATTTTTATGGAGTAGGACGAAGAATTTTGAGGCCAGTAAGGCGTACAGAGCAACCTGGGGAGATGGAATGGAGAACTCAGCAGATCATGTCATATCCATGCAACCAAGAAGTATAAATCGGCAGCAGCCTCAGACTTCTGGGGGACCAAGTGGCGGATATATTACAAGGTTTGCTTCTTCATATTTCTTGATCTCAAATGCAGAAATCCTAAGTTACCAGTTGTCAGCTTCTTTCGGATGCATTTTAGGTGAAGTTGCTAAATAGTGTTTTACTGCTGTTTGGAGGAAGTGTTACTGCTTGGAGAGGAGATGGCAGACACCTGCACTTCCAGTATTGTAGTGTTCAGCTTGTACTTTCATTTTTTTTATTCTTAGTGGTGGTATCTGGATGAGAGGACTATAGAGCTTAGTGCTCAGTTACTGAGGTGACTGTTAAAAATATCAAGGACTTTTATTGTCATAAAGTATATTTGAGATCAACTTGTATCTTAAAATAATGGCTACCAGAGGAAGTTTAAATTCCAAGGCTATTTTTGTAATAGCAGCTAACTTAGCACTTTTTTTTTTTGGTGGGCCATTTGCATGGAAATACGTGAGGTTTTCAAAAGGGGAAAAAATAGCTTGAATACATTGTCTGTCAGGATAACCATGCAACCAACAATTTCTATTAAAGTTAATTCAGGGTACGGAAAAGCAAGTTCTTAATTCTTGGAAACATTGTCCTAATCATTTGAACAGGATAACAAATGATGCCAGAGAAGATGAAATGGATGAAAATCTTGCTCAAGTGGGAAACATTCTTGGGAATTTGAAAAACATGGCTTTGGATATGGGCAATGAGATCGATGCCCAGAATAAACAAATAGATCGGATAAATGTAAAGGTAAGTGTCAAACGTGTTCTCTGCCTTCAGCTTCAGGTTGTTACTGAGAAGTCACAGGCATTGGGCTCACTGTCCTATTTACCTGTGTTTGCAGTAAATATGCATTAAGATTGCACCATCCTCTAGGTTGCAGTGATTTGAACAAGAGATAAATCTTGGGTTTGGGGTATGTAGTGGAAAATTCCAAGTGTCGGGAAACCTAAAAATACAGCACAGGACACTGCTTACTCTGAAAACAACTAAACTTGCCCAGATCAAAAGGACAAACATTTACTGGAGGGGTAACTTGGGGATTGTTGATTGCAGGGAATCTTGTATATGGTTGGGAATAGGTATTTTTAACAATAGCAAGATTCTTCTGGAATTCCTAAAAAGTCACTATAATCATCAAACTTTAAAAAAAAAAAAAAAAAAACAGCCAAGTAATTCACCTGATTCTTGTGGATAAGTTTTTATTTGAGCTGGGGAGACTTTAGAATAATAGTTTTTGTAGGTGCACAGGGACATGGTGTGCCCTCATCCACACAGGGAGTTAGTCATCACCAGTAAGATATTTATTATTTTTTAAAATTCTATTACTTTAAAGATTAACTTCCTAAAACAGATGAATTGTATAAATGTGTAAAATGGCTTTACAAAGCAGAAATAAAAATTAAAGTGCAATTCCTGACTTTGAGGCTAAATATCGTGAGACAGGATGCCAATACTTTTCTGCTGATAACTGCCTTTAAATCTAGTGACCAGTGTGGAAACCAAATCAAAATGTTAAAGGTAAATCTCCAAAAGACAGTATCATACAAAGAGCGATATTAAGCTTAACTTGAGAATAGAGTTCATGCTTTTATTTTTATTTAAAAATAAAAATTCTAACTTACCTGTGAAACATACAGGCTTGACTTGGTGACTTTTGGTAGCCTGCAGAGTTATGCAAGACTCCTAGTCTGAATGTACCTCAAAAGCTGATGTTACTGGCTTTTTCTTAGAAGATCTAGTGGTGAGATCAGTGTGTTTCCAGAGTGGTGTTAACAGATTAGACTCTTATGTTTCTGTAGTGGATTCCCGCCCCTCTCCAACCCTTGACCCAAAGGGCAGGAAGGGAAGAACAGGAGGGAAAGGCTTGAGCTGGCCACATCCTCTTCCCAGCCTGTTGGAGCATGAAGGTGTGAAATGGCTAATGCTTGGTACAGAGCTCATCAGGAGTTCCACTCCTCATGGTGAGGGCAGAGGCAAGTTTTGTGCTTGTTGCCTCTCCTGCTCATTCCCCACTGCAGACTGGATAATCGGGGAATTATTTTGAAGCTCCTTACCATACCTTTCCGTAAAACTGTATTTTGACACTTTTTCAGCCCAGATGCTGTGGCTGACTTTCAATGCTTTATAATAGTAAAACAATTTAAAAGTGCTTTTCTTTCAGATGCCATACTGCTGTGACACTAGGACACTGGAGGGTGTGGGGATGAAAAGTGGGGATTTGCACTAAGCAAAATAATTCTGATTTTATGCCCTTAGGTCACTTTTAAGTTTTGACTACTGCTTCTAGTCCATAGCAACAAAGCTGTTCTGTAGAGGTCCTTAAGATGTCCAAACACTTGGAGAAAGGGGAATTTTTATCCCCTTGTTCTGTTAATATTCCTCCTGACTTGCTCAGGCAAGCTGCTGTATGTTTTGAGGGTCAGCTAAAGACTAAAAACTATTTCTTCTGATTTTGGATCTGCCAAAGTTGACAGCATATAATAGCTGGGGGGGGGTGTGTGATGGGGGAATTCTCCCAGTTTCTAGAAGTTGCTCCCCTTCTGTCTACCACAATGATGATAACCTGCACTTCAGAAGTTCATGTCAGTTTGAATTTTTTAAATTGTTTTGAATGAAGTCTGCAAATGATCTATGAATTTCTCTCTTTCAGGCTGATACAAATAGGGAACGCATTGAGCAAGCCAACATCAGAGCCAAGAAACTAATTGACAATTAAAGCCTGCTGTCATTGTTCAATGACACTGTCTCTCCAGCTGCAAGCAACCATATTCATGGATCTGTGAAACTTCTCCTATTCTGAAATACGAGGGGCTGGGAAAAATGAAGCATTACCCTTTCTATAGGGATTAATTTTCTTTTTTTATTTTTTTATTGCTTCATGTAAATGTGGCCTTGACTCTAAGAAAGCAGCCAACATAACTTCCTCCCACTTATCTGCCTTCACTTTCTTTAAACTGCTCAGGGCTAAAAGTGTTATGGCTTTGAGAATCTTCTTGCATGTCTTATTCCCATTCCCAGTCTCTTTTTTTTTTTTTTTTTTTTAATCTGCACACAAAATATAGTCCTTTATTGAAGTTGAACAAGCAGGGTAACCTGAACTCACAGTTGTGGAAAGTTGGAGAGGGCACTTTGCACTGTTTGAAATACCTCATAAGTTGAGTGTCTTCACTAAAGTACGGACTTGGTGAATATTGTCTGACTTGTATCTCTTGCAGGCTAACCACAGTTTTACAGTCCAAACCACACGATGGGTTTGGGGTTCAGTTTGTGAATTACAGAACTGAAGAGGCCACCACTTAGTAGTAGTGGGTTGAGGGCTTTAAAACACTTCCTAGCCACAGGAACTTTAAGGATAAGGTAACTGGAGGGTTATAAAGGTTTTTGTTTCTTTACTGTAAATTGACATCGGTTTGGAGGCCATGACTAGGAAATCATGCTGTGCTGTTCTGGTAGTATTTGTTGTGTGTAAATATACCTGATCTGAACCCTATGCACATGTGAGTAGAAGAACATAAAGCTATCTCCCTAAAGTATTTATTTGATGGAAAATTTTATGCCCCTTGTCTAAAAGGTAACTTTTAAATGTTTGAATTATGCATCTTAACTGAAGAAACTGAGTAAAAAAAGTATGCAGCTTTCTTGCATCCCTTGTCAAATTCTATTATGGCCAGTTTTCACTGGAGGTCAGTTTATGCCTTTCTTCAGTCCAAATTAATGACTCAGATCTGGTGCAGTTTGCTTTCAGACTTTGGGGGAGCTTCTAAAACCTACTGAAAACAGAGAAGCTTATTATGAAACTTCTTTGACACAAGTCTGGAGTAAGCACTGCCTATTTGAGAACTGTTTGCTAGTTCTAAATAAACTAGTTCTAAATAGATTCCTGACTGGTTTATTATTGCAGACTTTGGGACTGGCAATTAGAAATTTTACATGTGTAGTAAGTTGCTTGCAACTAAAATGTTCCTGTTCTGTTGCAGAATAGAGGAGTTTCTGACCAGGTGAGGTAAAGCTCTTCCTATGAAGAAGAAAACATTTTGGTTTTACTGTAATATAATTTGATTTATTCTCAGGATTTTCTTGAATATTTTTTTAAGCAAGTAAATTGCATATATAACTTTAACTGCACCCAGCAATAGATTATGCCTTAAAGGTGAATATGATACTTTGGACTAACCTCTGATACTCAATGTTGGATGACAAAAATCTTCAAACAAAATGGATTGGAGGAATAATTAAAACTAGTAGCATTATGGGGTGTTTTTTTAGAAAAACAGTCCACAAGTATCCTGTAGCCATTAATAATGAATTCCAGGGTTAGAGAGATGACACTAATCTGCTGAAATGCAAGACAAACAGTCTTAAATGTTTTGTTTTCTTTTTAGTAGAAATTCAGTCAGTATTACTGGTATATTCTCAGTTCACTCCCAGAAAACTTGATATTTAAAGGAAAAAAACCCAAACAAAACAACAAAACCCCCACAACAAACCACAAAGGAAAAAAAAAACCAAACCAAAAACACCTGACCAAAGGATGGAGTTGCTGTATGTAATAGGCCAGTGGTCTTATGTGAATACGGTGATGTCCTTTTTAGGGGACTTGGATACTGCAGTAGGCTTCTGTCTGGCTTCCAGTAATAGTTGGAAAGCTAATGAATTTTAAAAGCTCGTTATCTACCCCATTAGTAAATTAAGATTGCGATTGAAAACACAAGTAGCAAAGAAGTACTTTTAAGAACACTGTATAGCAAATTTCTAACAACCACTTCCATGAGAAATCATGGGGGATTTGTATACTTTTTTTTCCCCCTTCTTAGAAACTAGGTTAACTGAAGGGGTATTTGCTGCTGGTTTTGAAAGCAAAGTATACATTATTTAATTATGATTGTCTCCTGGAACAGAAGATTAAAGTGGTTACCTTTTTCTGCTTACAGTAGTGCAACCTGCTCTGTAGCATCTGGAAGTTCCAAACGTTGGAATGGTTTTTTCCCTTGCCATTACCTGTCCATGTTCTTCACTTCCCTGAGCTCTAGCAACAACTCGGCATGTTGGCTGTGAAAATGCTGTGATTGGTATGTCAGAATGGAAATATTGCAGTGAGTACCGCACAAGGAAATAATTTCTGAGACTCTAAGCTTTGACTCTTAGCAGAGTATTGATACTATTTTCTGATGCAGCAAGAGCCAAATCCGTGAGGGAGTTGGTGCCTTTATGTTCACGAACAATGCAGTCGTCATCTTGGATTGTCTTACTGTTGTCTATAGAATAGATGCTTCAATTTCTGTATCTATGGGATGGAATCAACACTTGTACGTCTTTATATTTCTGAATGCTATTAAGAATGAAGGTTTACAGTTTCTGCTTTTGATTGTTAAACTATATATTGTGCACAAAAATACATACTTTTATAACTGAATGTGTTTTAAAACTATTCTCTCTTATAAATGTTCTTTAGTTTCCTGTCCTTGAAAAACTTGGCAGAATGAGTTGCTACTGTGCAGCTAGGAAGTTTCCCTTCTATTTTTATTTCACAGAAATCCTAATGCTAACAAAGGAATGGGTGTGGTTGGGAAGAAAGGAATATTGTGACTTCTTTTTTTTTAATACTGGTTTTCATCCCTGGGTCATCAACATCTCCTAACTTCAAACTATGAAATGTCCATCTTTTCTTTGAAAGTCTGCAATTTGACATGGGGCTGTACTTCAGGATGAATGAACGTTATCATACATACATAACTTAAACTTTCCAGTCCAATACTGGTAACAGATGCCTAGCAAATACTTGTAGAGTAGGTGAAATCTAGTGATTCAACCTACTGCCAATGCAATTTCACTTGCAAGGCAATTTAAATTACATTTTCTCTGTTTGAACCTTGGATTCCTGTAATGTTCTTAAAAGAGAGGAGGTAGAGGGGAAATACAAACTTGTATTGACTTGCAGCAGTTTTTTGCTGCAAGAGGATAGTGTATCTGGGAATGGCTTGGAAGAAGTACCTCTCATATAGTATATTTCTACTAGTAACTATGAAAAAAATGAAATAGGGACAGCCTGCATATGTAAGATAACTGGTAAATTCAAGCTAGCCTATTCCATGATGAAAGATGAATTAAGCCTTTTAAACAGAGGGGTAGCTATAGTATGAACTGCAGCATGTGCTGCTTCTGCAGCAATGTGTAGAATGTTCCTCTCTGAAGGCTGTACCATGACACAATGTGCTGTTTACCCAATGCAGTGACTTGCAGCTGCTAATTCAGTTTTGCTGCACTTGAAACAGCAAAGAACTATCTAAATGCTGATTGAATAAATGGGAAGTTGGAAGGCAAGTAAAATGTCTGACAAAGTAGATGGATGGTTTATATTGTTAACTAGGGTAACGTTTTCTACCTCTAATTCCAAAAGTAAAATCCTGCAAGTGTTAATTATTCATGGAAATGACAATATGAAAAAAATGTTACTTGTAGAGTGGGGGTGGTAAGAAGGGAAAAACGAGAAATTCACAATATAAAACTACTAATAGATTACGTGCAGTGCTGAAATGTACATAACAGTGTTCTACTCAGGGACTTACTTAGTCATGGTTACTTAGTGCTGTTAGCTAAAACATATGAGGGTATCTGCCAGCTGCTTTTTCTTGAAACAGAAATAGTCTTGTGCTGTTCTGGAACAAATATGGTTAATCCAGGACTAACTCAGCACCATTCAGTATTTTGCATGATGTTTCTCTCTTTTACTTTACAGAATTTTTGGTAGCTGTTGTAACTCCAAGGTAGCAGAGAAGCCTAACAGTGAGTAACTGGAAGGTTTCTAAAGGTACTAGAGATCACATAAGAGAAATGTTGACTTACTTCCAAAAGCAGTAATCTTTTTTTATAGCTATGCTAACTGCATCACTTTTAAATATTCTGATCTACCGTGTTGTCTTACACATCTTTGCTGAATAGACAAAAGAATCTTGATAAACAAATGTTAAATGAGAGAAGCAGCATGTCTGAGCAGGTATTTCCAGTTCAAAAAAAAAAAACCACCAACCCCAAAATCCCTGAGAACACAACCTTGCCAAGTGCATACAAATGGACAATAGAGTTACATATCAACCAGTCCTTCATAGTTGTCAGAGTTGGTGAATGAAAAGGGGGAATCTGCTAACTGAGGGATTTTGTTCTGTGGAGGTTTCATACATGACGAGTGTCTGGGGGAAAATAAAAAAAAAAGGCAGCTCATACTTCAAATGGGATTTAGGTATCAAGTAGAAGGAGCTGAAATGTAAAACTAAGCCTGGGACTTCAAATCCAGCAGTGAGTAGTTTACTTGTCATATACTGTGGAGTCTATTAGTATAAAGCTGAATAGATTTCTGACTACATGGGGCCTTGCATTATAGTATCATACAGGTTGTGCTTTCAAAGCACTTCACTAGTTATGTCTTGCAAAATGAAGTAGCTGTGTAAACATTGTCTGCTGTCAGCTCCTTCTCAAAGGAAGCTAGTAGTTTTCCCACAAAGTAACCCCTGGAATGGGGGTTCTTAAGTAAAACTGGTTCCTTTTTTAATGATGGATCATAGCCATCCTTTGAATAAAGAGTTGATGTTTCTTAAAATAAGTATTACTTTGACTTAAGATAGCACCAGGGTCAGGGAACTAGCTACCTCTTCTGATCATCTTATAAAAGAACAACTTACTGTGACTTCTAATTACAGTGTTTATGTTGAGGAAAATGATTAGCATAGAGGTCATGTCAATTTTCTTAACTGCAGATGGCATAAGACACTGAATACCTTTAACAATTACACCAGCAACTTTGAGTTTGCTGTCCAAATGCCTTTCTTGTCTCATACAGAGAAAGCTTAAATATAGAATAGTAGTTAAGGTACGACAGTCTCATTAGGACTGGATGCTTCCATGCTTATTTTGCCAAGAAAACGTACTTAGTACAGCTCCTACTTCACTGTTTTGAGCATGCGGTACATGTTAACTGAATTGCTATCAAACCCCTGATGTATTCAAACCCTCTGTATTCTCAAAGCAGTTGAAGCACAGCTGTTGCCAACAACTGATGGAACCAAGTACCTAAGTGATGGCTCTCAGTGATGCCTTGGTATTACTTCTAAAAGTGACAACAGCAGCAGTTACACCAAATAAACTTGAACTGATTTTTTTGAAAATGATTTACTAAAATAAACAAGTACATTTTCCTTTTCAGTATAAGTTACATAATTGCATACATTTATAGCTCTTTCTAGGTGCTCTTGGTAATAAGGCAGCAGCAGGCTGACAACTAAAACTTCCAGCATTGCTCTGTACACAAAGAGTCAGTGCAAGGATATTAGGTTTTCCAGCAATATACACTTTTACTGAATACATGGAAGATGAACCTCATTTTTATTTGATAGAGCTCAAGCAGAAGTGGACTGTAGTGGAATTCTTGCTTATGGGGAAAAAAAGTCTGCACAGTAAAATGTGAATGAAGGATGCTCAAACCATGATTTGTTTACCAGAAGCAGTTAATAAAACACTTAACCACAACTCTTTGTGCTTCATAAAAAAACTTATATAGGTTATAAACTAAAACCTAAAAGTTCTTCTCTGTAGAACAGTGATTACAGCAAGACATACAGTGCTTCAGATCTGCTTTGGTGGTGGAACTTCCATGTGCTATCATGGAAAAATGTTTCCAGAAGAAAGAATCTTCTTACAAACCAACAGCCACCTTCCTGACAAAAGGGAACTGGAAACTTTGAAACACTCATTCCCTTTCTCTGTGAAAGAACAAGCCCTGACAAAGGAGAACATGTGTTAATAGCTATAGTGGCACAAAAAATCAAAACTGGCCCCTGGACAGATTCATCAGTTCAATACCCACAGTCTCTAGTTCATTTATTCCATGTGGCCTTAACAGACCATCTCGGACTACTAGAGGAGGAGTACTCTGATCATCTAACTTCATCAGTCTTAGCTTAAGTCAGTGAAGCAGGTGCTTCAGTCACTAACTCTTCTTACTAGGAATACAGAGGGTCAGAATAAAGATCATGCAAACTTCTTCTTTGTAGCTGTAAATCGTTCCATGTACTACAAAGAAAACAAAAAAAATCCAAGATTCAGAATTTAATACAAGATTCGTTACTGTTGAAAGCAGATAAGCTTCTGTTCTCAGGCTCAAAAGCACTCTGCATCTGAAGCATATTTTCATTTCCTAGACATAACCATTAGAGCTTTAATTTCAAACAAAAAAACCCCAAATTTTTCTATTTGCTGTAATTCATGTTAACATTCTAGAAAGACAGACCCCACAGTGCTGAACAGTTAAATCTCAAGTGTAAAGGATGAACTAACATTAAACAGTTAAGAATAGACTGTTTGTGCTTTAATTCACCAGCATTACAGCTTAGTATTCTGAGGAGGTACTGTCTAAGGACTTCACCAGAAGCTTCTTTTAAAAAGAAAGACACAAACAAAAAAAGGCACAAACCTTGTCATAACCTTCCAGTTCTCTGAGCTTCTTGATTTCAAAGAGGTTGCCTTCTACTGCAAGCAGTGAGATCTGGGAGTCACTGAGGATGCTCTGAGGAAGCATGCTGAGTTCTAGACAGTTTTCTTCTAAACGCAAGACTTTGAGGCGTGGACAGTGGGAGATCTGCACTGAGATCTGGGAAATCTAGCAGAAATAAAAAAAAAAAACAAAGAGAAACAGGATTAAAATGTTAGCAATCTGTGATTTGTTTCAGGCTAATATGGAACAATTACCAAGTTGCAAACATAAATTACATTAACTACTTAATGCACAAGCAACAATAATAATAATGATCAAAAATCCCAAGTAATTTTTTTTCTTCCATGACGACAGGCAACCTGCGCTTCTGTTTATCAGATTCCTAGTCAAGAACTGTTCAAATAACTTTCTCTACAACTAATTCATATTTTGTTGAACAAATCCTGAAATTTGTTGAACATCCAGGCAGTTGGATGTATCACTACATAAATTCTAGTTATGGTCCCCGATATCTGTTGTGTCCAGAAGCACAAATCATATTTTAGCTATAAAGTTTTGATGGTCTTAGCTTATGTTCTGTGGATGTTCCAACTCCTAAATCCACATGCCCATAATATCTCAGTTACCAGACCTGGTTCTGATTCAAATTGAGTTCAATGGCCTGCAATTCTCCCACAGTGTCGGGCACGTTTTGGATCTGGTTTTTGGAAAGATCCACCACATCCAAGTGGCGAAGACCACAGAGCTGTGTGGGCACAGTCCGAAGCTGGTTTCCAGAAAGGCTCAGGGTTTTGAGAGCTGAAAGTTGTCCAAACGCAGCCGGCAGCTGCCTCAAGTGATTGCCATTCAAATGTAGTGTTTCCAGTTTTTTCAGCTTGCACAGCTCCTCAGGTAAAACAGCTAAAAATAAATGACAGGACAAAGAGATGAGCTACACAAAGAGCAGTAAACACTCATACCCATTTAATTCAAATAAGCATGGAAAATGGTGCTATATTACAGCAATTTCTCACAGGACTCCTCCCCATTTTCCAATGACGGCACAGATCCCTGCACAGAACCTTAAGTCCACTGAAAACACGTGCTTTTTAACCATCTTCCACAAATGAAAAACGATCTGCAGACAAGGCAGGCCTTCAAATCACAGGCTGAAAACAGTACTTGGAGAGGATTTGAGCCTATCAGTTATACTCCTTATTAACCACTTTGCCACCATTATCTGTGACATTTGAAATACCACACAATTCACAGCTTTGGGTCTGCTGCAGCCCTTTAGAGGTATTACACAGCTCACTCAGAAGTTCTCAGATAACTCATACTGTATCATACCAGCACATAAACCTCATTGGGTAAGCTCTGCTGGCATTTATTCATCCCCCACTCTACCTGCACAAGTCTATCACCTGTAGCACTCCTGAGCTGTGCTATAAAGAGGTCTGTAAATTACATTTCTTTTTCAAAAAGGCAGATAATACACAATTAACACATAAAAAAAAAAGTTAGTTTCTTCACCTTACCCTAATTTTTCCTTAATGTTGGAAGTTTGTCCAACAGAAACCGTAACAACCACTGAATGGCCAGCAACATTTTCTACAGGCCATCTGTACCTGTTCTCTATGCAAGTACTAAACCACTGACACTGTTAAGCCTTCAGATCAGACAAGTCACAGCACAGAAACATTACAGTTTTAAGTACTTACATGTCATTGTAAAACTGATAATAAAACTAAGTTGACAACTAGTTTTGAAGAACTTACGGGGTTTAGGGTTTTTTTCCTGTACATGAACTCCAAAGATTTCAGTTTAGGTGACTAAACTCCCCATTTACATCCTGTGAGAGTTAAATCATTACATTCAGTTTCTGCTCAGAGAAGTCAGGTTATTAATTTAGAAATCTGTGGAGATATTAATTAGCAGGCATACTCAGTTTGTTGTTGTTCAGAGCAAGGCTCTTCAAAAAGGAAAATTTTCCAATGAGTGGTGGCAAGAGCTCTATTTTGTTGTTTGACAAGTCTATTGTCCTTAAGTTGTTTGTTAGCTTCTGCAGATCTTCAGGAAACTATGGGGGAGAAAAAAGATACAGCATTTTAATAGTTGATACAACTCTGAATGTTCAAGCTACACAGCTGAAAATTTTAATTGAATTTTGTATCACTATTACATACTATCATATGTATCACAAAGTCCAATCAACAGTGTGCAATTAAGTTGGAAAATGTGCTTAATATGCATTTTTAAAAATATTTTTTCATCTGAGGAAGGGAAGAGGGATATAAAGGAGACAGCTTAACATCTAGGAAGAGCAGTTTTTAAGCCAAAGAATTTAAATTAAAGAGGGAGAAGAAAGAATACCATGACACGAGCTCATTTCTCTTTTAGTCCTTTTGTGTGTTTGTCTTAAACATTCCTGTCATTTAAAAATATTCTACAGCTACTTAACGACTCTATATTTTAGCAGAGTAGGATTGGGAAATTTTTCTCTTGCTTTCCTTTTTAAATAATTATGTAAACCATTTTCCTTATTCTTATTTACATCCTGTACCACTTTAATCCACGCTTGGCACTGAGCTGAAAAAGAGAAAAACCTGACAATCACCATCAGTGAGTCCCTGGCCGATAGGCCAGTAGTTTTCATCCTTGTTTAGTCTGGCAGAGGAAAAGGGAAGGCAGAAGGTAGGATAGTGGAAGAAGATACTTTAGAAAAGTCTTTGAAAATTATTGCAATATAGTTATTTTGGCTATCCTGTGAATTGTTTCTCGACTAATGGTTCCAGGACATTCTGTGTTTTTCTGCAGTTAAGTGGAAGTCAAGATAATTTCCAACGTAATAAACTTCAAGGTGCTTGCAGCCCAGTGAACAGCCTGTTCAGACTATTCATATGGCTACAATTAAATACAGCGTAAGTATCTAAATGTGACAAATTGTGGAATATCCAAGTAACAATACAGTTATAAAATTTACATTTTCCCCTAGAGTTTACAGCGTTTTAAAAAGCAAAACACCATAACTAGTGCTTCTTGAAAATACATGCACTCTAAAGCATAAGCTCATAACCATACAAGTACCCTGACAGACAAATTCTCAATCAGAAGACAATGCAACCAAAATTCTGCTCTGTAAAAGGGAAAAAAATATTCCTGAAATAATATTATCCATCATTACTCATGAGAAATACATGTATTAGTGCGTTAGGACAATGAAGCGGGAATTTCTCTCCAAAAGTGTCAGTCGTGCACACATAGAGCCACGCTTCCCCTACAGTTACATTACCTCTGCAAGTCCCTTTCCCGTTAGCTGAAACACACCAGTTTTCTGTGCTGTCTCCAGGTGGGCTTTTAATGCACTATTTCCCATCCTAACAGTTCTCTGTCAAGCGTACGCAGTCGGGGTGAAAGTTTCAGCCAGTTTCTCTCAGTTATTCTTCAGTACAGAACTACAATCCAAAGTCTCTGTCATAAAGCAAATGCAGAAAGTCATTTTATGTCTACTGCCTTTCAACAAGCATTTCAACATACTGAGCCATTTCACTGCTGCGTTTTCACCTCTCATAACTATACACCTAGAACCTAAAAATTTTACCTAGCTTGAAGTGCCTTCTTTATAGTAGTTTGAATATTGACACAATCACAGAATCATCTCAGTTGGATGGGACCTTTCAGATCATCGATGCAATGAGTATAGTTAAAACTAACTGTAAAAATTGTGTACTTCCCACATTTTGCCTCTTTCAGGGCCCAGCAGCGTAAGGTGGAGACTGGCCGTGATTTTAGTGGCATCTCCCAGCACCGAGCTGCCACCAGTACTGCAGTTTTATTTGCTTTTTTGGAGAAACATTTGTTTCATTCAGAGACTGGACCCCTTTGCTGTGACTCTGGATGCAGACACACCACATCCATCTCCTCTAACTCCAGCAGGGTTTAATCCCCAGGACAAACCAGGCCGGAGGATTAGCGTCAGGTTTGTAGCCAGGAGGTGGGGAATAAAGCGTAATACAGCACATAAATAGCCGGGACGAGGAGCCCAGGAGAAGCGGCTCAGCAGGACCCTCAGGCAAGGGGCGAAGCCGACAACGATCCGCTGCTAGGCCCCGGTCCCCGACCTCACCCCCGCCCCGGCTGCTCCGGTCCCATTGGGGCCGCTTAGCCCTCGTCCCGGCCCCGGCGGGGGGGCGGCCCGGCCCGGCCCGGCCCGGCCAAACTCACCTGTACAGGAGCCGGACGCCCAGGTTCCGCGGCAGCGGAACCCCCCGTGCTCCGCCTCCGCCCTCCCACAACCGACGCTCTCTAAGCCCTTACCGGCTCCCCCGGAACCGGACGCGCGTCGACTCCCTTTCCTGTCACGCCCGCCCCATCCGCCCGTAATGGACGCAGCCGGTACCTGGCCCTTCTAGGGGTGGGACCTGTGGGACGCTGGAGCTGAGGCGATGGCCCTTGGAAATGCGGTGGGAGAGGAGTGGGGAGCGCTGCTGGAGGAGTTGTGGGAGAGCAGCTCAGAGAGAGAGGCTGCCTTCCCCAGCCCCTGGGAGGCGGGGCAGCCCTCGGCGGCGGCCGCCCTGCTGGAGCGGTGCGTTGAGGCGGGCGTCGTGAGCCAGGTAACGGCCCGGGGGCCGGGAGCGGGCTGGGGAGAGCGGCCGCGCAAGATGGCGGCGGGAAAGGGCGGCAGCGTAACAAAGCGGTACCCGCGGGTGAAGGCTCGGGGTAGCCGGGGCTGAGGCGCTGCGGCCGCAGCTCTCCTCACCCCTCGGGGCCCGTCCTTCAGGGGCCGGCATCCGGGCCGCAGTTTCGTTTCCCTGTTAATTTGAAACAGGGAAGTTTTCTCTTTTATTGTGGGGTCTCTGAGTGTTTTGGCTGACGGCAGCTTTCCTCTCCAGGAATGACTGAACCCTCTGCTGGGTGTTTTTCTGGAGCGTAGGCGTGAGGGCTTTTTGATGGCCTGTGGTGCGTTCCAGCAGCGTCCAAGCCACAGTTGTTAAGACGGCTCTTGTGCTGCCTTTCGTGAAATTTTATTTTCGTTTTCCCCAAATAATGCATATACTTTATGAGTTGTTCAGATGGAACTTACTGTATTGCATCGTGCAAGAGATTAACAGTTACTTTAGACTATTAAAGCCTAATCTGGAGAATTTGCCTGATGATATATTTCTTGCTGCTGTTTGCATTTTTGTTCCTGCTGCTTTCTTTCACAGGAGACGTTGGATTTAACCTGTAGAAATGACCCGTGCTTTGTGAAATTCTCAGAGATGGAAAAAATGGCCAACATTCGAGCTGAAATCAATGAGGTATGGCCTTTACTGTTGTCAGCGTACACTCAACCCTTCAATACCAAGAGATAATACATGGCACCTGATGAGATACCGGACTGCAGCGTGCTCTTGTTTCATGATTTGTTTAGAGGGTTTTTTTATCAGTTTAGTCATTTAACAGTTGGCACTTGTTCCCCAGTGGACTCAGTTGCCATCAAGAAAAGAACAAAATCATAAAACAAAGGTTTTCAGTATAACTGGAAAGACACAGCAGCCTGCATCTTTGACTGGAGTGTTACCCGAAGTTTTCTGAAGAAACTGAAGAACAAATGAGAGTTTCTAATTGACTTACATTCACAAAAATGTGTTATTGTATAGGCAACTAGACCATTTATTTTGTTGGTCAGCAAGAGATAACCTCAACCATTTCCTACTGCCTGAATTGGCTGTTGGCTTGTATTTTACGGTGATATTTTCTAAGCATCAGAAAACTCTAAAAAAAAAAACCCAAAAAACAACTGGTATAAAACTAGTGTTTATTAAATTAGGCAAAGCAGTGTGACAAATCACCATTTACTTTTTTGGAGAATGAGTTAAACAACTGACATCATTCTGCACTTATGGGCAGAAGAAACAGTTTCTGGCTCCCAGTAAGGCGACTATTTAACCTCCTTTGCTGGAAGGTTTCACATGCAAAGTACTCTCTGACAAATGTTCACTGTGCTATGAGCGAAGCAGGTTTGGTTTTGTCCTCAGTGATCAAGAAAAGCAAAGCAGCAGTTCTCTGTGTGTCTGGAGAGGCTGATACGTCATCCTCTTTTGTACTTTACTCGGTCTTCTCTTGTCTAGTCAAAAATTACCACAACTTTTACAGCCACAGAAAGGTATCTGCTCTTGTGCTGGTTTATCATTGGAAAGAAATAAAGCTAGGAGTTTCACCTGAGGGAGCTTCTCCCTCAGCTGAAAAAACCACAAACCAATCTTTGCCAGAAAATGATGACTTGGGGCTGTGAGAGGTTCTTAAGTAGAATATAGGCTACAAAACTGCTTTGTAGGAGATAGAAGTTTCTGTGTTTTAGGAATTAATTGCAGGATCTGTCTTTTCCAGCCGAAATTCCCAAGAAATTGCTGTTTTTAAGCAGTCTTTTCCTATAGGCCAAAAAAGCCCTCCTAGTAGTAGAAGCACTTGAGAGAGTGTGGTAGCATGCTCTTATGCAAATACTCTTTCACATGTGTGCTCTTCCCCATCCTCCTGCTTTCTCCTGTTCTATTTTCTCCACCACCTCAAGAGGGCCAACAATATTTGGGTAATTATGTTAAAAATGTATTTTCATTTGGTTATTGTTGTAGAAAAAACTGAAAGCTGAAATTCTGCAGTTGGAGAAGGAGACAGCAGACATTGCTCACCCTTTTAACTTAGGTAAGTGCTGGCATACCTTAGTAAAACCAATAGTGTTAAATGACTTCATCCACAGATTAATGTTTCATTTGAGTGCATGACAGCTCTGGAAGCTATTGCAGCTGTCTCCACTGGATAGCTTGCTAGAGGTGGCAGGTGTTTTATTAGCCCCTAGGGAATGCTTCCATACCATTTGAACTTGCGCTCTCTGCTGTTTCAGGAGAAGCTCCATGCGTAACTCACAGTAACCTGATTTGCTTCCCTTGGCCTGTGTGCTGCTTTACTGCTTTTCCAGTAACTCAGTGTATTTCTACTGTGTCGTTATGCTCCTAAAATTACTTGGATTTTTATTTTAGTGTTTTGGAAGCATATGTATTCATTTCTTTATTAATGCACACTTTTCCCACTATGATTTGATGATGCTTAAAAACATTCTAGTTTGCTGCTACTGTGTTAGGCTAGTGAAATATATTGCAATGCTTCAATGCTGTGGTATAGTTTAAGAAGTTGGTTTCATCTTAAAGACAGTTTACTTAAAACTATAGATAACGTAAAATAATTGACAAAGCTGTATTTCTAAAAGTAGGTATTACGACTTTGAGGTGCATGGTGATACCAAGTCCTATACACTCCAACAAAAGTAATCTGATAAGTTACATCTTCTTGAGTTTAAGCTCTCCAGTGTGATAGATCAGACATTTTCTTTCAGTCTTGCTCTTTCTTTCCTTCTTTTGCTCTTGTCTTAGCAGGACAATAGTTTCAACTTTGCAATTTTATTTTATAGGCAAGAAATATGAAATACTGCAAGATATGAACAGACACTTGGAAGCCATACTGAAAGAGAAGAGAACTCTTAGGAAGATGTTGATAAAGCCCAGATGTCAGGAGAGCCTGCCTATTGAGGCTACTTTCCACAAGTAGGCATATAGAAAATAATGGTTCTTGTTTGTGTGAGTCCAAATTAATTTGAACTAATAAGCAGTAAAAATTGCTTGCTTTCATTCACTTTTTCATTGAGAAGAATAGAAATAGAAAATGGTAGCAGAACCTCAACTAAAATCTAGTTGTTTACTCGTTGCAAAATTCAAGAAAGGTGGTGATACATATTCTTATGAATAGTTGCTTAATTTATTGGTCTGGTCTTCTGAAGATTACGCAACTTGTAATGTCTTGTTTTAAGCAGGTGTGTTAAATGCACTGGAAGTGCATGAATGGTTCCCAGACATGCATTGTACTTGTTTTGAAAATATAGTCCAGGTTCTGAAGAAGCGCATACTCCCTTCTGTAATTCCTGCTATACTTGGTCCTGAGAGTCATAAAAAATGTGTAGTTGCAGAGAAATTAATTAGATGGTTAAGAACTCGCATAAACTGGAAGAGAGGACTAAGAAAACCCACAGGGGAAAGAAGTGAGAGCTTGGAAGTAGAAAATCCTCATTGTTTTGCACAACTCCTGAGTAGGGGGCTCCTTCTTGGTTACAGGTATGTAGTAGAGTTGTTGGCTGAGGCTGTGACTTTCATTGAGAACCTTGAAAGCCATTTGCAGACTGTAAGAAGGATCCCTCAGATACCAAGCCTCATGAAGAATATGGTGAGTAGCAAAAGAACCGAGCCTTCTGTTTCCCCCAGCATTAAGAATTCAATGCTGTTTGATTGTTTAGGTTATTTTTATGTCTTGCTAGAAGGGCAGGATGTGTAGAGATTGAAATCCAACTCTTCTGCTTTAGGACGCTGCTTTGACAAAAACAGAGATGCTAGCGCTGGAGCTGGAGGAGCTGGGAGACCAAATACTGAAATGGAGTGAACTGCAAAAAGAAGTGTATTCTGACAGCGTCTGCAATACTGCTGAACTGGACCTTGGCTTATCTTTAACCTACTAACTCATTCTCAAGTAGGATGGCTATTCAAAGAACTACCTTTTTTCTGTCTCCTGTGAAAAGTGCAACATAGTTGTGCTTTCATCCAACAGGGACTTTGTAGGTAGTTTTATATTTCTGTTCTTACGTAACAGTTCTCCAACTGCCTTAAAAAACCAAGAGGGACAATGAGCAGTAGCTCACAAGAAGAGAGACTGCTGAGAAGGCTCTTAAGGAGTTCCTTTTTGAAATAGTTGGACAGGATTCCCTTGGAGCCTGTATCTTCAATGCAAATTTGTTTTGATATTTCTCATGCACTTGCTATAGTGTCACTATTTGTTTTTATAAGTATCTTGATAATACACTGTATTTTGTATGCCATTATAAAACTTCAATAAAAGCATTACATTTCAAGAGCTGTGGCTCTTGTTTTTTTATTTTGTTATCCTATAATTAAAAGAAGAGTGCAAAGTCTTAGGGTCCCAGCTTATGCTGGGAAGAAACCAAGAAACTAATCAATTTTTAAGTTACAATTTTTGAGTTACAATTTATTATGGCTATGATGTGGTTGTGTGGGAAGGCAGGGAGTGGAGTCAGTGATTATATGTCGGAGTACTGATTTACAAACCATGTTTCTATGATAGTGGTAAATATATTCTTCAGTCTCCTTTTCTGTTGCTTGCCCCATCCTCAGTGCCCTTCATAGAATAAAACTCTTGTTCCGTGAGCGTGACTGAAAATTAAGCAGAAGTATTGGTTGTTCCAGTTTGCAAGTTTGGCGATTTTTTTATGTCATGGAAAGACATGTTGGTAAAATGTCACTGGCAGGACGTGTGTGAACCAGTAACCAGCCAGACATTTGGTTGTCTTTAGAGGATGTCCAGTTTTGTGTTCAGGACACAGAGCAAACTGGAAGTGGTGTAGATGTATTCCTTTCTACTGTTGTATCGCTTATGTTATCTGAATTCTTCATATATCCCACCTGTTGATTTCCGTTTCTGAAAATGAGCATTTTATTTTCTGAAAGTAACCACTAGGTGGCTCAGTACCACACGTTTCACTGTAGTTCATCTGATTATTGCCTAAAAACTTGAATTAAGGAAGAAATCTTTGGTTCTTGAGCACACTCTGGTCTGGCTTACTTGTAATTGGTCTACTCAATATTTTAAAATTTTCTGAGAATCCCATTTTAATCTTTGTAGAGTACGTCATTCTGTCAAGCTGTGATGACAAGGTGTATAGCTTAACAATTCTCTATTACAGTGTCAGTGTAGGTGATGGTCCTCTCTGCAGCTAGTTAAGAGGATAGAAACAGCTTGGATTAACTCAAGTAGAATGTCAGCAGATAGGATCTGGGAATATAAAGTGGTGTTTGAGTCCCATAAACTCGAATGGGATCTTTGTGTGAACTCTTGCTAGATGTCACTGCAGGGTTTGAGGCCGAAGTCCCACATCGCTGTCATTTCAGATAAGGAAATGAAAGTCTTCTATGTAATTGCAGAGGAGCCGGCATTTTTACTGAAAATGCTTTGCATGTTCTGTGAAACGGGAAGAAACAGAATCCAGACTTCTGGAATTAATCTTCCTGTGCATCTATCACAGGCTTAACCTCTCTCACGTTGTCTCTTAGTGATAATTTAGGTCAGGTAAATTAAAGCTGTTGTAATTTAATGCTTCTGGAATTAGGATGAGAACATTTCTAGTTAGTTTGTTCATTGTAGCTCTTTGGAGTGAAGACAAATACGTGTTTTTGCCGTATCCCAAAGATTCAAGCATATTTTCTTCTTTTACTGTATCAATTATTGGAGAGTTGACTGTGCAATGGTAGTAGTGTTTAGCTAATGCCGTTTGTACAGATTCATTCTTTAGGGATAAATCTGTTGATTCACAGCTTTCAGGTGTTCATTTTAGCAGCTCTGTGGTGGGTCATGAGTTAGGAAAAGCATTGGGTCCAAAGGACCCATCCCATGCTTCACTCAGGGAGGTTTCTGTATTGTGATTTCTTTTTCAGTTAGATTTAATGTTTCTGGAGCTTAAGGCAAATTGTCTCACGAGGAGAACTACACTTAAAGTAAAAATAAATAGTATTGTTTAAACAGAAGTTGTTTAAATGGACTGTAGAACACTCGTATTCAGATACGGCTCAGTTTTTCATGTTTTGAAATGCAAAAGCAGAAAAAGTAGAGTTAAAAATGAGTAATGGTGGTGGCAATATCCAAACAGGAATTGTCTATTGAGCCTGGCACCCGGTTCCTGCGGGCAGCCAGCGCGGCCGGTGCTCGTGCCTTCACAGCAAGGGCCGTAGTGACAGGGACAATATTCTAAAAGCAATTTATTTTTTAAACTTTTGGTGGTTTTTATATTACTCTAAGTGCAATACATTTACTGAGGTTTTGCATTGGTTTCAATTACAGTTCTTGGGGAGCTTCAAAATTTTATGTTGCACAACAAGCGCAAGCCTCGTAAGGACTGGAGGTTTTTTCAAAGGAATTTAAGACACTTGAGAGCTTTTCTTTAGCACCAGTGAGGAGGGGGTACTTTTCCTTCAATTCCTGTCACGTTAATTAACTGTGGAGTGCTTTTACACTTCACACGGCGCTGGTTTCTGGGTGCCCGCCCCCGCGGGGGCTGCCTGGGCCGGGCCGCCCCGGGCCCTCCCCTCCGCTCCTCCCTCCCTCCCTTCCCCCCCGGCCGCTGGGCCGCCGCGATGCGGGGCCGGGGCTGCTGGGCGTGAGGCGAGCCATGGCTAACGTCAAGGTGGCCGTGCGGGTCCGGCCTCTGAGCAAAAGGTGAGGGGGGGCGGTCGCCGCGGGGCGATGGGGGGCCCTCCCCTTTCCCCGGTCCGGTCAGCGGGGACGGGGAGAGGGTCGCCGCGGCGGAGCGGCTTGGCTGGGGCTGAGGGAGGGACGGCCCGGCGCCGGGGAGCCTTCGGGTGAGGTACGGGGAGCGGCGGGACTCAGCCAGGAACACAGCTGGGAAAGTGGGTGGTGGGTTTTTTTTTTTTTGGAGAAGTCACCCGCTGGAGCTGTTGGGCTGACTCCCCTCCTCCCGCGCTCCCCAAAACAGGACAATTGTCATCCGGTGTCGGGGAATCTTCCCTTCCCCGTCTCTTGTCGCTGTTTTTTTCCAGCGGGAGGCAGAGCCGGATATTCCCATTGTCGCTCCCTCCCCGGCTTCCTTGGCTCCAGCAGAAATCCCAAGAGCGAAACGGTACGGCTTGAAGGCAAGCAGGGGATGCCGTAGCGCGATGCTCTGGTGGTGGTTGGATATAACACGTCATTAAAACCGTGCGGACTTTGGAAATGCTGGGGAGGAAAATAAAGAGAAAAGGCAAGCAGCCAAAATTTCAGTGTCTGGGTAATTTACTCTTCCTGTTCGAGAAATGCTATAAGCACTGCGGGCAGAAATGGTTTGAAATGTGGTATGAGCTCTCAGGGTCAGTCTTTGATTTGATGCTGCCTTTCTTTTTAGCATGACTCCCTCACGTTGTCTTCTGGCTGCGTTGACTTCTGTGATAACTCTTGCTTGTAGTAGAGAAAATGATTCTTGAAGGGTTGCCCGGCCAGAAAACTAGCCTACTCATTTAACCAGCAGTATAGCAGCATATTTTGGACTCTTTAAGTTCTTATTTGTCTATGCATTTTATTTTTTTTTTCAAGAAAAAATACCAGAGTGTTGAATAAAATAAAAAAAAAACCACCCAAAACAAACCTGGTAGTCTTAATAGAAAAGTGGAAAGTAGTTTATAGGCTTTCAATATATTTTACCTTTAACTCAAAGCTAACTTATTTTAAAAATATTCTGCCCATAATGTAATCTGAATCCATCTTTGGATAATATAGTTTTGATCTGTAGTACAGCTATGAATGGAACAGATTTTAGTAGATACTGGCATATTTTAAGAAGAGTTGCAGCACTGAAGTAAGCTAAGAGTAACCTTTCGTTGTTTAGTGTTGAAGATACTATTTGATTTTTATTCTGTTCTGTACTGTTAGTTATTCTTAGCGCTTACTGGTTAAATAAATTGCCATTATGCTCTCTAGAAATAAAAAGCAGTGTACAAGTGCTAAGTATGAACATTAAATGACAGTTTGGTAACCATACCATAGGACTCTTTTGTTTCAGCCTTGCAGAGTTCACTGGAGACTGAAAGTATTTAAAAGTCCAACTTGATGATGTATTTCCTTGTGCAGTCAATGACATATTTGTTTCTTCCATAACAGCATTTGGCTGCCTATTTGCAGTTAAGTAGGGCCTCCAGTAGACATAAGTTAATATGAGTGTTTCTTAGCAGTTGGGGAAGAGAGGCCCAAGACTGAACTGGCAGGGATGTAATCTTCCTTCTCACCAGATTCCCCTTGGCGAGGAGCTCTGTACCATGTTTAGTGTTTTATGTTTTAACATTAATGTCTTTTTTTCCCCAATGGGTAGCATTAAATAGCACATAACAGTGCATATATCATTATAGCATTAAACAGCGCCTGTAACTGACAGATAAGGTGTGATAAACAGGAAGACCTTTGATACCGTTGGTGTGGGCCAGCTGTTTGGTAGGGAATGTAGTTTGGAGAGGAGAGTAGGCTCAGAAAGGTGGACAGCCTCCCACACGTGGCAGATGCTAATCTAGTGCTGAAATAGAAAAGTTTGTACGAAGGTGAGAGTGGAAACTCAAGGGGTAACATGGGAAGAGACTTCAGTAATTCCATCTGCTCAACCTGTGGCAGTGTTACTGGTGGGAGGGAGAGGCAGAGACCAGTCTTGTGGTACTTGACCCCAAAGGCAATAGGCAATTTGTTCCTTGTACTCTGTTGTCACAGCTGAGGTCAGCAAAAGCATTTCAGGATGGATTCTTAGATTTCAAAGGTGAGAAGGAGAAGTGATTGGATGTTCTCTGTGAAGGCTCTGACATGAGAACTTGCTTTCTAGCCTTGACCAAAATTGTCCGAATGTAATGACTTTGAGGCAAATACCAAATATATGAAGGCTTAAAGTAACCTTTATAGACATTGATAGGACTAAGGCTCTCGTTCAGGATAAAGGCCTGCTCTTTCTATTCCAGCTTCTTATATCACTTCCATACTGTGATCACACAAACCTCTCACCCTCTTTATACACACACGCTGTGATTGTCTCTAACAGGTACCCGTGTTGCCAGAGCTCCTGGAATCTCTTAGGTGCTTTGAAAAGAAAAACTTACTGCAAAAAAATTTCAATTCAACTGGATTGAAGTACTGTAATGTGTACAATCGCACTTCTATCCAAAAATATTAAGCTTTGCTTTTAAAGAGTCCTAAAAATTGTAAAGCTGCAGGCAAAGGCTAGCAGTGGAGGGTTATTTGGTTGTTTCTAGACTATCATACAAACTTTACTTGCTCATTGCTTCTTTTCATTCAATTTGCAATCACAGGTAAGCGTTGGATTTGCATCTTAAAATTTACAGAATATTCACATGTTAAAAGTTGCTAATACAGAAGTTCATAAAATCCTGTTTTCTCTTTAAAGTTTCTATTTTTTATAAACCATATTAATCACGTCTGCAACTTGTTATTTAGCATAAGGCAAAGAGTGGTCTTTTTGTTCTGGGCCTGTATGGCGCCCATCACAATGCATTCTTTGACAGAGGACTCCTATGCACAAATAATCCCTGATAGTTATAAAGCGAGTACAGTTATACAGAATGCACAAGTTTTTCCTTTGCCTAAACTTTAAATAACTTGTAGCCAATGTTCTTCGTAATGCCATTTGTCATTCTGTAGGAGACTAAATGATTTTATTTTTTTTTTCACCAAAACGTTATCTGGGCAGTAAATTCCCTCAAATGTGTTCCCTGAAGTGTCATTGCTTTAAAAAAGTCTCTATTACACATTTACTATAATACATACTAAAAAAGATTTATTACTTTGTGGTTACATGGATACTTGTCCTGTGTAAATACATTTCCCCTTCAGAATGAAACATGGAAGCTCGAATGGGTGCTATAAATTGACTATAGCGATAGGTAATAATCAGGTATTAAATAGGAGCTAGGAACTGAAGAAATCACTTTATGGTTTATTTCCGGATATCTTAATGGTTGGTCTATTAGATATCAGACTTTTGTGAGGAAAGTGTAATGTTATTTTTGGCTGCCGGTCAGAAGCTGTTGATGGAAACGCTTTCAATGCTAGTACGTAACTATGTGAGCTAAGAATGTTGTTTCTTTTTCTTCCGTGACTTGCGCTGTGGGGTGGCCAACGGGGCGGTCTGCAGGGTGGTGCTGTGACAGCAGATCTGACCCTCCAGACCCAGCAATAGTGCAACCGGCTGAGAAAGAGGGTATGTTGCCTTTCAGGTATTTCAGTGCTGCCATTGGGGTTCTCTGTGCGCCTGGGCATCTCACTTAAAGCCACCTTAGGTGTTTGTACGCTACGGAAACACCTGCAGCCTCACACGTGTCCTTTTACTCCTTATGTAGGCCAGCAGAAACCAATGCCAGTTGTTACGTGCTGCTAGTTTCAAAAACGTTTGTCCCTGGGGTATCCCAACACAATTCTAGTACCTGGCTGTGGCTGCTGGTTGCTCTTAAAGTGGACCTCAGCTCGGTCTGGTCTGGTATGAGAGGAGGGAGGGCTGTGTTTGTGGGTGGGAGACCCCCTGGGATGGGAGCAGTTGGTGTGTCCAGGACGGCATCGCTGGGGCCAGGATGGAGCACAGCATCCATATTCCTCCATTGTCCACTTCTGCTCGGCGTCCAGCTGGTCTCAGTTACAGAATCACATTGGGTTGGAAGGGACCTCTGGAGATCATCTAGTCCAACCCCCCTGTCAAAGCAGGT
>JAOXJM010000041.1:26349508-26365835 GCA_026413425.1 Tringa solitaria
TCTGCCACCCTCAAAGTGAAGAAGTTCCTCCTGATGTTTAGGTGGAACTTCTTATATTCAAGTTCGTGCCCATTTCTTCTTGTCTTATCCCTAGGCACCACTGAAAAAGACCAGCCCCATCTTCTTGACGCCCATACTTTAACTATTTATAAACATTGGTCAGGTTCCCCCCTCAGCCTTCTCTTTTCTAGACTAAAAAGACCCAAGTCCCTCAGCCTCTCCTCGTGTATACCCAGGATGCGTTCCCTTGTCACGGTGTAGTTTGAGAGCTGCTATGCAAGTAAAGATGGATTTTAAAAAACAGGGCTCTACACCACAATGTAAAGCCTCATGCATTACTATAGGATTCTCTTTTTAGCATGCACCAATGACTAGAAGACATTGCATTCCTTCACGGATTGTGGATTGAGGCCTGGGTAAAATCATTCACAGCAAGTTTATTTAATTGAATTGTAAAATTATAGTGGTGTTAGTTAAAAACTTGACACAAGGGCATGCAAGTTGTCCTGGGACACTTTTTGAGAGTTTAAAGTACCTTGCTGGACCCTGAAGTTTGGGAACTACTTGTGCAGGACGCAGCAAAACTGAAGATATATTCTGCTGTTGGAAATATCTTCTCCACTTTTCAGCTGCCCCTGTGGCCTGGAAAAGGAGAGCCTGGCAAGGAGCTCTTATTTGAAAGGGTCTTTCCTGGTGTCTTTAATAACTCACAAATGAACTCTCCCATCCCCTCTGAACCTCACAGACGTGTCACCGGAAAGAAGAGAGTTGCAGAACAGATTAATTAACCCAAAACCTGCCCTTTGCCTTGTTTCCAAGCTGCAACTTGGAGCCTCCTGCCCGGCTGTTTATTCCCCAGTCCCCTCAGGAGTCCCCAGGCCTGTCTTCCACACTCTGGCGAACAAGAGCGTCAAAGAAATGGCATGCAGCAGGAGGGAGAGCTAAGTTTGAGCTCCTAAGAACACAGGTGATGGATGTGAGCGAGCCCAAGGATGGGAGGGAATTGTCTCCAGTAGTAGGGAAAGTTTCTTGCTTACACTTTCCAGAAATGTGCTTGGTGTCAGGCGAAGCCGGGCAGTGTGTGGAGCACAGCAGCAGTGAGCAGGGAAAGGAGGAGCTCAGCTGATGGGTGCGTTATGATGTAAACATGTAAAATTCACTTCTGTTCAAAGGGAGAGGTAATGGAAAAGTTACAGAAAAATAAAAGTACTTTAAAAAACATTCTGGAAATTACACGAAGTATATCACTGTTGGTTTGGGCTGGGTACGCCTTTATTAATCTGCTGTGGGGTTAATCAGCTTCATTAACCAGTCTCCATGCTGTGGTCCACCGCTGCCTTTGTTCTTCCTAGTTACATTGTGGTAAGTACGAGGAAGGATTATTTTGTAAGACTTGTTGCTATTTTATAGACCATGCTATTGGCTATTTTACATGCTCGCATATAACCACTAGAACTTAGATGGAGCAATATTGCCTGCTGCTGACAGGAGTGGTAACTTGCAGCAACTTTTGTAGAAAACATTCCTTGAATTTTATGCATAACAGATGTTAAATGCAGTATCAAGATAAAATTAAAGCAACAGCAGATCGGAGGCTATTGTTGTTCTCCCTCTTACCCCCACCAAAAGCAAATCTGATTCTTTTACTTATTCAAGCATATTCCTTTTAAAATGTTTATTCTTTGGTAGTTGATCAGTGGTGCTCTTTTTAAGGACTCTGAACCAGCTCTATTAAGTTGTTGCTTCTCTGTCCAAAAATTTCACAATGCCAGTGTTAAGAGGAATGTATTCTGGGGAAAGATAGCCATTGATGTTTAGGTTAACGTTTCAAAAGCTCTTCCAGTTGTATTTAAAAAAAACCAAAATCAAACCAAAACCCAACAAACAAAGAAAAAAGCCCACATGACCTTACTTTATTCAAACTGTTGTTGTGATAGACTACTTCAAATGTACTTGATGCAAGTGGATGATGACATGAAATACTGGCATCGTTAGTATTCATACAGTTTATTTTTGTTTACAACTTCTACTTGAATTAGCTTTTCTGTGCTTTTTGCATACTGTTTAAAAAGTGTTTGTGTTTAACTTTCTTGGAAAAAAAAAACCCAAACCAGTATCTGCAAGGAGAGAATATTTCTTTTCCTTTACATTTCTTAAGGTAGATGTGAGGATTTTTTTCTTTTTATTACTTCTCTTGAGCTGACTTAATTTTTGCTCTGTGACCCAAGTGGGTGTTGGATAAATGAGCTCTCTGTTAATGGAATATTGCTATCATCTGTGTTAGTTGCTTTACGGAATGTAATGGGAAATAACTTCCTTAGAAATCTGTATATATTTTACATTAGCACAAGAAATATATTACATTCAAAAATTCTCTGGAAAATAAATTTAGTATAATTTGGTTTTATAGGTGTTCAACATATGTTCCATATGGATGTAATTTTCAAATACAAGACAAAATACTACTTTCTTTGAAGAAAATGACAAAATTGTCTTTGATTTCAAAGGAATCAGAATGTCTCTGTGAAAAGAAAAGTTATACAGGAAAAAAATTAACAGGCAAGAGCAGAAAACACTTTTTAGCTTGCTTAGGACTATTAGATACTTCTAATGCTACTCTAAGGTTTAGACTAAGGCAGGCCATTGAACACAGCTCAGTGCAGTGTTTTTCTTCTACCCTGACCTTCTTTCTTTACCCTTCTCAATTGTATATTTTAGTGTATATATATATATGTATGTATTCCTTGCTACCTTGGTGCTGTCGTCTCCTCTCATACCTAGAGAAATAACAAACTTCTATCTACTTTTATCTACTGTGACAGCTGAATGAGTGTTGTTTCTCGGTGTCCCTCTGTTACATGATGGTTCCTTTTTCAGGTAGTGGTAGTTGAACTCTGTCCCAAAAGCTGTGGATTTTAGGGTTGGTACCTTATGATGGGAAAGAGCTGTCTCAGGCCTCCAAGAGTTGCTGTCTGAAAATGTGTACAAACTGCATTGGTTATGCATTGCTCATGATTTCAAGCTTCTTTTTTTTTTTTTTTCCACAGAGGAGCTGGGATTCTTTTTTTAAAAAGTTGATTTTAATTTGGTGTTTAGAAAGGAGATCTCTCTCCCCCCAAAAAATGTATTTTACTGTTTCTGTATCCTGTTTTGTAACCTAGCCTATTGTTAAGTTTATCTTGACATCTTTTCCCCTGTCTCTCAAATTAGCTATTTTCATTTGCCTAGTCTCTTAAAGTTTGGTGTAATCTTATCATTGAGGTCTTCTCTCTTAGTATCTTTTCTCTTAGTATCTATCTGTCCTTGGCATTAGCAGGTGGTTTTCGTAAGTCCCATCTGTGTTTTTGTAAGGGACTGCACCAGTAACCTTTCCCAAATGGATTCTTCTTGCAGTTGCATGAAGCATGTTTTCTAATTTTGGTAAAGGGCAGGCTCTCTAGCTTTTTTAAAGGGCAGGAGTCTGCATGTCCTGAGTGGCCACCACCCCCCATTCCACATAAGGTGATGCTTCTGGTGACGTTGCATGACAATACTGTGCCTATACTCATTTCTGCCAGGAGTACGAGGTGCTGGCTACTAGAAGTTTACTTCCCAGACTGAGAGGCTGACTGTCTTCTCTTCCTTTACTTGTCTTGTTGCCTGTGCAAAAGCAGCTGCAAGAGTGTCCTGAAACAACAAAAGCAGAACAAGCTTTTGAAAGGCCTCTAAGTAATATTTTGCATTTTCATAGAACGCATTTCCTCCCAAGTCCTAAAAATACTTTATGAGTGTTAGAATGTTTTGGAGTAGGGATCAGATTCTTTTATATGCAGCAAAGAAAAATGGGGCACAATGTCATTAATTAACTAGAGCCGTGTCTGTGCTGGGCAGTTTCATTCTCTGAGATCACGTAATTCTGTCTGAGATAAGTTTTAGTAGTATAAGATGGCATGACTGCGTGCATAGAGATTGCTGCCCATCTCCCCCAGGGAATGGTGCAGAGCTGGGGTGCTAGTCTTGTGGGACCTTTGTGCAGTGCCTGGTGAGACACCACCACTGTGCACAGAGAATTTATGCGAGTTTCAGGTAGGTTTTCCCCAATTTCCTTTTCTTTAGTCTGACGCTTTATATGTAATTTAAATAGCAGTGCACTTTTAATTTTTTTCTGCCACTTTCCATCTGTAGTGTAGATTTTAAAGAAAATAATAGAGTTTTGCACCTCTCTTTTTTTGAATTTAAGGGTTTACTGTAGGAGCCACTTTTCATGCAATGAAGAGGGATGAGATGGTGCATCACAGCATTCAGTGTCACATCATTTATTTAATTACAGTCACAGATTGAAGTTCTGTCCTGGTGGAATGAAAACTGACCACGGTATCCAAATTCTGGTTTGCATGGAAATCACAGCATTTGAACAGAATTTCTTTGATACAAAAGTCCGTGAATTACTGAGGAATTACTGAGGTCAGTCTCATTACAGAGGAAATGGTTGGGAAATCAAGGGTGGATGAAACTGGACTGACTGGACTGTAGCTTTGTTTTAAACCCTCCTTATTTCATGCTTCCTTAAACACCGGTGGTATGACAGATGAAAAGACTTTTCCCTCTCCTTTTCCCTCCTCCCCTCCATGCCTCTGTATGAAAGAGAAAGCAGCGTTATTCCGCAGCTGTTCAAAGCACTGATGGGTCATAGGGAGTATTTCTGACTGGGATTGCTCAAGGGAGATGCCTGAGGGTCTTGTAGGAGTATGAGACCTGAGAGATGGTGCAGACAGGAACACTCTTCTTGTAGGGTGCCATCACACAGGCAGGATTGCAGAGCTCACTGTGACCAAAGGAGGCCGTCTCCTGTGCTTCCTCTCCTTGCTCAAGAATACATATATCAAAAGTCTGGTAAGATTAAGTAAATACTTTAACTGTTTGTGGAGTGTCTGAAAAGAGCATGAGGATGCCTCATGTTTATCTCTGCACCAAACATTCCTATTGTTATTGGTATATAATAATTGCAAAGAAGAATAGGGAGAAACTATACGAGGATGATGGTGATCACTAGGAATGCTTATTTTTGGCTATCAGATTTTGTTAGCCGCTATCACAGCCAATGAAAGCTCTGTGCAGATAGGAGGAGCCTGGAAAGATAACTTGAGCAGTGTGTCTAGTATAGCAGTGTGCTGTCTTGGTGGACTCTGTGTTCTTGGCTTCAATATAGATTTTAAAATTATTTATAAACATCTGTTCTGAATTTGGTAGGAGGGTTGCTAACCGGGTGTGCACTCCTCTTTTGCAAGACACAGTAAAACAATTATAACTTAAAGAGAAATATCCAAAATAGTATTGCATACTACTAAATAGTGGAAAACACTGAAAACAAACTTTAGGTAAATTTATTGATTATTGGTACTTTTTTTTTTAAATAAAAATATCTGCACTAGCCAAAGTGAGGATTTTTATACTGTTAAAAGCTCTTGACTTTCAGAGTTTACAGCAGTAGGGATAAGGATACAGATTATGCTGGTGTCATGGAGGGATGCTGTGTTTGGGACAGTTGTGGTTGTAGGTACTTAACTTGTCAGTAGAGTGGTGAGGCTCTAATGGCTGAAGGCTTTGAGGTTCTTCTCTAAAATTTCTGATCGACCAGCATGGAGTTTCAGTGCTCTTCTCATTGCACCCTTGTCCACCCTTGTCCTCAATTCATTTTGTCTGGGGTAGTGTTCTCTGAAGACAAGCTTAATAGAAAATACACCTTGTATTGTTTGTTTCTTTGTTTTTGTGGCCAAAGTCAGTCACTGAGGAGGTGCAGAGATGGCAGCTTCTCAAAGATATCTCTGCCAAGGCCTCTAGTAAAAGTAAGGCAAAGACACTTTACATTATACTTGTTAATGGGAAGAAAAAGATAGATCTGAATACTCCCCAAACTTCCTCAGCATAATACTGCAGCTGCTGACATGGTGATTGCATAGGGGTGCCATTAGATGGCACAAAGTGTCCCAGGTACAACTGGAAGTAGTTTGGTAAATGTTGTACCTTACTTACACACCATCATGGCTATGGGTCACATCCTGGGAAGTGACAGAGTCCCGGAGACAGCAGCAGTGACTGCTGGTGTGCATCCTGCCAAGCTTGCTACAGATGTGCTTTTGGTTGTGTTTGTAAGCAGTGTGACAATGTCCATTACAGTAGGCCACAGAAGGCTACTTTTTTTTCTGGAAAAGTCTAGGAAAAAGATTAAAATTAATTGTTCCAAAAACCAGAACTGAGATGATTGTCCGGATCACCAAAAATCACTGTAAGAGGGGAGGTATTGATACTGTTGCCATACTATTTTTGAGGTCCTCTGTCAGGTGGACCTCAAAGGTGACTCTGTGCAGGTTGAGATTGGGTTTGGATTGATGGGAACACCACAACTTGGGTGATGGGAATCAGAAGGAAAGCATAAGTACTTGCAACGATTACAGTGCAGGGTCATTTTCAAAGTTTGAATAAGTAGATGCATACTCAATTCTTTAAAAAACGTTTTAAGATTTCTCATGTACTTGAGTGGTATGTATTGGCTTAAGTATGTTTGATTGCTTTGGTGAGCATTTGGTGTTCTGTATTTGTAAAAGTTGTTTTGTTGTATGACATGACTACAGCTGGCTTCAGTATTTTTCCTTTACTGCACGTGCATGTTTTTAAAATAAATAGGGGACTTCTAAAAGTCAGCTCCTTTGTTCTCCAAGTGGCTGACTGTTATTTGAGAGGTTGGAGGAGAAGTGGGGCAAATTTTATAATGGCTAAAATAAATAACTGCCCCCCTTTCTTTCTACCTACTCCTTCCTCCAGCTCTGGTATACCTACTTGTTCTTCTGTACTCAGTATCTAAACTTGTGTCAGTGAGGTCCAGCAAGCTGTGCCCTCTCAGGGATTCTTGATCTTCCTGTGATTCTTTTCCACTGGGTCATTCTTCCAGGTCTTGCAGAGTGTCTGTTGTCCCCCTGGGGTTGCATTAGCTTTATGTGTTGGCTGCAGAAATGATTTGTCATAGGGACAGCAAATGTTAGGAGGGGATTTTCCTTTGGGCTGCTCCTGTCTTTTGGACTGCCACAGCAGCTTTGCTCCCGTCAGGTCTCTGTTGTAGCTCCTGGTTACAGCCCTGCCCCTACGTTCTGTACTTGTGTCACTGTTCTGGTGCTGCGTCTGCATTTCTCTAAAACTTTCTGTATCTGAGAAGATCCAGTCTTTCCTGGGACGTGTACCATATTGCTCTATAGCTTTATCTTTGCATGAAAACAAGTTAACTGTCCGAAGTAATTTAGAGGGAGAGAGGCAGTTCCCAGAAATCTTGAAAAAATCATGAATTTTTCAAGAAGTGGGGAAATTAAATGTTAAGATCACTGTGACTTCTGAGCAGCAGAAGTCAGATATGTCTAGTGTACTTTGCAACTGAGCTTACTGAAACAAGGAATACAGCTTTCCTATCTGTGGAGCAGAACACCCATTCCTAAGGATGACGGATTGTTTTATTAGTCAAATGCAAACTGCGGTGCACACGTCTGTAAGACTGTACTGACAAACACAGTTTTTGCTGAGAGCGCTTTTGTAGTGTTTGCAATCTGGAGTTAAGGTCAGAACATCTAGAACAGCTGTGAGTCTGCTTTGCCTCCTGGGCTTTAAATTTTAAACTGTGTTTTCTTTCCCGACAGTCTCTGGTTTGTACCTAAAAGAAGGATGAAATAAGCACATTGTTTAAAAGGAGGCTGAATGTATGGTTTGGCTGCAGGTCCAGTTTTGTTTATGCTCAATGCTTTCTGGCTGTAAGCTGCTGCAGAATGGAGGGGTCTCCATTGCCACCACTGCATGGTCCTCTGTGCAGCCACTGTGCTCAGTGCTCTGGATGGGCTCGCTGGCCCTGTGGCACCCTGAATATTTATTTCGGTGTGTTTGTCTCTGATCATAATCGATCTTGAGTCATTGCATGGGCATGTTATTGCTAGATCAGATGTGAGAAGTGGGAACACACGTGGGATGTTGGAGCAGAGAAGAGAAATTGCCCCTTGCAGCCACAGCCTGCAGTTAAGATCGATAAATATGCTGTGACTTAATTGGAGACTTTGGTTCCATCCCTGTTTGCTGGAGGCTTTCTTGTCATGTGGGACTTGAATGAAACTACTTGACTGCTGCATAGAGCTTTTTGTCTGCATAGTGAGGAATGTTACCTTGTGGTAAAAGGTGGCTTACTAATTTTATTTTGTGTTGTTTATATCTTACTGGTTTTATTTTTATTTTAATATAAGTACAAGTATATAAACTGATATATATCTGAAAAATTGTTGTACTTCAAAAGTTTTATGTTTGGAATTTCTCCTTATCTTGAATCTTTATTAGTGACTGTAGCCTGGGAGAGCATGAGGTGATGAGAACTCCCAGCATAAAGTCATTTGTTCATAGGGTTGTGTATAGTGCATGTGGACTGAAGGCAGTGAGTTTCACGTAACTATTATACGTGGGGTTGGGAGCATTGCTTGTTGTTGAGGTTGCTATATGTCTGCAATGAGCAACCCTGGCTTTTAAAACTATTAAGAGTTTTGCCAGATTTCAGCCATTTAGGTAGAAATCTCCCATGCGTGATTGCCTGCCTCAGGCTAGATATTTTTAAGTATTTTAAATCTTTGTCCCAAAGAGTTCAGCTGCTACAGAAGATGACATTAAGGGAAAATTAAGTTTTAAAATATTTAAAAGCAGCATAAGGTGATCTATTATTTAAATTTCCAATTGATTTAAATTTGAAAATCTGATGTGCATTTTTTTTATTCTCCATCTGAATCCACCCATTTCTGCCCAAGTTTTAAACAACTAAAACTGTTTAATATGCTCAGTGAAGACTCTTAAGAACACAGCACTTAAAAGTTTTAAGGGGTCTGCTTTCTCTGAGTGCATCCGAGCTTCTGTTCTCTAGTGTTGACCAAATTGTGCTTGCACCATCCCCATAAGTCAAAAAACTCACCAGCTGAGAACTGCCCTGATAAATTGAGCTCAGTGTTGTCCAAGTCACAATTGAAGCCCAGGTATAGGAACTGAGGGCAAGGTCTTCTGTCCCATTTAATTGCAGTAATGTGTTTGCTGACCCCAGCTGGTGTCCAGGAAGAAAAGTGAAGCACAGAGACTTTTAAGGCAAAGCATTATTTTAAGGTAGAGAAAAACAGGGAGAGCCTATGCTCAGAAAGGTGTTTAAAGCTTCTTTATGCTTTTAAAGCTCAAATGCTACAGTTATTGTCTCTGCAGAAGTCTTAAGTGCCATATGGCATTATTTTGAATGTTGTTTTGGTATAGAAAGCATGGAGTAAAAACTGAGAACTGGAGAGAGGAGACCCCAGAGACAGGGCACGTTGTGCTATGTGCTGCCTGGAAGTCTGAGATGTCTGTGAAAGCAGACTCTAATTGGTGGGGGAGTAAATACTTCTGTACACATCTAAGGAAATCTGTTAAAAGACAGATCTGGGACCGGTGGTCAGCTGGGTTTGAATTTTCTAACTCTTGTTTTGTCTTACCTAGTTTTTAACTGACCTGATGGTAATGATCCAGCTGATTATCAGAGGGTGTATATACAGCTAATATTAAATGACAGTGTGTGTGCCTTCATCTTGATTTTAAACAAAGCGTGATAAAACTGCACTAAGGACAAAATTTATTTTATTTGTAAACCAGTTTCTTCCACCTTTACAAAGGCATTGGGCTTCATCAAAATAAAACTTTCTGGTAAAGTTGCAGCTTACAAGATTTGTCAGTATCAGAGTGCAAAGTAAAATATCAAAGAAATACAAAAGATAAAACGTCTTTCTCTTGTTCTTGGCCTCTCAGTACCAAATTGTACAGCTGTTTTCTCCTGGCAGGTAAGTAGGCCACTGACCTCATCTTCCTCATTTCTGTCTTGCTATGTATATAACAATCCATGGTAATTATTGAGGAGGATGTGAATAAACACACCTATAAATAAGAGCATCCTTAACTTTAAGTAGTTATCACGCTGTCAGGGCAGAAATAAGCTGTTGGTTGGTTTGGGGTTTTTGGTTTTTTTTGTTGTTGTTGGTGGGTTTTTTTCACTTTGGCCATGTGCTTTTATCATTCTTTTCTATTATGACTCATCTTTGGAAGTGGAAGTTGGCTGTAGTAGCCAGTCATAGCTGTATTCAAAGGGAGTTTTTTACAGTATATATGAGTGTGTGGTTCTTTGCACTTGTGGAACAATCCTGGCCATTTACATCTCAGGACAGTTTTGTTTTGCTAAAGGGTACTTTTTTTGAGGACTACAACACGCATTTTGGATTATGTGGTAAAAATCAGATGGTATGAGTTGACAACACTTGTGGTTCCCAGGTCTGTGACATGGATTTGTACTCCACAAAGCAGAGCCAATCTACCCATGCTCCACTCTACTTCCTTGTAAATGTAGTTTAAAACAACTCTTGATTTGAAATAAAATCCTAACAAACTATTTGGACAAGCTCTTGGAAACTGTTTAATGACCACAGCCCTGTTTTGTTCTTTTACTATAGAGATATGTGGCTGTGGATCTGCAAATGCTGCTTCCTGTCACAGCGTCTTATGAGTATCTGTTTTATAGCTCTTTCTGTCTGCAGTTTGTTAAAGTAAACACAAATTTCCAGCATTTACAAATTTGACATGCATTTTTATGTATCTTTGTATTTTAAATGGATTTTTGAATGTGTTCTGTTTCCAGAGAGAGTGCAGAAGGAGGAAGAGTGATTGTAGAAGTTGATGACAAAGTGGCAAAAGTCAGAAATATAAAGGTATGCTTTTTGTCATCTTTTCTTTCTCATATAAGGATTCTGGTACCCTGATGCTTTTCTGGTTTTGTTTGGCTATTTTATCATTCTAATAGAAATATTAAAGGGAGCAATTTAAACTGGCACAGCTCTACAAAAAATACAGCAAAAGCATGTGTGGCGGGAGTTGTTTTGGTTTGGGGTTGTGGGTTTTGGGGTTTTTTTTGTGGTTTTTTTTTTTTTAGAGGGGATATAACATCTAGCTGCATTTTCTGTATTTTGTATTTGTCAAAGCTGCTGCAATCTGGCTGCATGCCATCATTCAAAGCTGTTAGTAAATTGTTTAGGATTTTGTGCTTATCTTACTGTTGCTAACATCTGGATAATTTCTTTCCATATGTCTCTCCTCCTCTCATATTTGCACTCAAAGTGCAACTGACTTGCATGAAATGGAGCAAAATGTGTTCGGCTACACTTCAGGCCTTGGTAAGAGACCAAGAGCTATAAGAATAAACTTAATGTAGCTGTCGTCCTCTCTGAGAACTCTGAAGCCAGCATGCATGAGAATCAGCCCTCTGATTTAGATTCTTGAACTACTTAAAGCTGCCATGGTTCTTCACTAAATTAATAGAATGGGAGTAAATCAATTTTTTGTTTTCAAACATGTTTCTGCTTGAAAGGCAAATAAATGCACTGTGGGATAACTGTGACTACTGTGGAGATCCTAAAAGACAGATGCATTTCGTATTTGTTCTCTCCTTTGTATCTGCAGGCAGCCCAGTTATTCTGGATTGTTGGCTCAAGAGAAAGACTTTATTAGGTTATGAAGAGAAACAGTGGGGAAAATGGAATTAGAAGATTCAAACTATTTGTCTTGTTTACATTATATTTATTTTTATATTGACTATAAGCGTTCTTTTTTAGAGAAAGACGAGGGGAAAAACCCTAGTGATATGAGAGGTCTCATGGGTGTAAAACATTGCTTATTTTCTCCATGTTTCCTTCTCAAAGGCTGGTCTGAGATGGCTACTTTCTGAAATCGTTTTCCCCAATTCCTTACACATGTGGTAAAGCTCTGGAAGAGACACTTGTGACAGGCAGGGCTGGGGGGACCTGGGCCTCCCAGGCTGCCTGCCCTGTGGGGAGACCTCCCTGGGCAGGTGGAGGCCTTGGTCATGCAGTGGCTTAACTAGGCCCAGCTGAGCCTCATTAGACCTAGAGGGTTTGGGGGTTTTTTTCTTTTTTTTGTTTTTTTTTCTTTTTTTTTTTACTTTATTTATTTAACGAGGAGCTGTGGGCTGTCTGGGGAAACCACAGCAGTGGGGTGAACTACTCATGGCAGGCCGAGGAGGGTTATTTTGGTAATGCGAGGACTGGCTTGTGGATGTTTCTCTCTTGAGGCTTTGTAATTGGTAAGTTTTGTAAAGGGAGTGAGTTAGCTACATGTATAAACTAAAGCTAGACAGCCTTTAGTGAATCTGAGTTAGTGTATAAATTAAACCCCCTCTCACCAGAAGGGTCATCACCTCTGTGATCAGGGGCTGCTTTTCCTGAGGAGGAGGGGTGGAGTTTTATTTTTTGTTTTTTATTTTTACATGTTGCAATAGGAAGGCAGTGCTCCAGGCCTCCTCCTGCCTATTGCTGTAGAAAACCTAAGGAAAAAAAAAAAGGTAATTGCTTAAAAATCTCTGAATCACAACATGACGAAAAAGTTGTTACTGAGGATGATCAGTGGGCTCGTTGAGAAGTTGATCCTGCCTAAAGGAAACCTTGGTTGTACTTAACATGACAACTTTTAGAATCGTGTGAGGTTTAAAATACGTGAAACCTCTTTATTTCCAAGATAATTTAAAATTATTTCTGTCCTCTTTCACTTTGCTCTTTGTTGGTTTAAAAAAAAACCAACAACCCAAAGCTGTCAGATGGGCCTGTAAATTAATTTTCCCTGTAAGCCTCACAGCTGGTGGCAGAGTTCAGGGCTTAGGGCACCCTTTATCCAGTAATCAGGCAGATAGCATGGTCAACCCCAAGTTTTTGGGGCCATTAGTGAAACAATTTGTTTAGGTACCAAATTATAACAAAACTTTTCTTTTGCTTATGTTATTGCAAATGTCAAGTTTACAGCAAAGTTACTGATTAGGTCAGAATTACATGTGGATGGTGTTAATTTTGTGTAATGTTTTGGCTCTTTGCTCTACTTGCTGAGTAGAACAGCAACGTGTTGTTACTTGTTCATAAGCTTATCTGTTTTATTACAAATCACTTAGGTAAGATTATACAGAAAGACTTATGTGATTCCCTTAAAATTTCGGTCATCATTTCTGACTATTATGCTTGAAAGGCTTCACTGTCATTATTACTAACCTGTAAAGGTTAGATTTGCAGTGTGCAGTCCCTGTGGCAGGAGCCTTAACCTGAAACCGTGACAAAGCAAAGGGGAAGACACCCACATTTCAACTATGCAGTGAGAAAATTGGTTTTGTTTTCTCACTTTGGGCATGATATCTGTGATGCAGCTCTTGGTGAAACCAAAAAATGACAGAAAAATATAAAAAGGGCTATAGAACTTTCCTGCTAATATAGATGTGAAGATTCACTAAATTGTGTTTGTTATATATGGCCTGGAGGACCTTAGCTATAATAAATGAACCTTTCAGCAAAAATTCTTCAGCAGGCCTGTCATGGATGTGTCCACCTCACTCTGAGCATCAAAGAAAATTGAATAAAGAGGATAAACTATTTGCCATTCCTTTTCTACAATACAGATCTTAGATAGAGTTCCTGTTGGTTTTTTTAATAGTTGATTTTTGGTGAGCTTAAAAATATATTGGTCTTTCTGTTGTCAGGTTGATAGTAGGCTTGATGGCACTTGGGACTCGAGAGAAAAGACTGTGGCCTTCAGCTTTGATTACTGCTACTGGTCAGTTGATCCCGAAGATCCGAAGTATGCGTCTCAGGAAACGGTAAGTGATGCTGCTGTTCATGTCTGTGTTCCCATCCTTTTTTGTCTTTTATATTCACATCTACAGGAAGAGACTGAGATGTAAGATAAATGAAATTTCATTTTCTTTTCTGTCCTCATCTTTTCCTTATTTGTTTGTAAGACCACAGTACTCAGTCCTTTTGTCTTAGGTAGGAGCAGAAGGACTGGTTCACACCTTCATTAGACATGTCAGCTTTGGTAGTGATCATTAATTGCAATGATCTGAGGACTTCAGCTTAAGCAATGAGAATTTTTGAAGGGGAGACAATAATCAGATTCTAGAAGGAGAAGGCTCTGTGGTGAAAGGAAAAGTGTCAAGGTGATGCTGATGAAAGGGTTAACAGTGAAGTAATCACATCTTTAACAGTAGTAAATTTTACTTGCAGTGTATTGTTTTGAGTGCTTTTCCTTGCTAAAGCATCAGAAATTTCTTGTATCTAATGGAGAGTCTTAGTTGGAAGATCCAAGGTTTAATTGATTAAGAAAAAAGTTGAAGGATTTGGTATAAAAATAGGATACAACTGCAAATTTTTGTTAATAAAGAAGAAATTATTAAATCTACTACAAATAAATAAATATAATGCTTGACAAAGCTATCCAGAGATTTCTCTATGCATGTGTACAATCACGTCTGTCAGCATTAAAATAAGTTTTTGCTGCTCTTTTGTCTTCAGAATTCTATCTTATTTCATTTTTGTCTCAGTACAATTATTCCTGAAATTCCAACCTGTATAATTGTGTTGTTTTTCATAGAAAGTATCACTTAAGACTGAAATAGTCCTGTGAAGTATGTATTTCTGGTGGTGATGAGCACAGGATTGTTTTACTTTTGAGAGGCAATATTTGAAAAACTATCAAATTTGGCAGTTACCGGAACAATAGATCAAATTTTTGGTTGTGCTGCTTTTCCTGCTTGGTGCAGTAGCATGGAAGAGATATTGGGAACTCTGGAAGTTTGTATTTAGTGTTTAAAAAAGAAAGTTTTCTTTCTAAAGTACTCAACACTAGATAAACTTCCATTTTAGGGATTACAAATAACAAATCTTTTAAGTGTTGAACTGTTGGGTTTGGGTCCTGTCCTGCTCCTTTATATTATCTTGCTTGCTTATTTGGATTTTATGTTCTTCATCATTTTTTTTTCATAATACACTCAGGAGCATGCTTCTCAGAACTGTTGACAATATGGTTGGCTTTCTAGCTGAAATGGTTTAGCAGATGAAATGTTGATAAATACAGTCTGCCAACTCAGCTTTATCTCTACTTGGTATGAAAAATTATCAGATCTGCTAAATGGAAAATATAACTATTGGCTACAAAGTGTGATTTTTTTGTTATTGTTGTTATTAAATACAAGTGCAATTGAAAAAGAATGTAAAATACAATATAAACAGTGCAGCTTCCTTGGTGGTAGGTATTTCAGACACTGTGGCGAATCCTGTGTTATCATACAATACCGTTTTATCTAATAAAAACACTGAAGGGAAAACACAAGCTCACCGGCCATAGAAAATTAAGAAATGGTTTCTCTACTCGGGTCTGATGCTGGTTGAAAGGATGTCCAGTGCTGCTTCATGTAACTATTGGGTTCTTGAGCCTCTGACAGACCGCCTTCATGAGTTAAGAAAAGTTTAAAAAGGGTCTTGTGCTTTGAAAGGCCTGGAGTCAAGAGTGAATTTTGTGAGCTTTTTACCCGTCTTGGTGATTGTAGAACCAGTAAAGCATACTTTAAATGTCCTTGAGAAGAGGGAATACTGCAATCTTACCATGCTTTTGGGCATTTGTCTGCCCCCTTGCACTGTATGAATGAAGTTTATTGTGCTAATTCCATCATTTCTTCAGTGCTGAGCTTGAAGCTTCGAAGCTTCCTTACAGCAATGATCCTATCTGCAGCCAAAGGAGGTTTGGTAACACTGTCATCCAGTAAAAGCTTTCTTTCATGAGCTGACCTTGGATTACTTTCTCCTGTAAGATGTCCTGCCAACTCTTATCATACGTGATTTGTGTATTGGTTGAGGATGAAAAGGAGATTAAAGTGTCTGCCTTCAGGTTGATTTTTGTAGAATCCTGTCTTTTTAGTACACTGTCCTTTTTTTGTCCTCTGGATGGACATAGAAAAATGAAGTCCTAATGGTTTCTTCAGTTGTTAAGGGTTCTGTGACAGTAAAACAATAGTAGAGGGCTGCAAATCATAGTGTTTAGGTAAAAATATGATTTTAAAGATACAAATCTACTTCTCTGAATAATTCTTACCGTTTCTTCCAGATGTTAATATTGCTCACTTTATGTTCTGGTCCCTTGCATTCCAGAGATGACTACACACAGTGCATTTTATTCCCTATATATTTTGATGATATACTTCACAGGTACTTACAACAGGCTTAAATCACACATGTGTTAAGTATTTTCAAATGTTTGGATGAAAAGTTCAGATTTATTGTTCTGTTTATAAAAATTGTGCTTTCTCTCCCACCTGTATACTACTTCTCTTTGTCAAAATAGGAATACATGTTGCCCATCTTATTTGTTTTTCCTAATACATTCACGTTATTATTTCTTCTGTTGATTTTTTTAATTAAAACAAAAGGGGGGGGGGGGAAGGAAT
>JAOXJM010000041.1:26365935-26386761 GCA_026413425.1 Tringa solitaria
TATTTTTTTAAGATATCACATTTTGTCACTTTATTTTGGGGAAAACAGATCTTATAATACACTACACTGAAGAGGAACTGAACGAAATTAGCAAAATCTGCAATGCTCATGTGACAGATGATATGCCTTTACTCTTTATTTTTAGTAGCACTGAAACTGGAAGTGCTTTTCCTTTCAAAAATCTGACCCAAACAGTCAAAAATACAGATTATTTTTAAGAAGTGTTATTATTTTTTAGTTATAACAATATAATTAATAATATAATATGTTTTTAATTATAATAAGAAGTGTTATTATTTTAAGTGTATGTAGTTTTTAGGGCTGAATTTAAAAAGCAATTCTTTCTTCATGATATATACAAGCTTTCTTGATGGGCATTACACAAATAATATAGGCCTCCTCATATCCCTGAAAAGAGAAAGTTTGCTAAACTAAATATAAAACTGATATTTGACTACTGAGGGACATCATTGTGCACGTCTGGGATATAGGCTTCTTAGCAGAGATAACTTCTTGGGTAGCAGTTGGTTTCAGAAGATGGTTTCAGGTACAAATGGATAGTCTTTGGCTGTTATTCAGGATTATTCTCATTTAAAATATTTGAGCAACTAGATATGAGCCAGAGTTCAGTTTTGTTTATTTATCTCCTAACCATGGTGAAATATGAAGCTATACAGTGTTTCTAATGATGATCCAGTAATTTATAAGCTTAATTTAGAAGTCAGTCCAGTGCTGAATAAACATACCTCCTTTATAACCCTCTACGGTTGTGAAGTCGCCGTTCCGCGCGTCAATAGTAGTGGTCTGAATTCTTGGTCTTCCTCTAGAATTTATATAAAATCTTTACAAAATGTAAGATATTTTGAAGTAGTTCAGCTTGGCAAGTATTATGTTCATTTTCCAAATAAGCTGAATGCCACATTTTGCAGTGGGACCTCTGGTCAGGCCCAGATCCTCATGCCTGTTGCTTTTGTTTTCTCACTGGGCGGTTGAATATTTCACATTGACATTAAGCTGAGAATTTTCACGTGCTTTCACAGATATGCAGTTCTTTCCAAAGGGAAGTCTACCTTCTCTTTTTTTTTTTTTTTTCCCTAAATGGATTTGTTGGTGCATAAACAGAATAGAAGGATAAAGAAAAAAGAAATCCCCTAAGAGAAGAGTCACTGGCTAAATCAACCAGAGCTACCAGCCACTAAAGGAAAAAGGAAAGCAAACAGAAGTGCTAAATCCTTCTAAGTACAGAGAGGTGAACCAAGCCCTAGAGAGGCAGAGAGAAAGAAATTGAGTATCAATAAATGGTGTAGGACCAGAGAAAGAACATGTAACAAATAAATATTAATTCAGGACAGGAACAGAACATTTGATGGACAAAATATGAAATGAGAAACAGAACGAAATTCTAAAAGTTTATAGGCATTTAAGAAAAAAAGGTTATGCATAGTTTTTTTTTGATCTTGAGTCTGAAATTTGTTACAGGCATTTTTCATGGTTATAAATGAGAGAATGGTTTTCCAAACCATCAATGTCAAGATACAGTTACGAAACCCAACCAAAAACCAACCAACCAAAAAAAAAAAACCACAAGAAACATCCGAGGATGTTCCTTTTCCTGCCATTTTTGGGATAAACTGTTGGTTTTGTTGCAGCAGTTAGTTTAGTCTGGCAGAGGGAGAGTGCTGAGTGGTCTGCACCTGGGCTTTACAGCTTGCATACAATGAAGTTGTTTCACCATCTCTTTTGCTTTTTATTCTGTATTAATATATTCTTGTATTAAAGTTTCTTAGGGAGGTGAGTTTGGCATTATACAAAACCTTCTTTAGTAAAGGGAGACATTTTGTGTAAAAGTAATTATTGCTTCCTTCTCTCCCCGCCCCTTTCCTCCACAGATGTCTTCAGGAAGCTGTGAGTAGTTCAGGATTGTTTTCCAAAGACAATGTTGGAAATCCATCACTCTTCAGCCATTGTGTAACTATGGGGTTATCCTTTAATAGAGATTCATGGCATACTTCCATATTGCAGTGAAAATAATGTGTGACAGTGATACTGTAATGATATTTAGCATTATTATTTTGAATCTTATTGGCAGATTCAAGTTTGCTGGTTCATTCTCCTAGTTGAATATGGTAGTTAATATATAGGTGCTTTGAGACCTTTATAGTTGTCCTGCAAACAAACATCTAAATTTAAACTTATTTAAATTTAAATTTTTGTCTGGTGTAGGAAAGCATTTCAGCCTTTTGTGTTTCCTTTGTAAAACCTAAAATAGCTCTTAATGAATCTTTCCTCGAGCCTATTTTAGCTCCACCAAGCAACGGAAAATGTTTAAAACAATTTCCAAACTTAAGTAAATGTCCATTTAAATCCTACTGAAAAAAAAAGATAAATAAATTCAGCTTGATCTAATGCCAGCACAGTTAAAAAAACTTTTAAGATTATTCTGCACAAGAGTATTCTTATGGCTACAGGAACACATGCAAGCATTAAGTATAGCTGGTTGTTATAGCTTCAGTCCTCAGCTTCCCTCCAGCCATCCTACCCATCCGGGTATTGTGTGTGCACAGCAACCACGGTGGGCAGACTGACCCACAGGATGTATGAGCAGGTATTTACACACAGCAGTTGCCATAGATAGCTGGTGTGTAGCAGTCTGTTCCTTTTGATAAGAAGAATACAACCCATGACTAATAGGCTCTGAATGGTAGAAAGAGCGAAATCCAGGAAAGTCTTTAAGTGCCCAACTTGCACTGACTTCAGTGGGATCCAAATCTCCAACTGGGTTTTCTTGAAAAACATTTTGTAGATCTCAGGCTTAGTTTTTGTACCTCAGTGCATCTAAACTGTAATTTAGACTTTTTACCTCAAGCTTTCAAAAGTATGAAATAAATTATATTCTTATTGGTCAAGGAATTTCACACTTCTGGGCCTGAATTAATAAGGATTTTATTTCAGTTTGGCATAGTGTATTAGGTTTATGCAGGTATGAATATTCATTCAATGTCTCCCTAAATATTACTGTTTTCAGTAATGGTGTGACCCTCACTGGACCTTCTAAGATGCAATCATAAAAGAGCTCAACCAAAAAGGCCATGAGCAAACAAAAAGATGACTGTCTTTGAGGTAAATTAAGAAATATGAGAGTGCACAGAGGTTGTTGTTAAACAGCTGAGTGATGATATACTCTTGTATCTTTTCCCCTGAAAATTACATTGTCTTTTTGATCAGAAAAAACCCTATCAAAAAACCCCACAAAAAATCTTGATTTCAAAATTTCATATGGATTTCCCTGTATGTGGAAATTACTAACATAAGTGAAACAACAACTGTGCTTCTTTTTTCAGTGCATTTCCACTGTACATTTAAATGATTGAAGGTTTTACAAGACTGCCCAGAAGCAAGACAATATGTTAAAGGATGTTTATTTCTAAACTTTATATAATAAGTGACACAAGTTCTCTTTGCATGTCTGTCGATTGCAAATGAGTGATAGGAAGAACTTTCCACCTAACTACATGATCTAGTTGGTTCTATCTTTGTTTATAAATATTAATGGGAAAGATTGGGTTTTATTTTGTGCTCTGAAGGGAGAAATAGAGGTTAGTGATGTGAGTGAGTGCACATGACTTCTGTTAACAGATATTTCCAGTTTTTATTTGTTTTAAAAGTACCATAATTGCTTTTCATCACATTTGACTTCCCAGCATAGTAGGGCTTTATACTACTTCCAGCTAAGAAAAGTAGTTGGGGAAAAAGGCAGGCAGACAGATCATTTTCTTACCTCCTTGTCTTTTTGTTTTGTTTTTGGAGGGTTTTGTTTGGTTGGTTTACATGTTAATTGAAAAAATTAGGAAAAGTTGCACAATGGTATTGTTTGGATGCAAAAGATTGCAACATACTTTCCAACCCTTCATCAAAGTCACTGTACTTGCTTCTCTTTTTTTTTTTTTTTTTCCTTTCTAAATGCAAAAGTAGTCACAATTCTGATGAACTTGAACTGAGAGACCTTTCCTTTGTAAGTTGAGTTTGTGACACTTTCATGCCTCTGTAAATTGCCTGTGAAATTCAAGTTTTCAATTGTCTTGAGAATTCTCAAGGCAAATTCAAAATATTTTATCTGGCATATATGCTCAATTCTAAAAATGATAATAAAGCTCTAATTTAACTCTCTTGAAAAATCCTTCAGTTTGTTCTCTCTTGCTTGCTCTCTCTGCCCCTCCCCCTTGTATTGGTGGAAAAAGAGGGAGAAGAAGTGAGGCAGTGGCTGTGGGTGTAAATGGCATTTTCACATGAAATATTTGAAAAGCAGTAAGCATTCCATCCACAAGATTTTTTTTTCTTTTCTCCAACCCAGAGTGAGGCAGAAGTGAAAAGGAGAGCGTGCTATAAGAGAAAGGCTTTTTGTGCAATAATTGGATCAGTATATAATGGATTATGATGGAGGGAGTGAAACCACCATGAGTGCATACTATATATCTTCTGCCAGCAACACAGCTGCTCTGTTCAGTTTGTGATCGAATAAGGTCATTCTTCCTGGCTATACCAAGATTTCTTTGCACAAAACGTCTCTGGGAATTATCGTGAATAATTGTAAACTTCTTCAAAGCAGGATTTATTGGAAGACAAAAAAGAATCAAGTTGATTTTCAACTTACTGTGCATAACAGTAAAAACATTGCATTTTGGAGATAGAAAAATTTGTTTTAAGTAACTGAGGCATTTGAGTTAATTGATAGAAATAATAATATAGTGATTCTGTGATATATAGTCATATGCAACTATAAATTAATGCAGATACATTTCAAATATGAAGCCTAAACGTGAGTACACGAGAGAGGATTAAGGTGAATAAGGATTAAGGTAACAAGTCGAGCGAAATCCATAACCTGTTTCACAAACAATGAAATGAGACATTTTCCAGCTGTTCCATCTGCTAGTGCTCATACACGATCACTCCGTTTCCCTGACAGGCACTGAATGCTGCTTACTAGACACACAGAGCACATTCTTTACAACAGGCAGGCAGTATAATTTGCTAAATAATATTGAAAGGATGCATGTTGCAGTTAAACCTGCACATTCACAATCTGCATTACTTCTATCAACCTTGTTGTTTTTGCATGTTTACAAGTTAAAACAAAAGTTTGTTATTGGTGATCTGCAAACTTTCTGAAATGACAGCATGTGGTTATTTGGAAGGATGATTTTTTGTTTTGTTTTGTTTTTAATTAACTTCTAGTGATGGAGATGTATTTAAAATTAAACCTGTTAAATAACTAAGCTGTATGCAGATGTTGATTTTTCTTTCTTACTTGCAGATGAACATTCACAAATTAAATTCCTCTCTGTAATAAAACCACAGTCATAAAGTAGTGATTTTTTTTTTAATTTCTTCTTTTAATCTAATATGAGGATAATTCCTTACTATTTCTTCTTTGCAAACAGCTGGACACAGAATGGAAGTTCATATTCATGGTTCTTCCAAGGTAGTAGATTGATCCAAGATTAGTTTATAACTGGAGTGGTTTTTCTCCAATCTTGGCAATGTTGTGTGTAAAACTTCAGTTAGACTGGTCTTTTGGGGACTGAAATTACTGAATAATTAGTGTGATCTTCAACAAAATCTGCAAGATCATATTGGTCTGTGAGTTCTGTAGTCACTGGATGGAAAGAAGCTGATAGACTTTTAGTAGGAGACTGGGCCCGGTTTGGGGGTTTTATTTTATGGGTTTGGGGTTCTATTTGGTTTTAGCAGGCAGCTGGCTTATGAAAAATTTTGTTGGGCAGGACTGTGCTAGCATTGAATAGTGAGATACATTTATTGCAGCAGCTGTGATTGTGTGTTCAACACGGCCACTTTGTTTATTTCTGAAAATGTGCCGCGTTTCTGACATGTTGCAGCCGTGAGATTGGACTTGCATGCTTAAGTAGCTAAAGCCTGAAAACTTAAATAATATCACTGTATCACTGTTTATTAAAGTTTTTGGTATGAACAGCAATTGTTCCTTTATATTATAGGAAAAAACAACCTTTCCCTTTTTTATAGTTTTGTGCTTGCTTTATTTATTTATCTTCACTAGTAGCTAACTTTTACATTTTTCTGTTAACTAAGATAATGGGCCTTGGAGAAACATGTGTGTGGCCTTGAACACAAACTGAATGAATCATCTTTTTGGCTGGATCTGAGCACCTGACTCCCAATTCTGTTTTGTTTTTAATCAACAAAAAGTCTGCCCCTGAGACCTCGTATGTGAAAAGCAAAATTAACATCTCTGTTCAGTTGTGGCTTTTCTGCTAAAGTAGATTCTGTTGGCAGTGCTCCTAAATTGCATAAGAAAGTGAATGTGAATAAAATTATTTCAGTCTAGAAACATTTTCAGTAGTCTCAGAATATCAAAACCAAAATTCTGAGTGTCAGTTTAGTGTTCCTTACCCTCAGATATACGTGCTATTAACTGGGTATGTTCTCACTCTTTATAACTGATGTTATAACGACAGGACATTCTCAGCTGAAGCAGGGAGATTCTGTATCTTGGACTGTCAAATGTATTTTGAAGTAGGTCTTACCAGACTATGTCACTGTCACGGGAAATAGTTGATTAAGAAGTTTTGGCATGGACCATTTGATTCGGAGGCTGTTGCTTGTACCTTTCTAATTTTGATAGCTAACATCGTTACATCTTTTAGGTATTTTTATTGTGTCTTTTAACTCTAAACCAAGAAATTGACACTGCATGTTCAGCTCACTTTCAGAAAATTAGCAACCTTCTTGCTTCCTGCATATGGAGAGTAAGATATTTAGTGCCTGGGCTTAAGTAGCTTTTGATATTTTTAACTTAAACTCGAATTCAACAGAAACTCAAAAAAACTGTCTACACCTTAAAGATACATTCTGTCTGAAACCACAAAGATTTCAGAGGACTGAGAAGCTTCTCCCAGCTCTTCATGTTGTCCTCCTTTACATCATTTCTGAGTGTTTGCTTGGTACAGCACAATCCTTCTGTTGTCTTGCATCCTACTGCATGTCATTTGCATAAATTTATTGCTTATTACAGTATATGGAATGTTATCTTTTTTTATTCCGTTTATTGTGAATATAAGTGGTTTTCTACAACCGAATGTCATTAGCACATTGAGTTGAAAGGGAGAGCAAAAGAGATTAGAAGGTCATATTTTGCTGCTCATTTTATTAACCTGGAGTTGATGCTTTTTTCCTCATAGCAAACCAAGGCTGTATCTGTACAAGTAAATAAAGTGGCCCTGTTTAATGTCGGAGGATATTCCCTGAGCACCCCAGCTTGGCCATCTAAACTGCTAAATTGTTGGGCTCATTTCTGGTACTGTTTGGCCTGGGAAACTGGCAGGAACTGGCAGGGCCCATGACCATTCCCAACTGGCATTTTGCATGTGGCCACCCTGCTTTGGAGGCTGCAAGTACTTGATTGTATGAACATGGGTTGGTCTGTGCCAAGTGAGCTGGGCACATTTAAATCACTAGTGTTAGAGCTGTAATTGCATGGTCCTGTCAGGAGTGCTCGTAGCACTGTTCGGGAAGCCATACTGAGGTTAGCACTTCGAGAAGGATTTTTCACGCGTGTTCCCCTGGCTCCATCTTCCCAACTTTGTGGGACAAAAAAAATAAAACCGACATATTATGTTAGTGTTATACCTAGCTGCATCCTTGTGGGGTAGAAGGTAGCCTGCAGCGCGTGTAACAAGCACTGGAGCTAAAGCTGTGATTGGAGCTGGCTGACGAGCTCTGTTCCCAACAGAGGGATTGGGGATGGAGAGTTAATTATGGAGGCTGAAATTTGTTGCATGCAGTTTAGTACCTTTGTTTTAATTTTTTTAAAATGTGCTGTCCACAAGATGTCTAGCAGCATACACATTGTAATACTGTTCTGGGGCTGATACAGTTGGGAAAGAATCTGGAGCCCCTCTTACAGCTAGATTCTGTATAAATCCTTTTCCTGTATCTGTAGGTCAGCCTTTGCAAGTAGACAATCAAATGTGTCCTCTGAATATTTTTAGGGCTTTCTTTTTTTTTCCCCCAAAAAGCATCATGTCTGAGAGGGAAACTCCAGTATTGTCTTCACAGGAAATGTCATAATATTATGAACAAGTTTTTTTGACAGTCTGCCAAAGGGTCTTTGTTCTTCTTGGTAATACCAGATTTGATTCATTACTGGGCTGAAATATGTGACCTTAATTGGGACATAGGAATTCCCTGGTTCCGATGCCTGTTTGTTCTCTGATCTTTAGCATATCTGCACATTTTTCTTTTTGAAAATGTATGGTGTTATCTTTTGTTTTCTGGAAATACTGGGATGGTTGATTTCTTAGCTATTTAATAGCTACTTTTTAGATAGATGTTTTACAGGTGCTGCAAACCAGCTTGCTTTCTGCTTTCTGTCTACTTTAGCGTAGTGTAGTATGAAGCATGGAGGTATTGTTGTAGCATGCCTTGCCTGGTTTTGAGGTTGACGTGGTATGAAGTGAGTGGGGAAGAGAAGGGCAGTATAAAGAAGTAGCTTTGTCCAGCCTAAGTAACTTCTGTCACTAAGAGAGCAAAAATAGAAGAAGCTGATAGTCCCTGCAGCCTTTTTAATGTAACATTTCTAATTAGGTGAGCTGTGACTGCGCATTGCACCTTTGGCTGCTAATACGCTGCCCACAGTATTTGTAAGCTGGAAATGAACAGACGCCACTGGCCTGGCAAAGTAGTGGAATTAACAACTTACTCAACCACTAGTCCTGGCAGACTTTATTATTAATAGATTGTTGGGAATAAGATGCCAAGAGATCTCTCTCTGAACTCATAAGTGACCTTAAATTGCCTCCTGTTGTGTGGATTCTCCCGGAAACTGCTAAAACCATATAAATTTAGAAAGGAAATTTTTTCCTGAGGATTTTGCACAGCTCCAAACCACTTTTTTTTAATTTTTTTTTAGAGGTAAGACATACTATAGACAGCCTTCTTTTTATGCAATTAAAAAAAAACAAACATGAAATTTAAGTGATGCAAGAATCTTTGAAGACCTGAAGCAAAGTCAAGAAACTTGCTTGGGGATTTCACTTCTGGTTCTTGATCTTATCAATAGACATTGAAGTGATATCTGAATTCATACAAGTGTATTGATTTTTATTTTTTTTCCTTCACATCCCTTTCATGGAAGTCAGGTGCACGCTTAGTACAGAATCACAGAATGATATGGGATTGGAAGGCACCTCTGGAGATCATCTAGTCCGACCCCCCTGCCAAAGCAGGTCCTCCTAGACCAGGTTGCACAGGAACTTGTTCAGGCAGGTTTTGAACGTCTCTAGAGATGGAGACTCCACCGCCTCTCTGGACAGCCTGTGCCAGAGCTTTGCCAGTGAGCAGTTGGGTGGATGTGTTTCAAAACAGGCATAAAAATAGCCCCATTGCTGGGAAGGGCTTTGCTCAGTAGAAGCATCACTATTGTATGTCCCCCTGCCTGCAAGAATAGTGACAGCAGATTCCCTCCCTTGTGAACCATGCTTAATGAAGACAGTTGGCCCTTCAGATAGTGTGGGATGAAATCTGTGGGTATGCAAGTAGGGTTGATGGAGCTAACTATTTCTCAACCTGTTCTTTCGGCAATAAGCCCTGCACACATTCATAAAGCTGGCCAAACTTTCCTATCAGAAAGCATGTACTTTTATGACTTTATTTTAAAGAAACAGGAAACAGAATTAAAAAAAAAAAGGCAACAACTAAAGATTAAAGGAGATTTAGTCCTCAGTCTATTGCTTGAAACTAGCAGGAATACATTAATCTACTTTTTCTTTTTTCCTTCCAGTGAAAGGCAGGAGTAGAAGTGACTGCTGTGTATTACTAATAAGTGTCCTTTAAAACTTCTCATCCCTCCAATTACAAAGCTATAATTTCTTTAAAATATAGATTTCTGTCTTACAGTGGCTACACTTCTGGTTCGTATAGCAACATAAAACCAGTTGTTTATAGATGACCTGAATTATTTTATTAACAAAAAATACTGCTACAGCTTGCTTAATATCCCAAATTATGAACAAAATATACGTCTATATTGTAGAGTAGAATCAGATTAAAAGTTGGTTCTTCCTTTAGTACATCTGTAAGCACTTGAGTCAAAGCATTTGTTCTTCACTGACTGAATTTGGTGAGACAACCAGTGCACCAGAGTAAGAGAACATGGTAAACCACTCCTTTCTTTGCTTAACTGCTGCTGATTGCTGCAGGCAAAATATAGATTCTTTAATCTCAACCTTGGCAGGTAAGACTGCATTTACTTGCACACTTAAAGGGAAACAAATTATTGCAATAAATCTGAACCCCCTTTTTACATGTTCTGCTAATAATACAATTGAGTATAAAATGGAAAATTTTAGTAGGAAAATAGTAGCTACTTTTTATTTGATTTTTAATATTCTGAGCTTGGACAGTGAAAAATCAGTTTAAAAATGAAGCTCTGTTCAAGTAACTTGCTGCATTTTTGTCTCTTTAAAGTCTTTTAAAACGTGAAGGTAATATTGGAATTATTTTTTTATGTGTCAATTTTCAGTGGAACTCTTAAAATCGGTACTTTTGGGGTTCCAGTTTTTCAAGATGATTTGGCTTTTTGGTAGCTTATAGTATTTATGTAGGTAAAACTCAAGTTTATGAAACAGTTACTGTATGTGTTTCGAACAGCTGTCATAATTGTAATTGTCATAAACTGAATTTTGAGGTGTAGTTGAGACTAAGCACTGGTGAACTCCATGAGCACTTGCAAGGTTCACACATGAAACAATGCCAAATACAGGAAATTCACTTTCAGCAGTATGAAGTGAAGCTTAACGTGTTTGGGTACTGTTGAAATTCAGTTGTTGCTGATGGTTTTACAAATGGAATCTGCCTTGTAGAATTTCTCCTGGTATTTTAAAAGAATCGCTGATATAAATCAGTAATATCAATGTTTTGTCATCTCTTTTGCTTTGTTTTTACTTTATTTCAGCAATGATGTTTTTTGCATAAAAATAGAGAAATGAGCTTCTTGCTAGGAAAGTATGTTTTATAGACTTAAGAATTGTTTTCCAGTGTAATGATTTTAAGAGCTGATGATCTAATAGCAAAAATATCAACTTGAATTAGCTGATACCTGAAAAGAGAATACCCATTTCCAGCTGAAATGAAAAGAGCAGAAATCTAATCTTTATAATGTTCTTGTGCTGCAGTCTCGAGTATTACAGATGATTGTTAGCCCTTACTGAATTACTGAAAAATTTGGATCATTACTTTTTTCTCCCACCCCCTCATAGTAAAGTCAAGGAACAATCTTTTTTCTATCTCCATCCTCTGTCTTCTCATAAAATTAATGGGCGTTTATTTTCAGAGACACAGCTGAGAATTGATAGTTGTCCCTGCTGCCTAAAACAATAAAACTTACTAATTTTATGTTGTTGTTCTTTACTTTCCTTTCACATGGAATCACAGACATCCGCTAATGACCTGGGACTCTAGCCAAGAGCTACCAGTGGTGGGAGAAAATGCAGGATATTTATAACTTCATTATAATCCATTATTTATTCCTTGCTCTTTTCATTGCAAGACAGATATAATTCCGTATAAAAGAAAGCAACTAACAGCTCTCACACTATTTATTTTACTAATTTTAAGAGGATAGCAGTAAAACTGCCTTGGGTTTTGTTTTTTTTTGAGTTGGTTTTGTGTAGGGTTTTTTTTTTGTACTTTTGGTAGACATTCAGGCACAGATAATGATATCACAACATTTAAAGTGACAAATTACATGATTTTTTTGGCATGAAGTAATATCTGGGCCAGGGGAGTGTGATGTCTAAAATATGTGCTGCTCCTGGTGGAGCCAAACATGACTGTAGAGAACATTGCGTTGCTTCTTCCAGCTGTGATATTAGCCTTAGCTAGATCCTTAGAAAAGCTGAAGTTTTTGGTTTCCCTATGTGGATCCATTCTTGCACGGCATTCTGACCCAAATTCACTCAGGAAAGATCTTCCTTCGCTGTGTATTGCCAGCACTCGTGTAAGTCAGTCTGTTACTGTTCTGCTGGTGATGATGCATGGCACGGGAATGAAGTCTGTTCCTCTGACATCCAACCCAGCAAACAAGCACCCTTGTGCATAGAGAAGCGCTCAAACCTGCAGTCCCAGGTCCCTGGAACAGAGAAAGAGAAACACTTAGTTGCTCATCTGCTCATTAAGTGGTCTGTAGACTCAGTGTTGCAGGTTGTGTGGAGCCGCCTAGTTACTCCTCCTTTCCCCAAGGGTATTTATTGAAGTTTTTGTCAACTTTTAAAGAACTAGAGAATACAATGATGCTATAGGGTAGTTTTTCATTGCCTTCTGCAAAAGAGTAATTCACTCTTTTGCAGAAGGTAGGCATAATCAAAAATCCTTGGTGTTTTTTGAGTATGTCAAATTTTTTGAGATGTAATTTATTCTTAATATGACCAGTTTGACTCGCCCTTTCCCTTGTTGTCCCCCCTCTACCCCTGTCTTTTATTGCAGTTGTACCGTGGCAGAAGTTCTCATACCAAGGGAAGAATTGCTCAAAACTAAATAGTGTTCTTTAGCTGGGAAATAAGCAGGATGTATTCCTGAAGCCTAGGCAGGAGATCCAGGATAACACAACTGCTCAGAAATTTCCTTTAACACACATGAGAAGTTGTATATGTCCAAGTAACTGTATCTGTAAGGACTGTTTTGCATAGATTGACCAGGGGTCTTGGAAGAATAGAGCACCTGTGACAATTCTGTTTTACAGAATATCTGTGCAGAAAGAGGATTCAAGTCTGAAGTTGGACTTGTGCCAGGTCATCCACAGGTTTAGATCAGAAAAAGAAACAGCTCCCAAAGACAAACAGTCCTTTTCCTGCAGTTCCTCTTAAATAGTGACAGTTGGTAACCATTGGCTTTTGAGGAAAAATGGAGGATGTTTTCACTTTGTCTCCCTAACAAATATTTGCTGTTCTTCTGGAGAGAATTACCAAGCCTAATATCCACTTCACAACGGACGAAATGAAAGAGTTTTCATTCAGTCTTAATGGTTAGGATTGTTTTTTGTTGATTCGTTGGGCAGATGAAATGCCAGAATAAAAGTTACATAAAACAAAAAATGTAATGCGTAAATCTCAAAGTATTCATTAATAAAGCCCAAAATTATGTCAGGTTGGGGTTTTTTTGTAGAAAGTTTTATTAAGTACAGCTGGACTGAGCTAAGTCAGATATTAATATAGTGTCAAATGCTGTGGGGTCTGGATTGTATGGCTGTTGCATTCAAATTGCTCTTCTATAATCCAGTGATAACACAATAGGAACCACTGTCAGGCAGGAAAAGAGGGATCTGAGAAGAATGTGGTTTTGTACAGGTAGATGAAAATGCCAGGTGGCGTTTTTGCAATGGGTATTTCCTCTTTCAGCTTGGTGTTTAAAGTAGAATAACAGCAATTTAATAAAAAGAAAAGAAAAAAAAAAGGGCTGGGGGTAGAGTTGTGCTTTTGGTGATTTTATCACTTTTGAAAGTTCAAGATTTCTCTCAGAACATTTATAAATTTGATTGATGTGATAGGAACAGAGGTTTTTTCTTTTTCAAAATGAGATAGATTTTTGATGAGCAGATAAAGCATGTTTCCATGATCATATAATTCAGTGATAAAATGTCAGGAATATAAAGCTACCACTCAGCCTAGTCGGTGTTTCTTGTAATGTCCCTTCCATTCCCCAGGGGAACGCTTTGTATTTGTCATATGTTGTCTGTGACTTTTTCTAGTATTTTACAATTCTACCTAAATACTTTAATCAAGATTGAACTTGATCGTGCTGTTAGATATAGCATGTGTATGTACATTATCACACAGAGAAGACGCTTTCTCCACTGGAAAAAAATTACAGCTGATAAGAGGACAAAGAAGCCATTGTTGTCTCTCCCAGGGAGAATTAAAGCACAAAGGGATTTAAGGACACGCAGGAAGTCTGTTGGCAGAGCCAAGAATTGAACTGTCTCTCAAGTTCTGGTGCAAATGCCTCTGCCACGGGCCAAGCTCCTTGAGCTGGAGAGAAGCCGTCCCTTTCACTCCCTGCTTCCGGTTCGACAGGGAAAAGAAACTGAAAAGGCTGGATAGAGAGAAGGAAAAGAAGTAATCCTCGCTGTGAAGCTGCAGCCTCTTAACAAGAGAGAAGAAATGTTCCCAAACTAACCAACCAATACCTTTTTTTTTCTCCCCCTTTATCCCATTCAAATCAAAAAGCAATGTTGCTGAAGTAATTCTAATGTTACAGGAAGGGGTTCTGTGCAGCTGATCAGCATAATGCACTTCCCTTTGCTTATGCTTTCTCTGGCCATGTACAGAAAGCCCTTCAGCTGACACTTCTTTAATACTCTTTAAGCAAAAACACGTGTGGAAAAAGCCTTGCGTTATTGGAACAAACCCCTAGATTTGTTTTCCGATAGTCCTTCCTTGCATCCTCTTGCATCTTCCTTTCAGAAGCCTTTTTAATTTAAATTAATCTTTGGGGTTTTGCAAAGGTTTTGAAACCAAGGCTTTCATTATTTTGGCAGGAAGCATTTAGTGCTGTATAATTTTATTTCATGAAATATTTTTTTCACTTTAAATCCAAGTCTTGGATGCTATATCTGGGATGTAGCAGCAGTTTAATTAAACAGAATTTGGTCATAACACAAACAGCAACAGCTTGAGAAGGTCAAGATTCTTTAAGGAAAACACACAAAATATGAGATACTGCAAATCTGTGGTTCATAGTGGAGGTGGTGGCAAATAAATCCTCTAGGACTCAGCCTTTTATGTGGTTGCTTAAACTGTCCTCACCCATCCATTGAGAGTAATTTTCTTTGTATAGTAAATAACAGCACCTTTTTTTCAGTAAGTTAGTTTTTTACCTGAATATGCTGCAGGTTTTTTTGATGCTCTGAAGCTTTCTATCTTCTGATGAGGCATTTTTCTGTTTTCTTGTTTGCATGGCAAATTATAGATGCTGAAAAAACTCAACGACTCACTTTCCATTTAACAAGTCATTTGTTGGTTCTATGGTGAAAAGCAGCTGTTGACCATATGTGTTTAGTTCAGTCTTCTTGCTTTAAATCAGTGGTATTTTAAAGGCTTTTTTTTTATTTGTGCAGTGCAAGAAGGTAATTTTATTCTGGTTTTGGTCCCAGTTATAAACCTGAGGAATTTATCTTAGTATTCTAACTTTAGCCTAATGTTTTATATTGCAAGTGGTTTGCTCTTAGGGAGCTGTTTGTTGATACTGATGTTTGTGGACTATTCCTGTAACAAGTAGCAATTTCATTTATTCAAAGACTTTTTAAAAAATTGGCAGAATTTTTTATTCTGGTCTGGTTTTTTTTTGGTTGGTTGTTTTTTTTTTGTCTTGACCCAAATAAACTCCCTTGAAATTTCTGAAGTTTCCAATATCAGTTTAGTTTCCTAATGATGATGTGAAATATTGACCCTTTCAGGCAATTGCAAATAAGACTTGATAAACTATTATATTGGTTTGTTACTCCTAAAAGTTGTATCTCCCTCTCTTCTACTCTTTCCACTTGTTCCTCCCTTCATCTCTGCTCTAGTCAGAGTTCTAGCCTGCTCATTGTAGTCTAAGCAAAATGCAAGTATGGTTTACCAGGAATTACTTGGGTTTAAAAAAAAAAAAGCCAAAATCCCCTTATTTATCAACATTATTCCCTTAAATTTGCAAACTTGACATTACATCCTGTCCCTGGAGGTTTACTGGATTATGGTTTTTTCCATGTTACTTTGAGACTTGGGTTTGAGTGATTTGGGAAAACTTTCAGTTTCCAAAATTGTTAAACCCCAAAGCACAACAGAGAATTTACTGTAGTTTAAAACAACTGCTTTTTGTTCCCTTCTGCAATTCAAGTTCTGACTTGATTAAGAAAATGAAGTTTTATACTATTGAAATTCATATTTCCAAAACTTCAATTCGGATAGAATGACTCTGTTATTTTTGAAATTAAAGCATTTATTACAATGAGGGACATTATCACAGAATAGAGCTTACTGCAGTTACAATGTGAAATGTATGTTTGCTGTCAGCTGTCCTAGTTGCATATCCATTCAATGCATAGTAATTCAATGAAAAGTCAGATACTGATATTAACCAAGCCTCATGTAGCATTAGATTGAATCATGTACGTGAAACAAGAGTTTAATTTTCTTGAACTTTTTGTTAGATCAAAATAAAAACTGACAACCAACACGTTTCTGTCTGTGCGTGACACATATAAACATTATAGATTACAGGGGTTATCCACAGGCCATTGGTTTGATAGTAACTAAGAGGCCAAGGCATACAAAGGGAAAAAAAAGCTTGAAAAGAACTAAAAAAAAAAAAAAGCTTCACAGTTTTAATATCCAAGCAAAGATTTCAGTATAAAATAAAAAAGCCCCAAACCATTACTGTTAATAATAAACATCTATCACTTATGGTATCTGACTGGATTTACTCCATGCCAAATTTATTTTTTCATGGCACTAGCACAAAAAATATTTGTTTTCATTCAAAAAAAATACAGTCATTTGTCTGCTATGTATATTTATACTCAGACATGCAGGTCTACTGTGATGAAATGTGATATAGTCTCAGGCTAATAAATAGGGTATTTTTCAGTATCTTGAAAACTCATTATTTAAAAAAGATTTAGAAAACTGCTATAAATTTTTACTTTTAAGCCAACAAAAGAGAGAGCTGAGGTTTCTGATTCTGCTGTCCAAATGGAAAAGGATCAGAATACAATATTGCTTCTCTCTCATAAATCTCCTAGTAGTAAAAAAAGTTCTTTTGCTTACTGCCCACAAATCTATTTGCTAAGCATGCTCTCAAATTCAAAAAAAAGGAGAGTTTTACTGTTTTAATGCTCTGAAACTTTTTATGCAGGTTCATTTAACAGGGAGAAATAATGTCTTCTCTGACTTAGTTATCATTGTTTCTTTAGATAGCTTGTGTGCTTTCATTGAAATCTCCTGGACTCCTTCATTTTTTATATCTTTTAGTAATGCAAGGTATATTTCCATTGAATATTCTTCATACATCATCTTAAAAATGGTCTCTGGAAAGGTTAAAATTCTCTGATATTCTTGAAAAAACAACCCCAAAAGGTGTCTCAGTTTGTTCTGGTTTATTAATTGTTATTTTCTTTTTAAATAGGTAATAAATCTATACTTTCTTATCAAGGGTGACTTTGTACTAACTGCAAGTTTTTGGTGTGGTTTTACTTTGTGTTCAAAGCTGACTGCAACTTGCACTTCATTATTTTAATTTTCAGTAGAGTTTCAGAGGTTGTTTGCGGAGTGGCACATTCATTTGACTTCTAATACATTTGGATTCCAAAGAAAATATATAGTCAATCTTTCTAGCTTTTGATTTTGAAGAGGAATAACTCAATATTGGTAATATTGATAATTAGGCTGCACTAAATGACACTTTTTTTTTCTTTTTCAGTTTCCCTACATAATAGCAATTAGAACCTGAATTTGTCCTCATTTTAAGTGTTTTACTCACATGCCATAGAAAAATTCTTTTTTCTTTGATATATTTATTTGGTTAGATGAAACCGAACTTTTAGGATTTAGATGGCCTCAGAACCTCTCATACACATAAATATTTGGAAAACATATGCTGTAGTGAGACTTCAGCTGGAGTATTTTCTGTTTGTATCTTCAAAGTTCTACAATCCAGGTCTAAGCGATGTGTATTAGAGTTGACTAAAAATATCCTGTTGATGCTCACAGGTAATACGTAGTGACCAAATTAAAAGAGCTGTTGTGCAAATCAGAGGAGAAAAGGGAAAACAGCATAAATTGATGGGAAGTGGGCACACTTATCGCACACAGAAGAATTCACTTGGCATGATTGCCAGTGGTAAATTTGACCTTTTAATTCTAGACTTAAGGTGCTGGACTTGAGATGCAAAAAAGCTTTTAAGAGTGACTTTTTTGTCTTTCAAACATTTTTGGATGAGAGTAGAATCCTAAAATTATTTTAAAACTTTTTTAATTTGAAAAATTAATGTGTTGGAAGAGGGAGGCAAGGAGTTTATTTTTTTGCGATTAAATAGTCTACCATCAAATAGACACCTAAAGGTATTAGGGCTGTTTATACCAACCCCAGGCTTATGGAGCATTTAATTTCAGTCCATTACTCTTTAGTAGATTGGTAGTTTTCCTTGGGTGATGTGGAATTTTGTAAGACTACAAGATTTTGCACCAGAGGTTTGTTGAAACAACTTCCCTGAAGAGAAATTATACTGATTGAGGGAGAGGGAAAGACAGAAAGAGGAATAAGATGTTGAGCAAGTCACCGGTCCTCCAGTGCACTGGCCATGCATTTAGGAAATAATTTCTTTGCTTCAGAAAGCTGGTGTAACAGTTCAAGCCATTAATGATCACAAGGTTTTTCTGCGCTGCTGGGCCAGGGTCTGCTGTTTCCTTCATTAACTGTTGGAGCTTGCACTGGTACTGGCCAAGGCTTTGAACTTCGACTGAGTGGCAACTGCATATCTGATGTGCCCAAGTGCAATTTATATTTCAGTCTGGTAGTATAACCCAAGAGGATTGAAAAAGTTTGTATGTGCTTAAAGGATATAGCAATTGTACAAATGGTTTCAAAAAATCATCAAGAAAACAGGTGAGATCAAAATGAATATAATTATATTTTAAACTGAATGATAGGAGTAGCCTCCCTGGTGCATAAATCTGTATTCCTTAAATTGTTTTTAAAAAACACAATTAGTTAAAATTTTCTGGTTTTCTAGTATGGTCAAGAGCAAATTACTAATACTGTAATTTTCAGAAATTAAGTTCTGTGATTCTTTGAGTTAGGACTGAGTTATAAAACTTAGGTTGCTGCTTAAGAGTTGGTAAGCCTTGTACCTTAATACATACTTATGTCTTCTTTTTCTTATGTTCTGCTGTGGTTTCTTATGGGCAGGATTCCTGTTGCAATCTTTCAATATGCTTCTAACATACAGTTAGAATGTATGTATGTTTGTTAGTTAGAATGTATGAATGTATGTAGAAAACTGTACAGCTCCTTATGTAAGTTTCACAGTGAGTAGCTTAATTTACCTATTCTGCAAATATTTAGACTTTCTGAACTATTTCTTCTATCTTCTAATGGAGCATTGCAATTGTTTTTTAAATGTTTAAGAGGTCTGTTATTATATTTGAAGTAGATTATTCTTATCTAATACAGAACAGTTTCAACCCCAAATATGTTCATATTGCAGCAACTTGGACAGCATTTTGGAATGCCTGAGCTGCATGATTAGGATATTTTAACTACATTTTAAACCAAAACTTTCCCTTTCTCTCATCTGGACTGAGAGTCCTATAATGAGGACTAACTTGTATGATTTGTCAATTTTGAGCTGGAACCTGGCTGCTTTGTAGTGAGCTTGCCAGCGAAGTACATTGTGTGATAACAGTTGTCTTAGTGCCCTCTCGTAACTTCTTCAGAAAGGCGTGTTTTTTCCACTATTAGGACAGTTGACAGGTAATAAATCGTAGAATGTTTCACAGATCACCATGGGGTATGAACCAGATACAGCTGGGCAAGTGCAGGAACAAGGCATAGCAAAGCCAGTTAAGGCTTTGTTGAAAGAAGCATTCTTGCATGGAACAAACTGAACAGTGCCAACCACGTAGAGCAGCCGTGCAGGGACGACATAGTCATCCTGGCCAAATGGCATGTTCTCTGCAGGAAGCCACATCCAACTCATGTTCTTTGAAAAACCTCATCTTCCTGAAGTTTCGTTTCAAAAGTGAGACTTGGAAGAATCCCAGAATAATCCTTTATTTTTTTTCTTTTCCTCATGATCAACAAAAACCATGATGCAGTATCATGAAATATGTTAGTACTTATGTCCAGGATGATTAATCCTACTAGTTTTTGTATGATTTGGGGCTGTTGATGCTGCTGGGTATTTGGCCTAATGCCTCTGATATTAACACAGAAAAAGCTTTGATTTCAATTACTCTCCTTTATTTTTAAACAAGCCGTAAATTCATTGCTGTGCTTCACTTCTCCATTTTTTTTCTGCTGTATACTACAACAAAGAGGCTTTTCTGACTAAATTGAGACTATATTCAATTAAATGAGTTGTAATTTATCCTCACAAAAGAAGAGAGGGTAATGTACCAAAAAGAATAAACACAAACCAGTGCAAATCAGCTTTTAATAGGATTTCGGTAAATGATTTTTGAAATTCTCATTCATTATCATTATAGGGTTATGGCATTGTTTTCAGAGTTATCCGATTTTGTTTGTTATGTCTTCTCTCAAGGCCTAATTCAAAAAGGACTGATTCGATTTGAATTTGAATTGAAGTGTATGAGTAGCCATGTGTATTTAATAGAGAGTAAATGTAACAAAGCTTTGCTTAACTGAGACTTTGGAGTTAGATGTTCTTCTTTCAGAGGGTCCGATGTATGTGGAGAGAGAGCAAGCACAATAATTTGCACAATTAGAACATACAGAGCAATTTAAGCCAAGATTACAGGGAGTTTTATGAACAGTAGTGAGAACATATCACAATTTTCTACTAATGTATAGCATTATTCCTACTTTATCTGTAGGAAATTTGAACCATTAAAATGTTAAATAAGTTGCACAATGTCATACAAAAGTTTCAACAACAGAGCTAGAAGTAAAATGCATTTCTTCTGAAATTCCAACTTGAGTGTCCAGAAGGCTTTGCTAGCATTGCTGTTCTGAAGGCTTACCACTGAATTTCACTGAATTTTTGGAGTTGGAAGGGACCATAGAGATCATCTAGTC
>JAOXJM010000041.1:26394733-26418653 GCA_026413425.1 Tringa solitaria
CCCCTATCCTACTACTAAAGACTGAGGCAAAGAAGGCATTTAGGACTTCAGCCTTTTGAATAACATCACACACTTTACAAAAGTAACAACTTGCAACAGCAGCCCCTCAGGGGTTTTGTGTTTTCTAGTGAATCATAGCTTTCAAATTAGGTGACACAGAGCAGATGAAAAAAAACCCATATTTTTTTTTTTTTCCATTTCATTTGTCTTTCTTATTTTAGTTCTTCTCATTGTTTTTGTACTTCCAGTTTATTTTCACTCTTGATTGGTACCTTCGCTTCAGGGTCTTACATAGCTTTAAATTGGAGTTTGGCCATTGATACTTGTGAATTGACTAGCTCCCTGTGTAAAGTTTGCCTGCTGCATTTCTGTTTATGTGACCAACAACTTTAGTGACATAAGGGATGCCTCTCAAAATCAGTGCGCCAGTGCAAAATCATACATAGTAGCTTCAGAGTGGAGATCAGAAGGAAGAACCTTTTCCACACTGATGCAAGTTTCAAAAATTACTGAGTTTGTTTAGAAAGTAAATGCATACGTTTACTTTTCAGCATGCCTTGTATCTAGTGTGCAGAATTCCAAAGTTGCTCCTGGTATCACTGACTCTGCAGCTGCTTGGCTGGCTACCAAGTGGGTAGTAACACCTGGGAGGTATGCATTTAGTATGCAAAATGCATATCACACAGAATTTTATTGGTCCTGTCACATGAGATCAAATACTGATTTGTTCTGGCTTTTAAATAAAGTTCTTGTCTCTGGTTTTCTGAAAACCTTTTGTTCTCCCTGGTTCACTTTTCTCTCTCTTTATCACAACATTACATATTAGTCTGTTATCCTCACTTCAGAGATTAAGGCAAGATGCGACAACAGACAGGGTGACTTGACAATGTGGTTGAATGGAGCCTGGAATTCCCAGCTCTCATTCCCGGGGCATCTGCAGTATCAGTCACAACGAACGGTTGTTACCAATTCCTCCCCTCAAAATTTGAAATAAGCACTTGGGAAGGGTTGAACTTGCGCGGTCCCATACACAAGGGACTCTCTGGCATTCTGGTTATTTCAGCTGTGCTTTCCCAGCACATCAGCATCCTGTTTAAGGAGAGTTGGAAGATAGATGAATTGATGGTCTCATTAGTATGGCAAACTTATCATTCTTTGAAAAGCAGATTCATAGACATTTGGCCTTTATTGAGGTCTTTCCAAGATTCTCTTTTTACCTGCTTGTTATCGGAGAACTTCGTTGTTGTTGGAGTACAGTTACTAATTATTTTCTTTTAGCAGCTGCTCATTCACCACACGAGAAAAGGTCTTTAAACTGCTTCCTTCCTTGGCAATTTCCATCCCTTTTCTCAGGCCTTATATCTCCCGTAATTCCTTGGCTGCATATAATGGATTTTCCTTGTTTTGAAAGAAAATGAAGTTATAGCTTCTGCCAGTGGGCTGGCTTGCCTTTTGTCACTATTTTGTCTTCAACTGGAACCTTCCAGGCCAAGTCTGTCACTTCTATTCCAGTTCTGGTTTTGGGGGGGAGGTTTTGTTTGGGTTTTTTCTTTGATTATTATTTAATTTTGTCTCTTTTGAATAAGGATTTTATACTTAGACACAACTAAAAATTTTAAGTGGAACAGTTTTTTGCTAGAGTTCTGAAATACCCTATAAAAGTTCCCAAGTAATTAGATTTTGTAAAATAAGAGGAAAGGATAATGGAAAAAGGTTAACCTAAATAATATTTGCCAGCTTTGGCCACATTTGTAATTCCAGTATGAATATTTTAGAAGATTCTCTCCCTCTCTTATCTTGCGACAGCCTCCAAAAATCATTATGTTAATTGCTGTGAGAAAAAATTAATAATAAACATGATTCGCAGTTTTAGAAAAATTGATCACATGCATGAAAAATTAAGTCATTTCTCTACTGAAAGCATCATGGGGTGTAACTGGAAGCTGTTGTGATAGCATGTGAACAGAAATGATTTCAGGCTGATGAGTCAGTGGCTTAGGGCAACAGTCAGATGACAGCTGTTTATTTTTTTTTTAGATATGTGTATATAATTATGTATTGATAAATAAATATGCATATGTACAGTTTACACAATTAAGAATGGTAACATTTTGCTTTACTTGAGACAACCCTGTTGCCCTTTGGAGCAAGGGACTACTAAAGAAAGTATAATTATGTAGCTCCTTTTGGAATTGCATTCATTAGCTCCCATCAAAAATAAGCAGCAGCGGGAAAGTCCAGAGGTCTTTTGAACGCAGGTGAGCAATACAGTCAGCATTGATTTTAATAGCATCAAATTCAAGAAAATGAAGTGGTTCACAGCTCTGGTAAAAAATGCCCTTCTCAACTACAGTAATGTATTGTTGCAATCAGCATTTGCTCATCTCTGTAATTAGGGCCTTCTACATGCTGAAGTAGCGTTTTGCAGTTTAATATGTAATCTCTGTGCAGGATCAGAGCGCATGAGTATTGTTTCCAATAGTTAGGTGGCTGAAATCAGAATTACCAGCAAGCTTCCTGGAAAGAGAGCTTGGTTTGTATTCCCCTTCCAGGCAATTTGCTGTATGGAAGAAATAAAAATGGTGAACGTTAACAAAGCTCAGAATTTTTTCATTATTTCCCATAGATCCAGTATGTTAAGGGCTAGCATCTGCATTTGCAGCATACTTCTTGCAAGCCATCAGCAATTTTAAGGTTTGCTGACTTTGATCAGGAGCTCCCCAGCGTACCATTAGTTTGTCGGTTGTGTGCTTGGTGTCAATGATACCCAGAATACAGTTAGCACTGGATGAAGAACAGACAGGAAAATCAGAAAACTTAACCCCTTTAAGGACACTTAGGTGCTCTGGGCAATGCATTTTCCATTTGCAAGTCCAGTCAGGAAGTCCCAGCTCTGAACACTAAGTATTTTGAATAGTTTCCAGCCCATCATTTTTCTATGTAAAGGCTGTGAGATTGTAGCCTTTAAAATGCTGAAAGTGTTTTAGTGCTTTGGGTTGGAATCGTTTCAAACTTCTCCCTCACAGATGGTTGCACTGTTAAGGAATCGGCCTCTCTTAAATCAGGAAATGATGCAATCTATTTTGTTGCTCTGAGACGGATTTCTGGGGGAGATCCTTTCTTATTCCAAGGCAGATTTCTAGATGAGCAAGTGGTTTTGATCTTGAAAATGGCCTTTCTTGTTCTAGCAGCCAACAGAACACTTTGTCATTTCTTTTCAAACAACATTTACAATATTTCATTTACCTTATTGAAAAACTAAATGTTTTGAACTCTGTGCTAGATTCACTGTTCTAGTACTTATAGAAAGATAAGAATTTCTTTCATGCCTCCATTTTGTAACTGGATTTTTATTCAGTTAAACAAGACCCCGAAAAAGGGTCTGGGAAAACAATAATAGTTTCCATATTCTGAGCTTTGAAGATCCCAGTGCTGTTGGAAAAATAATGGGCCTCTTTCTCAAATGGAAAATGTGATGACTTCTGGAATGAATGTGTTGTAAATGGACACTCGAGAGCAGAAGAAATGCTTTTGTTTGAAAATCATCCTATACTTTTTGTGTGTGCAAGTGTGCATGCATGCACGCTACAGTTAGGGGATTTTTTTAAAAGGTGTGGGTGATAAAAATCTTCTGTTTTACTTTACATGTATCAGTTGTTAAAGGACTAAAATAAATTCCCATCTTTGGCTTAAATTTAGCTTCCATTTGAAGTTAAGCAAGCTGTTATTGTGTAAGGATAGACTGTCTTTAACTGTCAGAAGTACTATTTAAGTATTGTTGAATTTTATATTCATCTTGACTTATATTGTAGCAGTAGATAAATTATTTGATCCAAATAAATCACATTTTTCAGTACTTTGCCTTCATCCACAATTTTGTGGCCTTCAGTAAAATAAACCAAGCCTAAATCAGTGTGAGAGGAGGAAGTAGCCCTGGATTCCAGCTCTGAGATAACACATGCCGCAAAGGAGATACTGTATGATAAAGTCTTGCTTCACAACTCAGGTGGTTCTTTTTAGGAGTCACTACAGTACAAATGATAACTAATCATCACCATGAAATGCAAACGAGGTGTACTAAACTGGACTTATGTGAAATACAAGCCCGTTGAGGTTAATTTCGTGCGTCTGCTGGAATTTGCATTTTGCAAGGGGCTGGCGGCGCGGCTGCAGCGCAGCAGCAGACTGCCCTCCACTGGGACGCTGCGACTCACAACCACCACTCCAACACGGCAGCTCTGCAATGCACCATTCCTTTCATTTGTTTTCAGTGGGGTCTTTCCCCTCTTAAAAATAAAATCAAATTAAACAAAACAAAACACAAAACAACCCCAAACAAAACTCAAAGCACGAGATATGCAAAGGCCAGATGTTTGATACTGTTATTTGGGTACCCCCTGGGGAGGAAAGAGCATGAAAACTCCAATGTGTTGCAGGCTGAAGCCTAGTTAAGTAAATGGTAAATATTCACAAGGGTTGATCTCTAATTCATTTAGTTGTCTGAGCTGAGCCATTATCCAGAGGCAATGGCAAAAAGCTTTTTCACAGGATCTGTACCTATTTAGTAGCAGTGACATAGCTGAAAATTTCAGTTACATTGTTTTATACGCTGTTGTTCTGCAGACAAGCTGGAAAAAGGTCTGCACTTTAAAGGTGCAAGACATTTTTTATACTGATGTCACTGCATGTGAAGGATGGATTGCAATTTTTTATTTTATTTTTTAGAAAGAAAATATATTTTTTTTAAAAATAAAATTGTCTAGTTGAGATACTGTTTGTGGAACAGCCTGGTATCCCAGCGGAATGTCCATATGGTCCTGATGTTGGATAAATTGTTGGGTAAACCAACTGAAATTTCCTGAGAAAAATACGCATTTAACTCTTTTTAAATCTTTGGCAGGATTGACTCAACATTTAGTTACAGACTACAAGCAAGTTGTAGAACTTCTAGAAGAAGGAATAGCTAAAAGGTATTTTATGAAACAAATAAGCTTCATCTTTATTAAACACTTCTTTCACCATGTGTTGATTTCGTTAATGTTTATTTTACTGACAGTGTTGCCAATGCTTTGTTGTGACAATGTGTCAGATTTGCTGATCCTGCACATGACATACACATAAGATGTTACATATCCTGGTATTATCCACAATAAGAGCTACAAGCACTCATGAAGTTGTTTTTTCAAAACTGATCCCATGCTGACTTACTGAAAAAATTCAACCATCTGTCTGGGCTAAAAAATTCGTGCCAGGAAAACATTTTGCTGTAAACAAACTTCTGTTTTTCTCCTTCACTTGCTCATGACCCTTTAGACTGCATAGCTTTCAACTAACTTGTTAGTGTAACTTAGTGATTTAAAACTGCTGAAAAGATCATGTATTTAAATTCAATTTCTCAAAATATTTGTTTTATAATTATTTGTTTTACTTTTTAAAGTATTTTTTTTACCTTTTTAGTCCAAATCATGTACTTTTGCTATGAGAGAGCTGTGGGAATTGGCACACCGGCAAAGCCAATAATTTCAACTCTCATTAGTCAAGATACTTTTTTACGTTTTCAACAGGGAGCCTTGGATATCAATACAACTGCTATTACAGTGATGGAAAAGAGTTATATTTGAAAGGATCCTCCAAATACAAATCACAGTTCCAAAATAGATATTAAGTCTTATCATAAGAGAGGTCAAGATTATAGAATATCACTGATCCTTGGAACTTAAGAAAATAAGCTGCATTATCACAAAAACATAGAACATACTGCAGGATTAAGTTTTGCTCCTTCTGCTTGTAGCAATCAATAGATGCAACTCTATGGTAAGAAGAGTTCTTTTCAAAAGAACAACAAAATTCTAGTCTGCTAGTGTAATCCTACAGTCATCTCCTTGCTAAGGAAATAGAAGATGCGAAGAAAACAAAATCAGAGGATCAATATTGTGTGTGTATGTTTTTGTGATGCTGAAGTTTCAAACCTTGTCACTTGCATGAAACCAAGCAACTACTTCTTTTTCTGAGTAACTTTTCAAAAAGTTATTTGGAATATACAAGAAACTCCTATTTGCCTATAGTCTTTATTTTTATAAAATAATCTGCAGAGTGTTTATTAGCACATTATAAATGCAAACAAACTAATTTAAAACATCTGGAGTCTGGGAAACGATGCAAAAAGAACATCAGCAAGATCTTAGGCATAAAGAAGGTGGGGAGCAGGTTGCAATTGCCCCATATGGATAGAGGCAGGAGAGGATGTGATGGGATTTGGAGGGACTATACAGGGAAGTTGGGAGGGGAAGCTCCCCTTGAACATGGGTGGTGCCTTTCATGTGGGAGAGGGCAGGTCCTGTACTAACAACCAGAGTGTACTGAAGGCATTTTTACTACCAGTTGGTTTTATCAGGCCATCTCCAGCCTGCTCTGGCTGCACCTGTCCACTCTAAAATAAACAAATATGATTTTCAACATGCAATCATTATTTTTGTTGCAACTCTCAGTACTGTTATGTTGTTTTCTCTTGATACTTTGCAAGACTCAATCTCAAATGCTTAAGAATAGAGTTTTTTAAATGCAGGAAATACAAATTTCCAAAAACGTAGCCCTGATGCTGTATAAAGCAAAACAACCACTAAATCTTGATAATATTATTAGAACAGTTAAAAATATTAAAGCATACACCACATGCCACGATGAAACGGAGTATATGAAAAGCTAATACATACATTCTCCCATGAAAATGCTGACATGGGTTGTGAGTAGTTGAGGTGTGAGCTTACCCTTCAGTTATCCTGGGTATTGTTGGAGGTGCGAAGTGAGTACTGAGTACTTACACTTCCTTCTCCAAACCCTGAGCCACTTTCTATTTCTCTGTTGCTTTATAAACTTCAGTGCCGTTCCTTTACATTCGCTGGCCACTGTAGAGCTGTTTTCTGTCTTCTGCCCTTTGCCTAATTGTTTGCCTTCCTCCTCTAACATCTGGAGACTAGTTCACGTTCTGCTTCCTCAGTTTATAACTGGGCTGCCTGTGGCTTTTGGCAGAGCCTGCTTGCCTGGCTGGGGAGGTGCCGGAAGCGGAGAGCAATAGGGAGGAGAGTCCTGGAGTCCTTTGGCCACAGACAGCAGGTGCTGAGGGGCGTACACACAGCTGTGGCTCTCGAGTGTACTCTGACAGCTGGGCTCCTAACAAAAAAAGCAGTCTGCACTACTAAAATTGCCGGCTGTTGCTGAGGGTAAGCCTGGCAAAACCAACGCTGATCGATGCACGTAGAGCTGAGACGTGCTACAAGAGTGACAAAGGGTGACCTGGCTTCTGCACCAGGCAAAACCCTGCTTGCTTTGGGTTTGTCTAATTGAAACAGCAACAAAGAAAGTAGAATTTCCAAAAGTTTGTGTTACAGAGACAGTGGGAGAATGCCGCTGCTGCTCCTTCTCCTGTGCCTGATACCTGCTAGCCAGAGTGCAGTGGGCCACAGGGCTAGAGCCAGATGCCCTGTCTGTCCATGTGGTAAAGCCAAGCAAGTGCTGCATGAGTGAATTACCATATTAATTGGTACTCATTCAGGTAGACTGGCTAAGCTCCTTGGACTTCTCTAAGTGTAAAACTGCTGTATTAACCCAGTGACAGGATGAGCCCCAGAAGTAGTATGTGAAGCTTTTTGGACTCTTTGAAGTACCAAGAAATAAAAATGAGAGCAATGGAACAATGTAGAGAAAATGCACTGGGCCAGTACATTCAGTGGTGTTGGGGGTGAGCTGTACGGTGTGGTTGCTGGCTGTACTTCTCTGCTCTCTCTACCCTTACACAACACCTTACACCTGCGCTGTAAGGCTGCTGTAAGGTACTTCTTCTGACTGCTGCTGGTGGACAAAAACATCTCCAACTGACTCTCGATTTCCACCTTTCCAGGTCCTCTGCCAGACGCTCTGTGATCAGATCCAAGAATACAGTCTGCCATATTCTCCAAATTTAACATTCCTTCATCTTCATTTATCTGCTGCATTTGTTATTTTTGCTTTCTCTGAATACAAGAAAATAAGTATTTGTAATTGAACGGTTTGTTCTTCTCTCTAGAATCACAGCAGCTACACATATTCATAATGCCAGCAGCAGATCCCATGCTATCTTCACCATCCACTACACTCAGGTTAGCTAAAAATAATCCAACTTCCTTTTTTCTTCTCTCTCAAAAAGCATTGTTCAATGTGTTGTGCATTGTTTACTTGTTACTGTTTTGTGTTGTTTGTGATAATCTCGGTGGAAACTGTTACTTCCTTTGGATCACACTGCAGATGTGTTACACTTCCTATGCTGCCTGATGTGTTGAGTGTTTACTGAAGTATTCTTGTTCCTTTATGCAAGCTTAGTAGTCAGAAGTGATGCCAGAGAGTCACTGTAAAAAGAAATGTTTAAAGTTTTAATCAGCCTTTTGAAATGCAATACCCCTTCTAGGATGCTGTGAAAATCACATGTGAATATATTTGAAGTTATATTTTGTCACGCTTGTTTAGGATCCTTAATTGAAGTATAGCATTAGTTTAACACTTAGCAAAATTTTGTGTCTGTCCAGCTTTTCAGATGTGCTCATCTCTTTAGCATTTGGCATCCAGTACTCTTCCAGGGACAATGCACCCTTTCTCCACAGGAATTATATCCTTCCCTGGCAGGGAAGTCGTTCAGTGATCCAATAGACCTTTTTTATCTCACATTTCTAACATCCTGTAATCACAGAACCTTTTGGGGCATTTTTCAGTAGTTTCACAAAAGACCTTTGGAATACATTAGTGGAAAATAACTCTGCAAGATCTACAAGAAAGCCTTTCACAGTCACTAGGCAGTAAAAGTTTTTTTCAAGAGGAAATCGGCATAAGAGGGTAGTTTCTCTGTTGGGTGAGAAAGCTGGTGAGTTAACGGTTTGAACGTAGTGGTTCAAAATCACAAAGAATGGCAGTGAGACAGTCATGTGTACAACTCAGTTTCAAACAAAAGAGCGCATCTATTTTATTTTCATTCATTAATTAAGAGGAATAATCTTTCTCATTTACATATTTCTTTTCAGGCTATATTGGAGAACAATCTCCCCTCAGAAATTGCAAGCAAGATCAACTTAGTGGACCTTGCAGGCAGGTAATAATATACTGAGGGCCAAAAAGGTAATTTTCTCTGAAGGTGCTATTAGTACTGCCTTAAAATATAAAATATAATATTTTTAAAACTTCATTAAACTAAGAATTAGCCTGACTTTTGTATATAGTAACAAGGAATATTGAGCTAATATTGTCTCTGTCATTTGTTCTTCTGTATTGAGTATTGGATTTCATTGAGGAAGGCAATTCCTGGGTCCTCAGATCCAATACTGTGCTACTGGTAGAATTAGCAAATCTGAGCTTGAAAAGAAGGAGAGGAAAAAAAAAAAAAGGAATGTATTCCTCATGGCTGCCTAGCATAGGTGGGAGAAAACAGTCATTTGTCACTGCATATGTTTTTCCTGTTCCAAAAGTTCCGAAGTCTTGGATTGTAGCTATGCATTTCAGTGAGGAATATGTGGTTATGCTGGATGTGACAGGGAATAGAAAGATGGAAGTTGTGTTGAGGAGTTACAGAACAGTTGGAGAACAGGATGTTTTTCTTTCTCAAGAATGTAAATGGGCATGCATGTCTGAGCAGAGAGAGTAGCATTGAAGGGATATACAGACTTTTGCACTGAGCCAGTCTGTCATTGCAGAGCTGCAAAAATGTATGTTTGGGGTTTTTTTAATTCAGAACCACTATGATTGGGTTACATACTTTAGGCTTGAATTTATGATTTGATGGGTCTTTAACAGTAGTTTGTGCCAGTGGCCTTGGCTCATGGTTGTTTGGACTTTCTGAACCAGAGCGCAATGTAAAGTATTCAAAGGCACATAGTTTTTTAATTACAAAGCTTGCAATTTCTGTTTTCTTTTATGTCAGAAAAATACTAATTCTATCATATTGACTGTATGTTAATAATTAAGCATTTTTGTTTGGTTTGCATTTTCTTTTTCATGCTTGTGTGCTATAGTGAAAGAGCCGATCCCAGTTACTGTAAAGATCGAATTACTGAAGGTGCCAATATTAACAAGTCATTAGTTACACTTGGAATTGTCATCTCCACTTTAGGTAAGCACAGTAGTTCTTTATATTGAAGGGTAGTGATAAAAGCATAGGACTGGCTCACCATGTGCTGTATGTTAATGTTTATCTATGCTTACAACAAAAAGCTGAACAGAACAGCTGTGTGGTATCTTCATAAACAGTAACGACATCTAAGAAAATTAAATAGCCATGACACAAAAAGATGACCCCTTTCCTGAGCTCTGTGGTATTTCTCCTTCAGCACAAAATTCACAGATGTTCAGCAGCTGCCAGAGCATAAATACCATAACAAGCGAAGGGGAGAGCAGCCATGGGGACAGTCCTTCCACAGGCAGCATCAGTGGGACCAGGCGACCAGCTTACATCCCGTACCGTGATTCCATCCTTACCTGGCTTCTGAAGGACAGTCTGGGGGGCAACTCCAAGACCATTATGATTGCCAGTGAGTTTGCTTTCTATTAATCGTTAAGATTTTGCACTACATTACCCCCTTAAAATACATCTCTACTGCAGTGAGAAGACAGCTGTATCATTTAGAATCTGTCCTTGTAAAGATATTCATAAATACTTCATAGGATACTCAAGGAAATGAAAAGGTATGCTGATTGTGCATGATGCTAAGCTTAAGAGTCTTCCAAGGTCATAGCTTTGATTTAAAGTGATTTATTCATTTATAGATACAATCTTGAGAAGACATTTTCTGTGAGCGTGATGAAATACCCCTAAGGATGTTTTTGGTTTTGTTTTTTAAAGAAGCAAGACTGAAAAAAAAATCCATCTTTTGGAAAAGCGATGGGTTAACTGGATTACTTTTTAAAATAGTATTTATTTTCTATTTGTTTTCTGTCTGTAGCTATCTCTCCTGCCAGCTCCAGCTACAATGAGACCATGAGTACCTTGAGATATGCTTCAAATGCCAAAAATATCATTAACAAGCCCAGAGTGAATGAGGTGAGGCCTTGAGTTCTGCTTTTCATTCTTGTTCCATTTTGTTGTATGTATTATTTAAGGTTTATTCAGTGTATCTGCTCTCTGAATAAAATTCATACCTCATTTTCCCATGTTAATGAGAGCTAAACAGGAGCCTGAGTATTATAGAAATAATTTTCTTGATCCTCTGCAGCTTAAACCATTTAGAATTTCACACCTATTTTTTATGCTTCTTCTCTTTCCATTGAGTTTCAGTCATTCTTTTCTTTGAATTGTTATGATATGTATGTTTACCCTATGCCTTTATCCTAAATATTGGCAGTTACAGATCTATAACTGGTCCTCCTGGGTTGGCCTCTTGTTACATACAGCCTCTCAGCCTCCCAACTCGTGTGCCCACCACTCTCTTGCACAGCCCATGCTTGACCATTAGCTCCATGCCTTCAGTTCAGTGCCGCCTTCTGCTCACTGCGGACTGACCTGAGCCAAAGCATCTCTGGCAGCCCAGAGAAAGTTGAATCTTGTGTTTCTGCAAAAAGTCTGGTTTCCAGAAACTGCCTGTGCAGAGATGTTTACTCTGAAAGTGAGATAAAAGCCTCCACACAAGCAGGCAGGAAATGCTTTTTGTATCTGCTGCGAGGGATTTTAGTACCATGGTTGGTGACATTCTGACTTAGTCTCCTCTAGCCTGATTTTCTCCTCTGCATGACAGAAATAACAGCATTTTTCTGACCTGATGGGACCATTTTGAAGGTAAATCCTTAAAAGTAGTGGTGTATCTAGCTATTGTCATGATGGGAGCAAATACTATGGTAGGTCTGTGTTCAGAAAAAAGATGGAACAAAGTTTATGGGAAAAGAGAATGTATTAAACATGGGAACCACCTACACCTAGGCGGCACATCCCAGAGGCCCGGCAGAGTGGAGTTAGGGTACTGCTGTAATTGTACCCATTCTCCTCTCCTTCTGGCTCTTGGAAAAGCTCTGCATTGATTTCTTTAGCTAGAACTTTTTCAAGAACTATTTTCCCAACATCTGTGTCTCAATGTTTCAGGATGCAAACGTAAAACTGATCAGAGAACTGCGAGAAGAAATTGATAGGTTGAAGACTATGCTGATGAGCTTTGAACTGGTACGTAGGAGCACTTCCCAGCTGGAGCCCTAATGGTGCTTTAGGTAGCTATAGTAGCTTACTTCTGTCTTATCTGTTTATATTTCCATGTTTATTGTAACCAGAGGGAAATTAAACTGTTCTCTGAGTGATTTCACAATGATTATAAGGCTAACTGCATTTCTGTCATTCCTCCTTTTTCTGGCGTTCTATTGATAAACCTGAAATATAAGCAGTTTTGTAATGGTTAGAAAGGATTTGCTTTCCTGTCTTTCATGGAGTTGGATGGTTTTGTTGTCCAGAAATACCATGAAATAGAAATATTTTATTTGTAGGGATATGAAACCACCAAGACAGGACAAAATATTAATCATTAAGGTAATTTCCCTGCCAGACTTGTTACAATCCTCTTTGCCAAAAAAGTGAGCTAGTAGACCTCAGCAGTATGTTGGAGGTTTCACCCTGCCTGCACGGACTGTCCCCAGAAAAAAGTTGTGAACACGTGTGAGCACTCGCTATACATCTGACGTTCTGTGGTTTTTTCCTGTGGAATAATAATAGTGTCTTGGTTTTCCATGTCATGGAGAGCATGGTTTGCTGGGAGAGACTGGAACCTACGGTCCAGGATTTATGTACGCATAAGCATCTCTCTGTTAATGCTCTTTCACCAGTTCTTCACAAAAACTTGCATGCAATAGCTAGAGAGGTGTAGGCTAGATGCTAGAAGGCAGTATCAAATGTCTGTGTATTTTATCTTTCCTTCTTCTGAGTTCATCTCTTTGAAATTCTGAAGAGTGAAAGAACATGCCTGCTGGTTGTGGGTAAGGAAACTAACATGTAGATCTTGGTGGCTGTTGTTTGTATAGAGGAATTCTAGTCCTTCTTGGAGCGATGACAGGGACGGAAATCTGACTGAGCTGGTGCTTCAGAATGAAATGAAGGTGTGTATGATCTATTTGATGCTGTAACTCTCTCCTGTTTCACTGGGCCGGGGGGGTAGCATTGCCATAGTTCTGGAACCACAGGGAAAATGTTTTTGTCCTAATCCTTCCCCGTTTGCTCTGAACATACAGGAAATTGCCATCCATAATGCATGTTGGGTGCTCTCTACCAATTTGTGATGAAAGTCTCATGTCCTTAATAGGATACTGTCCGTTGAATATCTCTAAGTCTGCACAGTCTACTCCTTGTTTGAAAGCTGTCTCAATATATCACAGTAATTCATTATACAGAGCATCTCCTAAGATTAAACTCCTCCAATTTGTTCAAAGGAAATTATTGTGCAGTCACCAAATTACGAAGATTTGATCACTGGTGACCTGAAAAGGTTTTGGAGATCTTAAGTTTTGCTTAAAGACATGCAAAATAACTAGTTAGCGTGATCATATATCTTTCTGACATTTTTAGGAATGAGTCTTCAATAAATTAAACCTGCTTCACTTGGTGGTAGTACAGTTTTTACTGGATTTTTTCATTGCCACAGAAATGTACTGAAATTTGAAATACACCTGCATTGCAACTAGTGAAAGAATTTTGCATCCAATAACTGGAAAAAATTGTGTTCTTTCTGAAGACATTTATGTATGTGAAAAATTAACCTGCTTAGTAAGTGAAACACTTTCGTCTCCTATTCTTTAAGATTGAGCAGTTGACCAAAGACTGGACAAATAAATGGACAGACAGAAAAGCCATCATGGAAGAATACAGTGTGGATATCAACAAAGAAAAAGCTGGAGTAACAATAGATTCTAGTTTACCTCATCTAATGGCCATGGATGATGATATCCTCAGCACAGGAGTGGTGCTGTATCATCTCAGGGTGAGATGTTGTCACTTGTCTTATTTTTTCCTTGAATTTGAAAACACTTGTTTTCTTAGGAAATGGGGATCGGTTAAGGTGTTATTACAACAACAGCTGTCAAAAAGTAAAGGCTGTAGCCCACAAGACACAGATAACAGGGAAAAAAGCAAAAAAGGATACGTGAACATGGAAAAGGAGAAGAATTCATTTATGGAATAATAATTTGACCTTTTATGAATTCATGTGCAAACTATTTGGTAATGTATAATAAGCAAAGCAAAATAGTCAAATTGGGCATTAGTAGTTTATCCACAAAGTGTGAGGACGTTGTGTGTTCATGCGTGTGTGTAAACGTAAAGGATGGTGCTTAAAGTATAGCAGACGCGCTGGTCCAGATTTTACTTGGTACTTGTATACTTAAGACTGGAATGGTAATTACTTGTCATCCCACATGAGTGACTATTTTCCTGGATTGGGTGGAAAACCATGCCTCATGGATACTGTTTTACTGTGTAACTGCTCATTTAAGGAATGGAAATTACTGAAATATTTATGCTGTTTAATGTAAAAAGAATGGTGGATGGTCATCTCTACAGAGGTGCACTCATTAGCGAAAAATGTGTTAAATATGGTTGAAAATCATGTATCTGTCTACTAATAGAATATCTTAATACAAATCTAGGTTTTGTGCTACTTAATATAGTTTAGGGACACAGGATTCTTTTTCCTGTTAAAAGCTGCAACAAATAGTTGAAACAGAAATCATGCTGTTACTTATAATGTTGAAAGAGAAACTTCCTTGATTTTTCTTGTGCCAGCACAAAGAAATTTTACCAGGTAATAATTAGGGACCAGGTAATAATGTCCAGTGCTGATCAACATGCGACTTGAACTACTTATTCCTACGTTAACATTAAATATTTATTAAAAGTAATTGCTACTACTTAAATGTTTTTCCATTATATGCTATTTTGGAAACAGCAAATATTTTCACATACTAATTTTGACAACACCTAAATTGACTTAAAGATGCTCATTTTAACGAAGAAGCCTAGTTTGAAGGGTCACCTTCTGAAGTCATTAGTGTCTCTGTCACACTAACATCTTTGTCCCCTCTTTCTTTGCTCCTAGATGCTGCCTTTTCTTTTCATTGTGCTTTGCATCTTTTAGACTCTGGTGTCTATTACCTTCATCTGAACAGCAAGAAGGTAAAACCTTAGCAGTTCCTTACATATTAGGGCTTCAGCATATAACAGCACTTTACATTGGAGTTCTAGAGAGAGGTCACAACAGCAATTTTCAGATCATGTGGAATAAACATTGCATTACTCTTTTAGTCTCTTGATATTCCATAATATTAATTGCACTAATCAATGCTGTGCCTATGCTTAAAGAACCTTTCTTTCTTAGGTTCTGTTCATTTTTTCTGGCTTTCATTAACAAAAATATATGTTTTCCTTATAACTGACCTTTTTGTGTAGCTTAAAAATATGGGAATTTTTATTATATTGTTTTAGGAAAAGATGTACTTCACAAACCTTTTTTGAAAGTTGGAATACTCCCAAAACTGAAGGAGGAAAGCAGTCTCAGTCTTTATGATTCTATAATGTGACTTGGGAGTTCTACCCTTAGACAGGAAACACTGCCAGAAGATGGTAACAATGTAAAAGCATTTAAGAGATATGAAGATGTATCTTGATATGTTAAGGTGAAGTTGTGCGATCATTTTGTCTGAATCATGTCTTTCACTTTTTCAAGTATAATACTCAATGTTAAATTAGGAAAGAGTATAAATATTTAAATCATTAGCTCAGTAATAGCATTTAAAGGCATTAAATCATTGTGGGCGTAGCCTGTTTTGGCTCTGTTTGGTTTGCTTTCTTCTTTGAGTTAGTTCACTTGTATCCTGTCTGTACTCTTGCTCTCAGCTGCAATTTGTGGTTGTACTTAAACTCACCCAAAATCACTCCACTAACTGGGATGCTATTGTGAATTTCATGAACCAGTACTGCTGTGATATACATCACTGAAATTAATTGTATTGCCAGAGATTTATTTCAGCACATTGGAAAAAGGTTTCTTTTGGAATTAGAATAACTATGTCTTTGCTTAGTCAAGAATGTAATTGATAAAGAGGTCTTTTAGGAGTTGATTTACTTCTCTTGGTATAAAATACATGTTGCTAACTCACTTGAATGTGTGAGGTGAGTCAAAGGCTATACAGATCATAAGTTTTCTAATTTGTGGCCAAGCCAGGTGGACATTTTTGTGGTTGAGTCCACTGAATATGAAGCTGACATGTAACTTGATAATCACTGTAAAGCAGGGGCACTGAGCACAATCCAGCGTTCAGCCTCTCCAGCAAGGGAGTCTCAGCAGAGCTTGTAGCAAAGGGCTCTGTTAGTCAGTTCAGATAGCTGAGCTCTGTGAGGAACTGAATGATAATCATTCCCTCCAATGCACAAAAACACTGTGATTTACCCATAATTACCCATAACTGTATCATCTTGCAGCAGTGCAAAGCTTCCCTTTTCTCCGTCTTCATGCTTCTGATTACTACTTCTTGCTTCACCTTTAAATCCAAGTTATAGTGTGCTTGGAGCAGGAAGCATATTCAATTTATTCAAATTAGAATACAAAAATCAAGTAGTTTAAGGACCATAATTAATTTTTATATGACTGAAAGAGTTGCCACTAAAGTTGTTTTAAAGTGCATTTGCTAATCAGTTTATCATAATGAAGTATAGTGTCCCTTCAGAGCTGGGAAATGATCTTGCTTTGCTTTCCTAAGGAAAAAGATATTACTGGGAATGGAACCTACTAGACAGGTGGTAAATTCACTGCCTTTTTTGATAGTTTTTTTCTCATAGTATTGATTAAATGACTGTTTCATTGGTATATGCACTGTACCATAAGAATACTGTCTCCCTTCCATCACTGGCCCATAATGTGGTTTGAGTCTGCTTGTTCTGGAGACTTTCGTTCTCAGGCAGTTCTTTTCTCTGCAGTTACTGATTCTTCAAGTTTGGGAACTTGCCTGTATACCATAATCACCAAGAAGTCTTTTTATAAATGTCATTTAAGTTTTGGAAGAAAGTTCTCCTTTAGTAGTTAGTTTGAAGAATCCATAATCTATGACAGAATTGCCTTATGAAATAGGAATTGTTACTTTTAGATCTGAAAACTCTAGTTAACTGAATAATCATTTTGTAGTTGCTTTCTTCCTGTGTGGATATTTATAAAAACAATTATCTAATTTCTGCAAACAACAATTCTCCCTGTAAAAGTTCAAAGCATCAGAACATGTGTTCAATATTCAAAATATTTTTCTTACGCACAGTCCAAAAATCATTGACTGAGGGTAATTTCATCTGCTGGAGTCATACTAGGAGATGCTGACATACCTGCAGGATAAGGAGCAGTTACATCGCTATGGGGGACAACAGGCTGAAGTATTAAGAAGTAGTAGACAGAGTTTGCTCTAAACAGTTATTCAGAGGTGATTTATTTTGGGTATTTGCTGTATCAAGTGCTGCAACGAAGCTTTTTAAATTATTATATATAATGCACTTTCAGTAACCAACTTTTAAATTCTTTTCTTATTTTAGGAAGGAACAACCAAAATTGGAAGAAGTGATTCAGACCAAGATCAAGACATTGGTAAGAGAATGATATTTCAAATTATTTTATTATATGGTGAGGTCAAACCAAGAGATTTATATTTGTCATGTGTAATAGGTAGGTAATGTTTCTGTTTGTCAGTTTCTTTTTAGAAGAAGGTAAGTAAAAGAGAGTAATTGTTGAAGTTGGCTAAAATCTTTCAGTTATTTTTTTGTTTAAGAGGTCAAAAAGTCAATGGTGACTTAATTGAGATCTCTTCAGAATTTCTTCCTATTTGTGAAATGCTACATTACGGTTTAAAAATATCTTCATCCAACATGCGAATCTTAATATGTTCTATCCTAAACTAGTGACAATCAAGAGACACTGAAAATCCTTTTCACCCCTACTTGGGCAGAGTATATATAAAATAGATATTAGATATAAATAGATATAAAATAGATATTAGATATAAAATCCAAATGATTCAGAATATTTTTTATTTAATTTCATTTCTGCTTTTAATTTTAACTGTCAATCTCAAGAGCTACAAATTATGACAGAGAGTTGAAACTTTATTTTGAAATTGGAAACTTTGTGGAATCTCAGCTTTGGTTAGTTCTGCTAAGTTTGGTTAAGTTTGATTATTTTCTGCCAGTAGTTTAGTAAAATATAAACAATAAATGACATAATAGCAATAAGAAAATTCAGCATAACAGAATAATTTGCATACCAGCTCACAAATCAGAAAGTCATGTATAGTTTTCCAGAACCAGTAATACTTTAAAAGAGCAATCTCACCATTTTCAATCAAGTACGTTTTTTCTGTGATTAGGTACTTGGCTATTAATCAAATAAGACATTTTAATCTCATTGGTCTGCACATGACATAGTTCTCTGAGGTATGAAGTATGCAGTCATCGTGTCAAACAGTGCATGGTATTTAATTCTGAGGAAAGTAGTGCAAACCCAGCCCCTTCAACAGGTGAGATAAAACAAATCTCTGCATTGTAGTTTTGCAGGGAAGGTGGATTGAAAGGGATCACTGTATGATAGACAATAACTGTGGGATTGTGACACTGCGACCAGTTCAGGGTGCACACTGCACTGTGAATGGATGTGAAGTCACTGGATCATGTCGTCTGTCTCAAGGTAAGGCTTGCTTTCTCTGTAAATCCTGCATTATAATCAACTTACCTGTGGAGTTTAGAGACAAGGATTTATGGAACTCATGCAGATCTAAGAAATACATCTCTCAGACTCCTACCTACGACCACAAGATTTGATCCATGGCTAGAGCTTCTAGACTGAGACAAATCAATTGAGTACTCCACAGAAAGTAAAACAAAGACATATGTGACAATATTAAGACCCCTTGTGGCAGTAGTAGTCTGTAGCCTTCTGAAAAGGGAAGACCTGTACTCAGAAGCACTGTTGTGGAAATTAGTGGAGGCTGGCTCTAAGCCAACTGACCACTGATGGGGTTTTTTGGCCTTTATGTAGTATAGTTGAAATGACTTTCAACTCTTTCGTAGTGTGTTTAGGTGAAGGATACTGGCCACTGAGTCACAGGCTATGCTGAATAAGCTCAGATGAAATGAATCAGGCTCCCATATTTTCAGGCTGTTTAAAATAAAAAATAAATTAAAAAATACAATTTCTGGGAACTTGCAGTGATCTGGATTTCTAAAAAGATAGTGTAAAAGCAAGTTTCCAGCAGTGGGTTGGCTATATTTTTGATATGACATCATGCTGGTCTTTAGTATTAGCAGGGAATGTACTGATACGTTGAGTTTGCAGAGATCTCCAAGATTAATTTGCTTGGATGTTGTCATTACAGAATGATAACTCCTCCGTTTCGTAGTGTTCCATGGTGGCAAATTTTAAAAATAGTTTTCTGCTCTGTGATGGTCGGAAAGGTCTTTGGGTTTTGGTGGTTGTGTTTTTTTAACATACTGCTCAGTAGTACTTTGTATATGCTGTAGTCTGTATACTGGATTTAAGAAACTGCTAACATTCTAGAGATCAACTGTTTGATGAATTATTTCTCTGTAGATTTCTAATTAATTTCTGTTCACAGGGGCCCTTGTTGTCCTTGGCAAGTCTCATAAGTTTAGATTCAATCACCCGGCAGAAGCTGCTATCTTAAGACAAAGAAGATCAGTAAGTTCTAAAACTGTTTTTCTCTCCTAATTCTTCATTGATTTTCCTAATTATATTCCCTCTTAAAAGCTCGCCTGATACAGATAATATTTCTTCTCATCATCGTATTCACTTGCTTCATTTCCTCTATCTAATGGTCTGTAATGACACTAAACCTTTTGTGGGAGAACACTAGCACTTCTTTCAGATGTGCTTAGCAAAAGATGATGCAGATCCCTTGAATAATTTAGTGTTTCCTATTTCTAGTCATGCCTACAGTAGGATTGAAACAGAAGCAGAATGCCGCAGCGAAAAGATCAGTTAAGAATCTTTCCACATTTGATAGTTTTCTGACTTCTTTCTCTGCCATTTTACCGTCCCAAATGAGGTATACTAGAAGAAATGGAAAATTTTGGGGATTAAGTGCTTGAGTATTGTTGACTCTGAAAGCACTTAATTGTTACATACATCAGAAATAGATAAAATATTTCTTGGTATGTTAATCTCAGGAATGAACTACTGCAAGATACTATGTGGTCTGCCCAGGGCAGTGCTTGAGGCACCATCCCTGGAGCTATTTCAAAGATGGGTAGACATAGTGCTTAGAGACATGGTTTAGTGATGGCTTTTGTCAGTGTTAGGTTGACAGTTGGACTAGATGAGCTCAAAGATCCCTTCCAACCTAGACAATTCTACGATTCTGTGATTCAATAATGTTTCAAAAAAGTTACATAATTCTTAAAATGACTGAGATATATAACTAAAAAACCTAAATATAAGAATGTAAATTTTCTGTTTTAGGACATAACCATATTACCAAGTGATATGGGCAAGAATCTACCATTTAAAATGGATTGTCATATGATAATACTTTATACTTTCTGCTCAACTGTCTTTGTGTACTCACTTCTGTAGTTGAGATAAGGAGCATCCATTTGTTTTCATTCTTAATTTCTTCATTAATGAAACATGCAGTACGTTGAAACAGAGCTACAAGAAGAGGCAAACTCAGTAACAAACACTTAACAATTTTGCAAATTATCAAAGACAAAGCAGAACTGTAAGTGAGATTATAAACTCACATGGGAGGTATTATGCAGCATTACAGTACAGCAGTACACAATACTTAGCCATGGTGGTATTAATGATAACTTGGAAGTTCCTTCATTACTGTGATACTTTTTCTTGCTATTCTCGCATTATGTGTTTTGTAGATTAATGAAACCCCACCCATTCTGAGTTGTGGAGCTTTGGATTGGCTCAACTTGGATGGAAGTTGCACCCATTCTTCTCACTATGTCCTTTCTTCTTTTGACTAGTAAGTTAAAACAAAGAAACAAACAGTTTCTCATGTAGGATGATGTTTGAAACTAGGTCTTGGTTCAGACAAAACTAAGTTGTGTGTAGAAGAGGTCCCATCATGTTTTCAAGTGATCAAATAAAAGTGTCCAAGAAAATGCATTGGCCAGCTGACTAATATACAGTGTTACGATACCCAAGAAACAAACCTAAAAAAATATTTATTGATGCACAATGAGTATTGACGCACAGTCAAGAAAATGCCTTGGATGAGACTGTCAGCAGCCTTAATTCAATTCACTTGCACATCTGCATTATAGCTATTTTGATTTATGAGGTAATGTGTAATTTTTGCAGTATTCTTCAGTGCACAGAATGGACTTTTCTAGATACAATCTAACCAAGGTAATTATTACCAGTCCAGATTCCCCGCTAATTCCTTGTGGAAATCAGAAGGTTTGTTTGTTCATAAATTCCCATTAGTCCTCATTGAGCCCTTCATCTCTGAAAGCCATCGTGTTTCTCTTTTTTTTTTTTTTAAACTAAGCAGTAAATTAAGCATAAACTGCTTCCCAAATGCTGAAGAGCTGCTCGTACTCACAGTGTCTAGTGTATGCTTTTCATGGCAGAGCCTTTCTGAAAGGGAAAGGATGGGTGTGATGATGACAGTGATTAATATGTATCAGGAAAATGAATTAAGATATCTCCTGTGTTTCAGTTCATAACATTGAAAACAGAGTATCACAGAATTAAATGTAATTGGGTTCTTTCTCTTTTTTTAATTCCTCTCAGCCTGGCACATTCAATTGACCTGTTTAAGGCAAGAAACAGCCATCTTCTCATTCATATCTGTTGATAGTTCTGCTTCTTGCTAGAGCCTTTTTGGTGTGGTAACATACTGGGAACCTTTTATCTCTTTCTAGAGGAGGTACCTCATCTTGTTTTTATGAGCATAAAAAGTTATCTCTGTTTTGAACATCTCTTCATACCTCTAGTGAAGTGGCTTGCTTTCCACCTTGGATAGTGTGTTTCTATGTGTTCTCTTTAATGTATCTAATCTCTGCATTTGCTTTTCATTTGCTGCAGTGATACCTTTCTGTACAAAACAATATTTTATTTTGTTTCTTTACTGAGGTACATTTTGCACATCACTGCTGTTCTTTTCTTGGTAAAAATTACAAAGGATTTTTAAAAAAGGGTTCGTCTAATGACCTTCAAAAGTAGATGCCAAGTTGCACTTTACACAGGTATAAACATCAGAGGTGGGGATTTTGTCACAGAAATTTGTTGGTCCTAGAAAAACCTCCAGAAATCCTGAAGTATTGTGAACAGTTTAGCACAGAATTGCACTTGGTTTTCCCCCTTTTTAACTTGATAAAGCTGAAGAACAGTTCTGATGGATTTTTGTTCAGACCGTGTTCAGATAGCAGATTTGTTTGTGTTGATCAATTTTTTAATCACTTGGACAGGACTATGCATATTACATTGCTTAACATTACCTTCGTACTTACCTAGAGTGTTTCAAATGGTTACTTCAGTGAAAATGAAAAGCATTATGGTATTATGTTTGCTTGATTTTTATGAATGTCCATCTCTTACAGGAATAAGCTATAAATTATGTCTAATATTAGTTGTCTTTCACCTTACGTAGCCCAGTAGTCTGTTTTTCCTCTTGGTTAGTTTTTTGGGAAAGGTAAACTGAATTGATCCACTCAGCCTTCCTTTATGGTAACCAGTAAGCGTGTATTTCTGTCCAGGCAAGTATTTTTACCCATGGAGGGGATTATAATTGAGACATCTAGCCTAAGATCTGTAATATGAAAATAAATTGAGATATATGTCATCTCTCAAATATCCAGTTTTCCTGAAGAAATGTTGACGTCAAGTACTAAAAGGTGTCTGAGTTATTTTGCAAACAGTAATACAGGACTAAGTGGACTACAGGAAGTGCTCATTGTTCATCAGTAAAAAGTCCACCCAGTGCAGGGTCTTGTCTCTGTCAGAGAGAGATGCAGGAAAGCTGTGTGTGTGCGTCCCTCACTCCCTCTCGCTCCCCTCTCTCTTGATAGTTCTTGATGCGCTCCTAGCTGCTAGCAATCTGCATCTTAGAGTCTTCCTCTACTGAAAATTACAATAACATCTCTGTGTATAACAGGCTGCAATGAAGTCTTTTTGCTTTCTTTTTGAACATCTTTATGATTTCCTATTTTTATTTTTACAGTCAAAAATGCAGAAACTGTAAAGAAAACAAATGTTTTAGTGAACTAAGGTAAGAATATTAATGTGTCTGAATCACGCTGAATTTTTTTGGTCCCTCTAGCTTTGTCTGTGTTCTACGCTACACTAATTTGCTATGCTAATTTTCTCCAGAAGAGGTGCAAACTAGGCTTCTAGCTTTAATTTGATTTCATCATATCAAAACAAGCATGTGTACATGCAGCTGAGTTACATGCAACTCTCTGCAACCTTGTTCTTCATACTCAGTGTCGTGCAAATGGTTTGCAGCTTTGTTGTAAGCTTTAAGCCATGATTAGAGTGGGGTTTACGCTGAAGCTGCTCCAATTCACAATATATAAGAACCATAAATGTGTTAAATTCGATGTCTGTAGTAGGTACTGTGAATACTCATTACTGTATTGAAAAATCCTTGGACAAGTTTGGTTCTCTTCTGGTGAGAAGAAAATGGCTTTATGGAAGCTTAAACTCTGTTTCCTTGAAAGTACTAACATTGTTAAACTGGAGAAAAAAAAAAAATCTCATAAGAATGTGTGAAATCCTACTGAACTGGAAGCAGTGCCTGTAGATACGGTATCTGATGCTGGAGAACACAACAGAAATATTATTCTAGTGTGGTATAGTTAACATGTCCAACTAATCGCAGAATCACCTAGATTGGAAGGGACTTTTTAAGATCATCTAGTCCAACCAATAAA
>JAOXJM010000041.1:26419205-26445750 GCA_026413425.1 Tringa solitaria
CTCTGCAAAGCCTCTCTACCCTCCAGCAGATCAACACTCCCACCCAACTTGGTGTTGTCTGCAAATTTGTAAATTTTGTTTGTCTGCAAATATTTGTAAAAAGGATACTCTGAGTTCTTACTAACAGCTCTCCTTTTCAAAGTGCTCTACAAATAAAAGTTAAAGAAATCTTTTGCATCTCTTAAAAGATCCCTCAAATATTTCCTTTCATTTCACAGAGAAATGCAGTGCCAATTACAGCATCTCTACAACATAGAGCAGAATCATGTATAGTGGGTTAGCAGGGGAACTAACTGATTCTATATATAACTGAAATCGTCATCGTGTGATAGATTGTAGATCCAGCTGAACTGGAATTTAGTAAGGCAGCAATGACCTTTACTGGAATGTGTGGCTGTGTCTTGTGCCTGTGACTCCTTGCCAAAAAGAGGTCTGTTTTAGAAGCGTATTTAAAGAGTTGCCTTAAGTAAGTCATTGCCTTACTGTTGTTTTGGGGGCTTAGGCAAATAAAAAAAATAGGTTTTACATTGAAAGGCTTAAAAAAAATGCACAGGTGTGCTTTGTCTGTAAGCAAACCAGCTGATCAGAAATCCAAATGATACTTCACCTGATGGTAACTTCTGTGATGGGGATTACTCTGTGTGTACATTTCCAAAGGTCCCTTATTTCTAAAGGTTTCTCACTCTGCTGGCCGTTTTGAGTGTTTTCTGGTTCAGGAGGAGGTGTCCCCGTATCTCTTTCATCCCTCTCCCCTTTGCTTTAGGGAGGAGAAGGCAGAGGTCTGAGCCTCTGTGCTGGGCAGAAGCAGATGCAGGATCCTGCTCAGCTGCATGATGCTCAGGCTGCTGCGTGATGCTCTGAGGCCCTGCGGGAAGGGCCACGGATTGGACGCAGATGGAGCTGGGGAGGGGGGGAATGTATATCACTGGATAGGCTTGTAACCCTGACTGGTGATTTCTCTCAGTGCTGGGATTTGCAAGGGTGCAAAGTGCCTTGGTAACATATTTTTTTTTTTTTTTTTTTTTTTCTGCTTTGTTATTAACTCTTCTGGAAAAAATAATTTGTAGAAGAAAAAACGGGACTTGAACACTAGGCAGACAGAACGATGGGGATACTAACTTGACTGATGTTTTCTTTGGGAAAACTGGCAAATTTCAGCTTTTAGCAACAGTGGTTATTTTCACTTGAGTTTCTCTATTTGAGCCTTAAGATTTTATTGCAGAAGGGATTCAGCCTCACCACAGAGCTATTGCTGCCATAGTTACTGAAAACTGCATTATGCTGTAGCAGCCGCCAGCTTCTGCATCAGCAGTAGAAGTGTTTGGGGAAGAGGGGAGGAGAATTGCACAATAGGATCCCGGAGAGCTGACGACAAAACAGGCTGGAAAAAATGTGGATTTGCCGATGGTTCATTTAGCATGCGTCATGCAAACTTTGTGGAGAGAAAAATGAGGTGAAAAAAGAAGCCGGCAGCATTGGTATATGAAAATTTTCTCAGTAATTTGTGATTATCTTTAGTTTAAGGTTAATGTCTTTCTGTTGTTGTAAATTTTTTTTTTGCTGTTTTTAAAGGTTTACTTGGAGGAGGGGTAACTGTTGACACTTCTTGGTGCATTTGAAACACCTAGAAATCTGCATGCTTTTGTGAAATTCCATGCAGGGTTGCTTTTTTTTTATATGCTGTATGCCAGAGTATGCCAGTCCTGTGAAACCAACATTTTATGTATGTCTTGATACCTGCAGAAATCAAGCTGTTTGTCGTATGTTTGTCCTGAGGTTATATTATTTCCTGCTGGACCTATACTGAGTGTGGATTGCTTATGTGGGAAGGCAGGGTTACAAGCAGTAGCAGAAATTGGTCTGTGCTTGATTTCTGTATCTCATCGTATGTCTGTATTTCAAGTCTAAATTTAACAGTACATCTGATTGAAGATGTTTTAGATGAAAGAAGTTAGTGATCTTATCTACCTATTACAGAATATGTCTAAATTCTTATGTTAACTGGATTGATATTTGTTTTTAGTTAATCATTCAGACACGTATTACAGAAACTGATTGTTCTTTAAATTGTCTGTTAGGTGATTTAGCTATGAAGTGCGTGGGAATTTCTTTCTGAGCCATTGTCACCTCATTTCTTAGTTTAGTTTGTCATGCTATTTCCACAAACCAGCAGGAGAGTGTTGACGTGACATAGCATGTTTGAAGGTAGAAAGGGAGCATTCTTACTTCATGTTCTTGGTTTCAGCAGTTTCTGTGAGCGACAGATCTGTATCCCAAGCCCAAAGCAGCCTGTCATTTTACTCTTTACAGTCAGTGGTCTCACAGCCAGAGGAAAAACATCTTCTGGCATTACCTGTGTTATATAAGTGCCTCTGCATGAATTTTCATTCCCTTTTTGTTCCGCTTGAGAAAACCATCTTTAAGAAGCAACTTCATAAAAAGGCGTTTAATGTTCAGTCTCTTTATTCAGTTCTGTCTCTACTGCCCTGCCAGGTTTTTGTTTTGTACTATTAAAAATTAGGAAATGAAGCAAAGAGGCACTGAAATAGAAGCAGAACTGCAATTCATATATATACCTTCAGTATATTACAGTAACTTTAACCTGAGGGAGAATTGTACCAACTAGCTACATCACCACAACAAAAGCAGTAATAATACCGTAGCAGTTGCTGTGCCGTGTTTGTTTTTCCAAGGTTTAAAGTGAAGTACGGGTTTGCCTCTGTAATCTGCCTTTTCGGGGTGTAGTCCTAGTATGGAGCTGTGATGAGTAACATGAGTTTGTCCTCCTTCGTGTTCTGCTCTGTGTGCAAACACACATGCCTGTTGGAAAGGACCTTACAGTTTCGTGTTAGTTCAGCAAAAAGCCATTACCACATACACGAGGGAATACACTAGTGCTGCTGAGAACAGCAAACAGCACGCTTCCATGTGCATTGTTTGCATTGCTTATGCTCTGATACTTTATGATATGGGGGAGGGTGGGGCGTCCTGTGGTTTTAGCATTGTTGGAAATTATGGGAAGAGCTTGTGACCCTCTCCCAGCTGTAAACAGATGTTACCTAACCACCTCTGCGAGCATTGTGAGGTCTTTAGATTGAAACGCAACGCTGAGTTGTTTCATATACTTAAATGTTCTGGGTTTCAATTTGTAAGCAGTTTGAATTCTGAATAGGTCAATTTTATGGAAAGGATGGCTGAAGTCGTGGTTAGGAAGAATACGAAACATTTTGCGAGAGGAATTTTACCTAGTTTTAGTAAACAGTTGCAGAACAAGAATTCTTGGTCTGCTGTTTCACTCTCATGCTCTGCTTTTCAGCCTTATTGGCAATGGTTTTCTCAGTTTACTCAATCTTACAGAATGGTGCAAATAATGATAAATGAATAGAAATCAGCTCTCCTGATACTTTCTGATATTTGATAATGTTAATGGATCCTCAGCAGTCTACTTGGATGAAGGTACTTTGCTTCTTTCACACGTCTCAGACTAAGTGACTTGCCCAAGGTCATGCAATTGTCTGGTAACAAATTTAGACTCATATTTTTCAACTTCCATACCACTATAGGAATCGGAGCTTTTGTATGTCTGTTGGCAAAACAGGTTCAAGAGTGCCCAATCATTAGAGCGTGCGCAGAGAACATTTACAATTACCATAAGAGTAGTTTATTTTATTAGTTTTGATGTATCAGCAAGTAGAGGCTCCAGCTGACATCAAGGCTCTGTTAGGTTTAGTGCATCGCCATCCAGAGGCAGTCCTTGCCCTGAAGACCTTGCAGCCTAAGTACATGAAAGCACAGAGGTGATACAACTGCTTCAAAATCAGAGAGGCTTTGTCTCAGATCAGTAATTTAACCTCCAGGTTATATCGCTACGCCATTACATTTCCCTTGGAAAATATGGAAGTTAACCTGGAAGATGCATTCAGGGAAAGTGTCCCTCAGAGTTATCATTAAAATTATGGGAGCTTCAGATTTAATACGATGTTAGAAAAGTGATTCTTCTTTAATTAACCAGCCTAGCTTTAACCTCTGATTTTCTCCCCCGGTAGTTGGTGACATTGCAAATACCTGAACAGCTGGAGGTTTGTAATGGCCATACAAGCATTTCAGTACTGCGGTGAAGTGTCAGTTCAAACCCACTGCAGCTGAATCAGAAATGAGGCATCCCACTCCTATTTCCTGGGGATCAATTAAAGTTTGTTTTAGAGGACAAAAATTACAAATCACAAGTTGTTCGCGTCTTTGTAGTCAAGCCAAGGACAAATAGATCTTGGTGCTGCCTATTCTTGTAGTTTGTTCCTGTAGTTCCCAAACAGACACAAACCATTTAGTAAATGGCAGCAGCAAAGTTTGTAGTCTGGCTGTTTGCACCATGCCAGGCAATTGAACAAGAGGCTCCTTTTCAGTTATTCTCACCAGCCTTACATTCACATAAACATTAAAACCAAACTGAATTCTGTTTTCCTTAAGTGAATGAAAGAGAGTCACAGTAATATTGTAATTTATTGAGAATCTTAAGGCTTTTATGTAGTGAGGCTTTCCCACTGCTTCTTAAGGAAGTGAAATATATGTTCCGTGTAAAGGTACTCTGGAAGATTTGTAGACTTTGCCTGCTTGATTTTTTCATCTATTTTGTCTGCTAATCTAGCACACGGAATTGAAGTTGTTGCTGTAGAAATGGTGGCTTTGAACATTCTTGAAATTCTAAAGAGACATGTCAAATGTTCTTTTCATACAGGTGACCTTGCATTGGTAATGATTTTTCAAATAACATGATGTTTCCAAAGCATTCTCTTTGAAATTATTTTTTTGTTTTCTTTTGACCTTCAGGGACTCTTTAGAGTTTTGATACATTTTCAATTCAAAATTATAATAAATACATCATATACTTCATTAGTAAAATATATTAAAAAATTTTCAAGACTTAAAGGTTTAATTTTCTGAGGATACATAGGATAATGTGGTGTTTAGACACAAAAAAACAGGCAAAGATCATATATAACCTTTATACATAATATAACTTTAACAGTAAGAAGTTCTGATGATACTTTGTGGACAGGCAGAATATATATATTCCTTTCAGAGGGTTAATGTATTTTGAATATTATCATGAATCACGCTAAGACTAGCTGGTCTTTTGATTGTTACTCTGGATGTGCATGTAAAATTTTGCCACACAGTCAGGAACCAAACATCTTGGAGGGGGCTGGAAGGCAGTTTTTCACAGGTTAGTCACTTTTCTGATTGCAATTCTGCTCCAAATATAGAAGCAGTAACCTAATATAGTTGTTGCATCCAGCAGAGAATTGGGTGATCAAGTTCTTCCCTTGGTACTGCCAGAGAACTGTCAGTGTAATCTCAACAATGCCTGTAACCCTTTCTAGGTTGGAGAATTTTTATCTGAAAACAGAGAAGAATGTTTGTCAGTTCTCTAAAGCGCTTTGCTTTAGTACTCAGATGACAAATATCCTATATAGCGGTTATAAAATTTTAGAACATGTAAATAACCCCCCTCCCCAATTTCATTTTTGGAAGATCTACAGCAAAATGAAAAGCTAAAATAATTTTTAAATTATTTTTTGCTATTTTCTTTCTGTTGATGGAATGTTCTGCTTCACACAAGAGCTTTCATGTTTGCTGGCATTTATGCTATTTACAGGATTGTAGCCTGCTGTGACATGCATATACACAACTACTTTACCATCACGAGTTTTAGGCATAATGCACCCTTATTGAACAAAACAGGATCTTGAATGCTGTCTGTCTTTAGTAAGATTACTTCTTTTATTACAAATGTTTGGTATTCATTTCTGGTTTAAATTCACTGTCAACATTTCTAGCAGAGAAATAGATGCTGTGCATGAAGAGTACAAGCAGAAACTGAGAGACCAGGAAGTTTTCCACAGAAAACAAATTCAACGGCAGCAGATCTACGTTGAGGATTTAAAGCAGCAGATCCTGAGAGGACAGATCAGAGCAGAGCAGGAACTAGAAAATGACCAAGCACTAATCAACCAGCAGATCCAAGAAAGTGGGTACCTACCTCGTTTCCTCTCTCTCTTTTCCTTCCATTATTGCACTTTCATCTCTTGATATTTTGTCCTAGTTATGCTTTATATCATGAATGAAATTTTATTATGGCTTATCACAAGTTTTCTCTTAAAATTGCCTTTCCCTTGAGAACAGTTATTAAACTTTGATTAAGAGGACTAAAGGGCTTCCTTCGCAGTGCACCAGCAGTACTGTTTAATGAGCTCTGCAGGTCACTGCTGAGAGACAGCACCAGCGCAGCTACTCCCCTGTGGCACCGAGCCTCTTGTCTCCCAACTGCTGCCCGTCCTGTCTCCCTGCAGCTTTCTCTGTTCAAGTCTGTAGTGCAACTCTGCTGGGTTGCAATGTATACCATGTCTGCTATTGTGTTTTGAGTTTTTCTTTTGATATACCTATGCTTCATCCAATGAGTTGTTCTGGGAGTCTGAAACTGAAATGACTGTGGTAGTTCCTACCATTAGCTTTCAGGGGAAACTGCTCTAACAATAACCAAGCAGCACTTCCAAGATAGTGATGTGTGTTGGTTGAGGTACTCCCTTTATGCATTTCGTTGATAATGTCACCTGTAACAATAGAGACCGTTTTCACAGGCTTTTAATGAATTTCGCTTATTAGGAAAAATAGGGCCATGGCATAAGACCACAGCTCAAACTGAATTTTCTGTGGTTGCTATGTGTGTTTTAAATAATGAAAACAAGGAAAACACATCTGAGAATCAGGTGGGATACTGAAGTTCAAAGCTAAAATCCCAGTCTCAGTTAAGGGAAAGAAATGGCTTTTACATAGTATTTCCACACACCCTCGCCCTTTTATAGTATGAAGAAAAATGTGGGAAGATATTCTGTGGTAGAAACTGAAAGTGTGGCAAATTAATATTGAAAATAAGCTGTGGGTTTTATTAACCCTAAAGATGATTAATTAGTGTTATTGCATTCTTCAGTGCTGAATTTGTTTTAAACCAAATCTGGATTTAAAGAAGAGAGGCATGGTTTGGTGAAAATAGGAGTTATTTCTAGGAAGTTCTAAAGTGTTATGCAAGAATACTAAAGGCTAGATCAGTGATCAGATTTTGACTGGCAAATAGCTATGTCAGAAGGTGAAGCCATGGCATATTTGGAGAGGTATTTTTTAGTGTCAGTGACTCCTGGCCCCCAGAGGTGCTGCTTTGTAGGCGGGGAGACATATTCAGCAAGATAAGTTGGTGGGGTTTGGCTGCCCTTTAACAAGTTTATAGACTGATTTGGGAACATTTTAAACTTTGAGAAGTTTTTGACCACTAAAATTGGGTGGTTATAGCATTCTGTAGTTTGTCTTCTAATGAATTATTTTATCCAGCTTTCTTGATAAGCAAAGTACGCCTATTACAAAGGCACCATTCCCACTTGGCAAAATCTGCTATTGGCTCCTGGAAGAAGAAAACTTCTGTGTACTTTTGGAAGCTTCTCAGACCCAAACTTGTGCAGTCTGCTCTCTTTTAATTATGCAAGCCACAATGAAGAGGTTAAGAGGAAATTGAGGTGATGGGATGTAGTAGAAATGAACTTAGAATATGTAGATAGTATAGAGAGCAGAGTTCCTCCAAAATATCTTTATTTCGTGGCTCTGTAGACTGCTCTGCTTCCATCTAGTTCTGCTGTTCTTGCTGTGTTCACACAAATCTTTGCCAGGCAGGTAGTTTTTGCCAGACAAAAAAAATTCTTCACTTGGCAACCCACCAAATTTCTCCACCTTTTCTGTGCCCTCTGTGTCTCAGCTCCTGACAGAGACAAGTTTGTGAGCAGAGATTAATTAGCATCTTAGAACTTGCAGCTCTGTTGCAGGGAAACTCTTATCTGCCAAATGTTCTACTTGCTAGAAACATGCTGAAGAGGACAGATCTGGAAATAAAGAGTTGAGAAAAAAGCTTTGTATGTGAAAGCTACAGATGTTATTAAGAAAAATAACTTAAATAATGACTGAAATGCTTCCTTTTTATCCCTAGAGTAACCATAGATTTAGAATTCCTACTTCTGTCCATGTGCTATGTGCAGAGCTGCCAACATAAACAGGACAGGAGATTCATTGTGGTAGGCTTCACTAATGAAGTATGCTTAACAAGATCAGTAGTCACCAAGCAAGTGATGCTGAGAATGCCTGTGCACTAACAATTTCTTACATTAGGGAAACTTCTGCAGCCCAGAATTCCTCTCTTGCCGCTCAGCTGTGCAGAGCTGCAGGTAGCCCTTATTCATCACATCAGACTTAAATACCTCTTAATTCCTAACCCCCTGAATAAGCAATGAAAGGCTGCTTATTCAGTAAAGTACTGCAGATTGAAGGTCCACTCAAAAAAGTGTTGCTGCTTTTAAGATATAAGTGCTCTGAAAAGCTTTGGTCCTTTGAGAAATGGTCTACTCTTCAAGGAACTTTGCCTGTGATTTTTACATTGCTTTTTCAGCTGAGGATATTTTTTTTGTTTGCTTTGTACAGCTGAATATGTGTATTTCCATAGCAGCATAAAAATGAACAAACTCTGCTTCATTAAGAGAACATGTCGAAGCCATCAGGCACAATCTGGCAGTGGTGATCTCAGTAATCCCTTCTTTTGATCGTTACAGTTCACCATAGCTCAGATTGAAGCCAGTGCACTCTGAAAAACCTCTAAGCACATATCCTGCGTGGAATAAAGTAGTCTTGCATCTAGGGTTAAAAATAAATCAACCTGGTGTTCTGTGTTCTCTACTGCTTCCCTGTTGGCCGCAAAGATCAGGTTTTGAATACTTAGAGAAGACTGAGTGTGTAAGCAGAGGTAAAATATTTTATTATTAAATTAGGTTAGTTGATTTGTTAGCATACTTTGCATTTATGAAATATGGGGGACATTAACAAAAGCAGAGAGGCTAACTCTCTGTGGAGTGGTGATTTTAATGAAAAGTACTAATTGACTGGTGGTATGAGCTTGTCTCTTTTGAATTATGTTTGTCCTGATAACTAAAGGTTGTGTTGGACCTGCGTCCTTGCCATGAGAGTATTTGATTCATTTCAAGTACATCATATGCTAAAGTGCCTCTGTACAAGATATGTGGGCTCCCATCAGGCTGTTCTGGCAAGTACTTGTTGGAGCAGCCGTAGTTGCCACAGGTAGTAAAATTTGTGGTTTTTGCTATACCTTAGCCAGGTGCCACACAGGGTTGTGTTGCTTCGGAAGTTTCCATCTGATGGGCTTCGAGAGGCTGGAAGAACTGTCTGGCAGGTTTCTATACAGTGGCTTCCTTATGGCCTTGTCTTCAACCCACTTTGAAGGTTGCATGCCTGCAGGACTGGTAGCTGGCAGTACCTGGCATTTGCCAAGGCAAATGAGATGCATCCCAACTGGGCCATAGAGAGGTCTAGCCTTCAGGCTTACAGAACTTGCCACCTATAAAGGCAAGCAGAAAAATTGCCATTTCCTGTGTTAGACAAAGTTCCTTAGCATGAGTCCTTCTCCCTCATTTTCAGCATTCCTGGGTAAGTGAGAGAAACGAGTGTGCAGGTGGTTTTTCTTGGTTCAGTCAAGTTAAGGAGGAAGGACAGGAACAAAAGGCACAAAGAGAAATGTTTATTTTAGAATAGTTGTAAAGCACTCGAATGCTGTGATCAGAAGCCTGCAATGCTTCAAGATTGCACAAGTGCTTATTTTTTCACTCAAAACGTAGGATTTCATTAGCTAAAGGCTGATTAATGTGTGCATGAAATTCTGTTTACTGCGTTAACACAGAGGCTCTATTTAGCTCTGTACAACTTCCTCTTCTAGTTCCCTTGTTAATTGCTCTCTGTGTGCACATACATTCATTCCCAAAGTAACACATGCAAAGTTTAATGTGTGATTTCAGAATAATTAAAGCAGAAGTAGTAGCATATTTCACAGTCAAAAGCTAATGAAATTGTACTTCGCTACTGTGAATACATGCCCTATGTTTTAAAAGTCCACAAATTGAACTTGAGCCTTATAATGCTTCCACTGTATTTTATCAAGAAGATTGAGGTGATGTTTGAGTGTAATCTTGGAGAAATTGAAATGTGTTCTTTTAGCTTACAAACAAAGTCTCATCTACCAGCCTCTTCAGCTGTATCAGTCAAGCCCCCACTTATATCTCGCAGTTGTTACCCGAGTCCTAATCCCAATGGAGAGGCTTTAGGTTATCAATAAAGTGCAGCAATGATACATTTTTCTCTAAATGATTTGTCAGACTCTGCTCTACACGCATAGAAATTCTGTTCTTAAGTGAACTCTCGAGGCTGATTAAATTAAGAAACAAGATAGTAAAGAACAATGTTTTTCCCATGATTTTTACTTTCTTTCAATCATTGTTTTGTTTACAGACCAGCAGTGGCTTATAAATGAGAATAAACGACTGGCTGCCCTTCAGCAACAGCAGAGAGAGTTTGCAGTGCAGACAGAGTCCAGGTTGTATGCAGAGGCTGAGGTGCAGAGTACCATTGGGCTGGAAACCTGTCCTTCCCTGCTACAGCAGAACAAGAAGAGATTGGTGCAGCTGGAGCTCTTGCGAAGATACTCCTTAAAAAAAGCAGAAAGAAACATAAGAAGGAAAAAGGTAAAATTCCAGCTGGAAAGGATAGTCAAGAAGCAGAAGTTATTGGAAGCCAAGCAAAACCTAGAGCAGCTGGAAGCTAGCTGCTGGCTCAGTGAAGAGTGTGTGAAACAATCCCAAATCCTAAACGAAAATACTGCTGTATGGTCCTCTTCAGACCACCAGTGGCAAAAGAGAAGGAAGTCATTGGGTTCCAGTTCCTTGCAGCAGAGGCAGGATTCGTTCTGTAACCCACATCTGCCCCAGGTACCCGGGTAAGATAACATCTGCCAATTCCTCTGCATTTTCAAAAGTAATTTAAATTCAAGGCATTTTCAGTGGCCATCTATAATCCAGAATGCCTCCCAATGTATTGAAACAATCCCAAAACTTGCAATATTGGTGAATTTACTGTATTGTATGTCACACTGGAGCTCTTTGTCTTTTTTCCTAGGATCTGTACAGTGCATTCCCTGCTTAGCTCTTTGACATGGTCTTTCTCACTGGTTTTTTTTACATTTCTCTTTCAAGCCTTTTTGCACTTTTTACCTTTTTTCTGAATGCTTTCCAAAACTGGCTTAACTCTTGTTCTTACCTTGTTCAAACTCTTGGTAAATACTAATTTCTGCATAATTGTATCTTGATTAGGGTCAGACTCTTCCTTCAGAATATTTGTATGATTGGGGTGATTCTGGATTGTACTTTTAAGTTGGCCAGCCTTTCTCAAGCTAAATAAACATCTCTACGCAATGCTAAAAAGTTGGGGTGCTAGGGAGTCTATCATGGTCCCAGAGACAGCAAGTAGCTAAACCCTGCTAAGCAGAGTTCTGTGACTTAGAGCCATCCTTTATTTTTAACTAATATTTTCAACTACTTGAGCTTAGAGACTGAATACCAAGCTATAGCACATAGCATCGAGCTATTCCTTTGTGTTGCAGAACATATTCCAGGATATCCAGGGGACTGTATGGTTACTGACAGAATTATTATATTTTACTTATTTATTCTCTGCTCAAATTTGCTTTTGAAAGGCATTAAGATTGTTGCTTTATTTCTTCTTTATTTCCTTCCTTATTTTCCTTCCAGCTTTTTGTTGAAGAGGGAGACTGTCACAAAGTTATCTACCTCACCAAATATTGATCAATGCTGTGAAGGCAATACAACAGGGACATTGTCATCTGAAGAATATCTTTACGGAAGAGGTAAAGACGTTTCTGAGAGTGATGACCTTAATGATGAAGAAGGGATCTCCTTTTCAGTCCAGAGGCAGCTAACTGAAAAACAAAAACCATCTTCATTTGGAAATAAAAAAGGAGCAGAAAAAGATTCTAATGATTCAGCTATCATGGCTTATATCAATAAAAATGATCAGAACATTGAAAAGTTGGATAACAACCCAGGGCAAGCTGGATCTCAAAACCAGACCTTTAAAGGTTCCCCTCCTGATCTTTCTAAGGAGAAAGAGGAGCCTGAAACCTTTATTACAGGGACAAGAATGACAAAAGCAAAGGTGCTAGGAAATTTAAGTCAGCCTGCAAGTAGCAATCTAGAAAAAAATAGAGCTCAGGTATCCAATAAAAAGACTAGAATGGATATCAATGGAAGAGGCCATAGGTCTTCTCCAGAAAACTTTCCTAAAGAAATGAAGAAAACAGTGTATGGAAACCCACCATCAGTACATCTAAACCAAACAGCCAAGAACTGGAAAAGAGAGCCAAATTCAGCCTTGTCGAGTCATGGGACACCATCAGGGGAACAGCAAGAATTTCTGATGGTGGCAACATCAGTAGGAAATCTCTCTAAGATGAACACACATGCACCACTCTCTTATGTTGAAAAAAAGTGGCACAGTGCAGAGTTGCTAAGTGCTGGAGTGTCCAAAACCACCACAGATATGCTGGGGAACTGGCAAGAGGATGATGAAAATGAGATTTCTGATACTGATAGTTCCTATTCTGTAGATTCTCTCTCCTGTGCTTACGCAAAAGGTTTCACAGAGAAACTGAAACAAGAAGATTTTGACATAAATAAATGTCTTGCCAAACCAGAAGATTCTGAGAGCGATGACAGTCAAATGTCACAAGACTCTCTGGTAGAAAAGGAAAATAAAGGCAAAAAGCAAAATAAAAGCCAATCTCACAAGTCAAAGGCCCACCATGAGTCAGCTAAGCTTTACAAAAGCAGAACTGATCACCATATTTCATCTTTGGTGACATCCTATGCATCTCATATGAGGCTGGGAAAGCCTGAAAGAAGCTTCTCTCTGGACAGCTTAGCTGATGGAGAAGAGATGCCAGCAGAAGATCCAGTAGAAGAATCCAAATCTGATTCATCTGATGAAATGCCAGCAGAGATTTTCTGGAAGTTACAAACTCCTAGATCACTGACTATACAAGCTGAGGAAGACCATGAGTCCAAGACCTGCGACAGAGATATAGAAGAGACAAATTATGATCTGAAGCTGAGTGGTTCCTTTTATTTGGAGACTAAACCACAGCCAGCTTCCGGTAATGCCTGTAGGCAGTTGCTGAAGGGGACGAAAGTCTCCTTTGTAGAACAAGAAAGGTCTCTTGACGGAAGACTGTATTATGCAAGTGGAAATCCTTTGCTTACCAGTGATGCTTGGTCTTCCTGTAACTTAAAGGTTGACATAAGCAGCCCCAGAATAAGAGCACCTTCTTCCCGTGAAAATTTGGAATTTCAAGAAGCTCATCTGTGCTCTTTGAGCAAACCAAAGCTTTGGCTGAAGAAAGATGATCTAAAGCAGTCAGCTGCTGAAGTTGCTTTTGTTTCTGGCTCTAAGCAGATACATAGCATTACTCATTTATCACATCATATAAACAAAATAAACACAGTTTTCTCCTCTGACACATCAGAAGTACCTTTACCTGAAACAACAACTGCAAGCAGAGTTCCTGAGAGTGGATCATTAAATAAGATTCTTAAGGAATGGACAAACTCTGATGAAAATTCTTCCTTGGAATCTGAAGATGCAACGTCCTCATTTGTTAGCTCCGTAGGACCAAGCTCCTCTTTTGTTCCTATTTCAGCAAAGCATGATTATTATGAATATTCAAGGTCAAATTGTCCTGAACAAGAACAACTGAGTAAATTATCTACTTACAGGTCTACCACTGAATGCACACAAACATTCAGCTGTTTGGAAAGCACCTCCACCACAGGCGGCTTGTCACTGATATCTAGGAAAGTGGAGGATTCTCTCCCCACAACTCATCCAGAGCTGCCAAAAGAACACACTCTGAAAAAAACACATTTTACTTCTGTGTTGCCTATGCACATTTTGGAGCAGAGAAATGGCTGTGTAGACGCAGACTTAGAAGATGATTTCTTCAGAACTTTTGAAAAAGATGACCTCGATGATGACTACAGTAACTTGATGACAAAATCAAGTATGACAGATTCAGGCAGTGGAAGTGCATCTGTCAGTGCACCTGCTGCTGAATCTTCTACAGGACTTGCTCATACCGGGACCTCAACAGAGATATCTGCAGTAAAACAAGTCCAATTTGGAAACCATGGGCAGCTTTTTCCAAGAAGGGAAATACCAACATGTTGTGATGAAGGTTTCTTTCTCAATGACTTAACCAATAAGAACTGTTCTGTAGTAAGCAGTTATGAGCTTCAACCATTGGCTGGACAAGGAGAAGAATCAGCTGTTAAAGTAGGTCTCCTCAGATCTGGGGAGAATATTTTGGAAACAATGCAAGAAGTGGATTATGAACAAATATCTGCAGATGAAATAACAACAGAGACAGATTTTTCCTCCCAGGAGATAACATATCGATGTAACCCTTTAGGTGTTCCTCACAGTGCAAGTTATGACCAATCTGCAACACCAATAGAGATGTCTGAAGAAGACATTATCTGTATGGAAACAAGCACAGATAGCTTGGCAGAGATTGTGCCAGAGGAGCCTTCATTCAGTGATAATGAAGAATATGAACCAAAGGCTGAAGACCTGTCTTCACTGAATCATTATGAATTCAAAAGCAAACCTGTTTCAAAAAATTACTCCCATGAGTGTACTCTAGCAGACAGTCAGGCAAGTTGCTTATCCCAACAAATTTCAGAAAATTCTAAATTATGTATTGATAACATAAGAGAAGAAAGCAGTGAAAGTAAGGAACACAATGTTTTGAATTCTCAGGCTGTAGTTCAGAAAGAATTTTCATCCAAATCTGAAAACTTAGTGGTAAATGAAGTAAGTTATCTCGTAGTGAATGTAAATAGGAAAGACACTGAGTCCTTCCCTGCTACTATTTGTGAGAGTACAAATGATTTTCTCCCAGAATCCAATTCCAACCTATTTTATCAAGCTTCAACAAAAGCTAATCTTTTTCAAAGTGCATCTGAGACTGAAAATTATGGTGAACTATTGGAGCATTTCACAATAATGAAAGGAGATTGCGATGCTACTTCTAATCTTACTGTGGAAGTCAGCGCCACAGAAAGTTGTTCTGCTGTACATTCTGGCTGCCTTTGCACAACGTGCTCTTCAAAATCAACAGGGCAGAAAAACAGTACACAGAAGTTGACCAACGTTTCTGTGGAATTTGTTGCAGCCATTCTCTTGGAGGGAGAAACACAGAACAAATGTCTACTTGAATCAAGAGAAGAGAAAGAAGCCTTTTTTGAAAGTGATTGTCCAGAGGATACCTTGCTTGTTGAAGATGATGTGAACTCAGAGTCAGGCAGAGTATTTGACTATAACACAAATACATTAACTACTGTTTCTCAAGAGGAGAGTCCATTTATAAATAAGGAATCCAAGTTTGTAGGAGACCTGGAAGCCAATCCAGAGGAAACTATGGTTCCATATGAGAAGACAAAAGCAAACACTGGTGAAGAAATAACAAAATTAATCAATAGTGCAATCAACTTAGAAAAAAATGCATTGGAAATTAAATCCAGACAGATTGAAAGTTTACCTGACTACCCAGTAGCCAAAGGTCAAAGTGTAACTGAAGACAGGAGTGGAGAGGATTTTAAAGACGTTGGTCTGTCTGAGAATCCAAAGAAAGCTATTGATTTTGTAGCTTGTGAAGTTCAGTGTGAGTTTTATACAAATCTGTGCCTGACACGTGAAAAGGTGGAGAAAGATGAACTGCAGGTACCCAGCACCACGGTAGAACGCACTCAGGAATCAAAAGCGCTCGTGCGTTCTGGCAGCCCGCTTGAAACAAGCAGCTTTTGCCAAAAAGAAAAAACTGAGAAAGTAGAAATAGGTATTTACTCACCAGAGTTTTCTTTTGCTCCCAAAACCACTCCTTCAGCTGTGTGTTCCCACACAACAGATATTAGTCAGAATACTTCACGCTTCATTGATACTTGTGAGGGGCTTTTACAGATGAACAGAAAAATGGAAAATGTGTTTAATACAGAGGACGTGGCTGCAACGGTACTAATCACAAGTAGGCAAGGAAATATTTTAGCAAAACCTGAAAATGAAGGACAAGTAAATTCTAGCAGTTTAACTGAGCATTGTGTCCCAAACTGTTTGCCCCAGGAAGACAAGGTTAATCGATTTGAAGTGACTGGGAGTGAAGAACAAATTATAATGACAAATGCTGAGGGGCTGATGATCATGAGGCAAGAAGTCATATGCACAGATGAAAATGTGTTATTTACTAAAGAGTCTCCAGCTCTGCATCAGATGTATTGTGAGAGAGATGACAAAGAGGAATTTTTAAATCAATTTAGGATCCCTGAAAGATACCTGACAGCTTCAGGACTAGAACAGAATATACTGTTAGAAGATGATTCAAGATACCATGATCCTACCGAAATGAGTGAAGATGGTGGCTCAGTGGACTCTGTTACAGATACAAGAAGTGCAGTCATGAAAGATATTGATGCATATGAATGTTCAGTTGATGATACTACTGGTATTGACCAATATAGAATTGAACAAGAACTTAAAAGTCCCCACAATGAAGAGGACAGCCATATGTATATGAGTTGCTCTATGCGATATCCTGAGCATGGGACTTCAGAAAACTGGAATGTAAGTATCATTAGAAAAAGACCTGATATTTTTCAGCTGGATGTAGTAGACTCCAGAGTTGAGGAGGAGAAAAAGCATTTGATGAATCTTGTACAAATGGCCAAAACAGATGAAGAAAAGCAGATGTTTGTAGAAAACAGAGAGGAGGTAGAACTGATCATTTTACAAAACCTGAATGAGCTATTCCCTGAAGACAAAGACAGTTGCCAAATGACACGTGATGACAGCAGAGTAAATGAAATCCTAAGAGAAAGCCAGTGGGTTTCTAGAAGTAATGAAGATATCAGCGAGCAACAAAATCCACCAGCAACACTGAAGCCTACTGAAAAAAACCAAGAAGGTTCACTTAAAGACTCCCCATGCCAGACTGTAAATCACCTTTTATATCTTGGAGTAAGTGATGATTCCCATCTTGTTCAAGATGTTACCACTGCATTGAAAGGACATACGAAACCATCTAACAGCAGTTTTGGAACTGGAGCTGTTCTGCCTTACTATGAAACATTCATGGAGAGTGAGGTCTGTGTTGGTATGCCTGTTACAGCCAACAAAACGGGGCGAGAAGACACACGTCTTCCTGATAAAAAGCAAAGTAAGAATGTAGCTTTTCTGCAAGCCAAGACCACACAGGACAGGCAGGAGGATAAATCCTTTGTATTTAACAATGCACCTGATTGTGCTGTATCTGGGCAAACTGTCAATGAGAACAGCTCTTCCACTCCCTGCAGTGCAGATGGTTCTGAGTCTGAAACTGTTGTACTTCAGCAAGGGGCCAAAGGAAATTCATTTTCCTTGGAAAAATTAGATTCTTCTGAAGATGTAATTCAGGATCTTAACAACGCTCATGAAGAATGCGGGGTGGATTTAATGGTTAATAAACTACCAAAAGACCACCTTAATTTCATAGAAGATACGACTCAAGAGGAAAAGGGTACCATTGTGTCTGATTCACTGCCCTTGGATAATTCAAACCTTTCTTCTTCAGAGAAAGAAGTGATGGAAGATACAGAGGGGGGGAAACTGCATTCTAAACTAGAAATCTCTTCACAAAAAATGTTTCACAATGTTAATACAACTCAGAAAGTATTTCACTCAGGGAGTTTATCACAGTATGATGAGCAGGAGAAATTTTTAAGCACAAGCTATACTACAACAAACAGTACAAATGAAAATGCAGAGTTTCCTGGTGTGGCTGGATATCAGTGTGAGCCCGGAGAAAAACAGGGACACAAGACTTCTGAAGAGCGCTGCGTAGACCAGCCAGGCAGCACTGTTTCTGAGAGTGCTTCAACCCTTTCAGAAGGCCTGGACAAGTCTCCATGGGAAAATCCACATTATAATAAAGAGTTTCTACATTATAATAGAACCTTGGACACTTCTGAATGTCCTCCTGGTCTCCTGAAGCCTCCAACATCATCTGCAGACGTTTTCATTGCCAGCAGCGGAGACAAAGGTAAAAACGATGCTGTTCTCTCTGAAGAAACAAAATACTTTGAAAGTGAATCAACTGATTTAGGTGTATTTGTAACTTTTCCTGATGTTTCCGAAAAAGTAGCTGAAAGGAAAAATAGTTCTGCAGTTGCAGAAGCCACGTATACTCAGAATAATAAATTCCTTGGAAAAGTTGCAGAAACAGATCAAAAGGAGAAAATAATTCAAGGTTCTTTCCAGAATTGTAATGACATGAAAGAAAATGATGTTTGTGAGTACTCAGAACACTACAGAAACACTTCTAGTGTGACTGTACCACAGTTGGACTCACTCACTTTGCAGAGCCAAGGACACACTGGCAGTAAAGAATCAAAGTCTTTTCCATCATACTTTGCAGAAGATGCTCAAACTGATAGACCATTTCAAAGTTCCAAGAACTTCAGTCCTTTTGACACTTCTTGTTTACTTGATGACTCAAAACCTCTAATGTTTAGTCAGCTTGAGGACTCACTTCAAGACACTTTTATGACTGAACAAGTGTCCTCCAGTTCTGCAGATGTGTGCTCTGTAAAAGAAGATTTCCCCCAAGCATTTGCATGTGTTAGTCATCCATCCTTAACACCACTTTCAGAATCTTCTTTAACTGCAGATATAGGCCCTGGTGAAACTGGTATATACGATATTTCACATAGAGATATATTGAAACATTCTCCATTTGCTGCTTTGCAAATACAAGACACTCAGTCTGATAAGGCTGTGGTATTCGATGAGCCGATACACGCTTCAGGAAGTATTTTACTTTCTCTTGCAAAAGAAAACAGGCATTGTCCAGTATCAGACACAGACTGTACTTCATATAAAAATTCTGCTGTAGTTGGGGAACCTGCATATGGAAGTAATCCTAAAAAATACGACAATGTTATAAAAGCTGGTCAGCATCACTGGGATAAAGTTCCACCCCAAGAAGGTTGCACAGAGCACATAGAGAAAGTACTAAAGGATAATTCTCTTTTATTACCATCGTTACCTTTTTGGGATACTGGAAGGGCAATTCTTGTTAAAGAGGGACAAATGAGAAAAACACTTAACAGAAATGAGGAAGAACTGCACTCAAATACTGAGGCTGAACATTCTTCAGTAAAGACAGAGCAGAGAAAAACATCAAGTAGAGAACCTGATGAAAAGCAAACTAATGTATCCTCAAATTCTACAAACGAATTAATAGGCTCAGAAGTTACAGTGTTGGAAAATCTGTGTCCAGGAGATGCTGGTGTGGATCCTGGACACACCTGCAATTCATATAGTCCAACATATCCCTCATACAGCAGAAGCACCGATCCCAGACGACTGTATCGCACTGTCTTGGCGTTTGAAAAAAACCCTGCAGATCTGCAAGATAATTGTCAGTATGTGCCTACGCATGAACAGGTGGAACAGGTACCAGATAGAACAAATACAGATGGCAAAAAAGAGATTTTACTTTGCAAAAGTCATACAGGTTCAAGTGTTGATAGTCCTGATGATGATGATGCGAACAATTGTTCAACAACAGAAGATGCTATAATGAGGAATAAGTCTCTGAAATCAGAAAGACTAACGTTTTCTGAAATGAATAATGAAAGTACCTCTATAAAGTTTTCACCAGAAAACCAATATTTGCCCCCTCAAGAATCCCAATTAGTGCAATTCAGGAACCAGAGGTCATATTCTACTACACGGAATACAAAGAGCTGTAAACAAAGTGAACAGAGACCTTATTTACAAAGTCACAGACTGTCAGCCCCAGCTATTGCTGTCTTCTCTGATACAGAATATACTTTGGAAGCTTCATCTAAGGCAAGTCCTATGTTATATTCTGCATCTAAATCACTACAAGATTTAAATATGAGTGTAGAGCCTCCATCACCAACTGAAGATGATCTTCATGGAACGGAAGGATTTTCAAAGCAGGAATCAAAGAACTTCCTACAGGTTAAATCTAAACCCAGACTTCAGCAGAGAATGGCACAAACCAAGAAGCTTGCAAACTGCGATCCCAAAAATTTACAAAATTTTGCAGCAGGAACCCAAAGCAGCCAGTCTTTAAACGACTGTACTACTCAATCTCCATCATCCTCACTGCACACAGCGCACAGTTCTGTGGGTGCGGAAGCAAATGTCAATTTAAAGAGTAGTTCTGTAACTCAGTGTAGCGAAGGCAAAGTCGAAGAAGCAAGATACCAGTCAGAAACAGATTTATTTTTGCATGACAATAAAGATACAATGCATTTTAGTTCAAGTGATATCAATCCATATATTCATCCATGGCAACGAGATGGATCATGCAAGATTGGCTGGAAACAGTATGTTTTTGGAAGTGCAAGTGATGTCTCTTGCAATCAAATTCCTGTAAACCTGGAAAATCGTAAAGTTACAAGGTGTTCCAGTGTAGACAATGGAATGAATTCTCAGAATTCTCCTTTTCATTCTCATCTCAGTTCGTATGCTACAGCAAAAGTTTTATCGAGCACTTTAAGCAGCATTGAAGGTCTTCAAGGATGGGACAATGTCAAACAAAACTTTCAACCTGCGTACTCAAGTGACAGTACTAAGCAGTATAGCAACATGTCCAGTGAAACATTAGAAACTAATCCAGAAAATAACACTGCTGAATTTGAGAATCCTTCTGCACAACCTGGTAACTCTTCAATGCAGGTTGATGAAATTGTACTGTTATATCCTTCTGAGTCCGAAAGGTCTTCCAAAAAAATACCAGGTATTACATGTGAGCAGGGAACACAAACAGCAACTACAGGAAGGTGTAAGAGGCAGAGAAGACGTCAAAGAAGCTATACGGATGTTTCTGCAAGAAAGCATGAAACAAACAGAGATCTGTTTCATCAGCCTTCTTGGACAAGCATGCAGAACCTGTCCATGCATCTGTCACAGCTTCTTCAGAATACTTCTGAGCTTTTGGGAAACCTCTCCCAACAGAGTGTTACAGACAGTGAGCAAAATGCCAAAACCAACCAAAGAGGAACTGAAGAGGCTTTAAAGGCCACTAGATCAGATAGCTGCACTCAGACTACAGCAGATGTAGGCACTCAGACGGAGATTTTGGAAGAACCTCAAAGGAAGCAGGAAGAAAAACAAGTGGAGGCAAAAATGGAAAATGAATTGAGGGCAGCTCAGGCGGTAAACATTGATTGGAAAGGGAGAGGTGCAGATGCAGTCGGTAAGATTCCCAAAAGGAAAGAGGAAACACTCTCTCTTGAAGAAAGAACACAAGAACAAACAGGGATGAGAAATCTGGGCAATCCTGACTTCTATGACAGTCTTGACAGCATTTTGGAAGACTCCTTTATGCGTCTGCCTCTCTTACCCAGAACCTCTCTTCCTGTCTTAGATTTTCAAAAAACATTTTCAAAAAATGCGCAGCAAAATGTTGCTTTTGGTAATACCAGAGTTTCATCTGTCACATCATCTTCACTGAGCTCAGGGCAAGATGGTTCTTCGTGCACTGTAGTTAGCAGCCCTACTGATAGCACCTCTCAATCTCCAGTGTCTTACGCTCAGGATAAAAGAAGTGTCAGTGAACTAGAGATTCCAGCAGAAAGAAAATTTTGTTACAAAAACACCCTGCTGGTCGATAGGGCCTCTTCCCCTATTCTTACTCTCAGTGCTAGTCCCAGCAGCCAGACTGCTTTTGGCAGGTCTGCCTGCCCTAAGGAATCTCTTGGATATTCCAGTGATGTTTCAAGTCCCCTTCACGGCCAGAGACAGCAGAGGGCAGGCCTGCAGCCCAGCCTCCAACCTCATGTGGACAATTTTTCACAGACGGAAACAGACAGCGAGTCGAGCTCTTCTCAAGGCAATAAGGGCATAAGAAAGAAATCCGCAAGTTTCGCAGATAAGAAAGCAGCCAAAGAGCTTCTAGGACAGGATGGATCAAAAGACTTGGAACAAGAGCAGAGTCTGACAGTTGACACCCACACTACCATTTGTGCAAAACGACTGTATCGCTCTAGTAGTGTGATGGAGGTGTCGGGCCACAGGCAAGTGTTAACAGGTGATCTCGGAGACCGCAGTCCACTGGCACGTTCACTTCGTTCCATGTATGTCACGAGGGGAGGAAGAAGTTCTTCAGCTGGAATCGGACATGAAAAATATGTTGGTAATTCTGATACCGCTTTGATTCATAACTACTCACCTCCAAATGATTTTAATTTACTTTTTAATCAAAAAATTAGTGCCACTTGTTCAAGTAAGACAAATGCTGGTGCATCCTCAGAACCTCTGGTAGAAGCATCTTCTCTACAATTTCATGATTTCTTCTGGAAAAATGAAACCAGCTGCCCTCCCCTGCTCTCTGATGTGAGCGATGTGCAGACTTCCTTCCGGGACGAAAATACGGATTCTGTCACTGAGAGTGAATGTGACACTGAAATTCCTCTCAACACAACTGCTGCTTTTGCAAAGCCCTACAGGCCTCGGAGCTACAGTCTCCGTGACTTACCCATACACAATAAATTCAGCAACTGGTGTGGTGTTCGGGGCAGCCCCTCTCCTTCCTTACTCAGCTTGAGTGGCAGCATGACTGATCTACGCAGTCAGGCAGAAAGGACAGCCAGAGGCACGCGAGCAACAGAAATGGAAAGGAAATCCCATCTTTCTGATAGCAGGAGCAGAGAGATCGAGCGACTTCAGAGAGAGCGCGCTCAGATCATGTCTGGCATCCACCTGGACCTGCACCAGCATCCCCTCACCGTGGAACTGACTGAAGCAAAGCTCAATCATGGCATCGGGGAAACGGACGCCCTGCTGAGGGTCCTTCAGAGCGGGACTGCAGATGACCTGGGGGTGATTCCAGTGAAGCAGCAACTTTACGAAAGGTAAATTACTTAAAGTAGTGTTGTGTTGAGTACTTTGTGTACACTTCACGTACGCTTCATGCAGCATAAATAACATTTAGTAATGAGCACTTAATCACTTAGTCACACTGAGTCAACTATCTGTGAAGAGATTAGTATTAAGCTTATTTTATATACAGTTAAGTAATGCATTTAAGTCAGTTTTGCAGTTACTTCAGGAAAGTAGAGAAAAGTATAAGACTCAGTGTTACTTGACATTTCTAGCAGCTAGGACAGTGATCGTGGGTATCTGGTGATTATGGGAATATGGGAATCTCATATCTCATTCATGCTTCTGTGAATAGATGCTGCTGCATGAATATGCAAAACCAATTTTTAAAACGCCATAAATATACAAAATAAGTTACGAGAAAAATCAAGATCCTAGATTCTTGCAGTTGGATTATGGAACTCACTTTAGGAAGCTGTTGCAACTAAAAAAATTAGGAGTAGCTACATTATTCTCTGTCCTCAATTTACCTCTCAGCCATTACAAGCAGTAACCAAGACCCTCTTATGCATTTCCTGCTATTAAAAAATCAGTGGAGTTCTAGAATATCTGCATCATCTGTCAGGATATGGCCAAATGCATATTTGCAAGGGCAATGTATGGGATTAGAATCCTATAAATTTTATATTACAAAGCTAATAAATATTTAAGTCTTTTAAAAAATGAGAAAATGTAACTTTGCAGGGTGTATTTTGTCAGTCTAATCATGTTTCCCTGGCAGACACATGAGGACTATTGAAACTTTGAGGAAGGAAAGAGAAAAAAGGCTGCAAAGATACCAAAGAAGCCGAAGTCTGAGTCCTCAGAAGCATTTGAGTCTGTTGCAGACGCTGGATGCAAGTCAGAGGGATCTAGATCTGCCCAGCAGACGCCGAGAATATCTGCAACAGCTGAGAAGGGATGTGGTGGAAAATACCAGGTAGGGCATTAGAAACCTCTCTTTTGCCATGATGTACGTTGCCAGTGCTCATAGTGGGTGCACATTAGTAGATCTTACCAACAGCTGAGACTTCTTTGGCAGAATTCTTCTTCTCAATACTGAACGTTACACTTTGGGGTAGAAAGTGCTTTCAAGAAAAATGTGTGATTTTAGAAAACATTCATTAAAATCTTCCATCTAGTTTATTTCAGTCCATAACAAATGTCTGATTTATTTTATGACGTACGGGGACAGCCAAGTATTTAGACCTAAGTCATTAAAGATGAATGTGTCTTCTTAGTCCTTCACTAACTTAGAACCTCCATGAAATAGTTAAGTTTCATGTTTAAAATCAAAAAAGTACTGCAACTCTTCACCATTTAGAATTTGAATCTCTCATCCCTCACCGTATCTTCCTTTGTCAGGAGACAATTATTTTCCCAACACAGTTATTTTGCATGCGATGTGACAAAGAGGTAACCTTAGATCATATGGAGACCTGACTTAGAAACTGATTCCATTGTTGGTGTAATCTAAGTGGTAAGCTGGACTTGCAATCTGAATAATTTTCCAAGGTTGCTGGCCATGCAGCCTTTAGTGAGCCAAGAGAAACTTTTTGGAGGCTAATGGGGTGGGTTTTAATTGCTTTTCTGGCAAGTTTTCCTGTTCTGTATTGAAACATCATTTTCTCATGGTATTTTGCCAGGTGACCTGACTTAAAGTAATTATGTGTGTTTTCCCCCACTTACGTACCCTTAGAGTTCAAGAACCAAAAAGAAGAAGCATTCAGCATCCTTCAGACATTGAACTGTTGCTCCGAGACTACCAGAGGGCACGAGAGGAAACCAAAAGTGAAATTGCACGAGCTAGGGACAAACTTCGGGAGAGAGCTGAGCAAGAAAAAAGGCGTATTCGGGAGCAAATATTTTCTCAGTTACAGAAGGTGAGTGTTGCAGCAGGAACTGTTATGCATTATTCAGATCTATGCATTTTTTTAAGAGAAACCTTTCCATGGCTAAGAATTCTCCTGTTTGATACACATCAGTGTAGAAAAAAGTGAAGAATTAAATGCAAATTTGTGCTTAAAAAGACTTCAGTAATACTGAACAGATACTGCTCGTGCTTCTGAACTACATCTTTCTGAAGCCACATTTTATGTACAAGAAACTCCTGGTTTTTTCTTATTGGATGAAGCTTACACAGCCATCCTGTGGGGCATCTGCCCGGTCTAGGGAAGAGTCCTGAATTTATTTTAGTATGTATTTAAACACAAAAGCCTTCATTCTTTTCTTTTTTCTATTTCTCTTTTTATATTTTCCTCCGTGTGTGTATTTGTCCTGGTTTTTTTTCTTCTGCATGTTGTTATCCATCTTGCACAGTCCAAGCATGTGCTTTTTTTCTCCCAGAAGCAAGGACAGTACCTCGTTAGGATGTGGCTGTTCTGCCCAGTTTCTGACTATATTTTTAGGCAGTAACCTTTTTTGCTGCCTCACAATGCAGCTACAATGCCAGCCACAGCCCTCCTCTCCTCATACCTGTGTATCTGCTACAAAATGTGGTGAATGCTCATTTAATTGCTCTGCACCCTTTAAGGCACCTCAAATTCAGGCATCTCCCCTGGATGACTGGATCTTACCGCGTCTGCTGCCACATTTTTCTTGTGAAATGTAGACATACTTCACCTGAGTTGGAAAAGCAAACTTACAACTGCCCATGAAAGTATAAATCATCCTGAAGTTCTCGGTATTTTCTTATTATGCAATTTTTATTTCATCTTCTAGGCTGGCATTGAGTAGTTGTATTGGTTAAAGTAAAATCTGCAGCCTTTAACAACTACATTTGGCCAGCAAGTTAAATCAGGGGCTACTTGAGGCGTAGGCAAAGAGCGACACGTGGGAGTGAAAAGAGATATTTCTTTCCCCTTAAAGACATCCTAGCATTGGTTTGAAATCCTGGACTCTCGTATGTGAAGAACAGCAGAAGCTGCATTTTCCCCGACTGTCAGGCTTTACAAGGTGCTTTGCTCTATGGTTTATGTAATCTCAGTCTTTCAAATGACCCTGCTTATTTACTACTTTCTGTACGGCAACAGCTTTTGTCCTGACAACCCTCCTTGATAGAAAATTGGACAACTTCGTATTTGTCCTCTTTCATCTTTCAGGGCTGTTAGTGATTTGCCTGGCTGTTGTGGAAGGGGGTGGTGTTCTTGTTTGTAACACTGTGGTACCTATTCCAGGAAGAAGCCAGGCTGAAGACTCTGGCGAGTACCAGCACTTTATGTACAGGCTCCAGCCTCAGCCTCTCCTCTGGCCCAACCTCCGGCTACAACAGCAGCAATACTGCCACCTACACTGCCAGTAACCCCAGCAGCCAGGAAGGACAGGTGAGAAACAGCCTCCGGGACTGGGGCTCCTGACGCTTCACCAATAACAGATAATGTGAGACCAGACACCCATTTTGAGATGGTTCATATTCTGTCACAGCTATTGAGCAGGACAAGTTTGTGTCACTAGTGCACAGACAGGTGACAAGGGGTGGAGGGAGTGTTACCATGTAATTGTAAAGGACAATTACACTTATTTTTGTCAGTAATTTCACTGAATTTCACTGAATTTTTAGAGTTGGAGGGGACCATAGAGATCATCTAGTCCAACTCCCCTGCTGAAGCAGGAT
>JAOXJM010000041.1:26453383-26487414 GCA_026413425.1 Tringa solitaria
GCCTCTCTACAGCCTCCTTTCAGGTACTTGTAGAGAGCGATGAGGTCTCCCCTCAGCCTCCTCTTCCCCAGACTGAACAGCCCCAGCTCACCTGCACGCCCAGAAGGAAGTTAAGGTAATGCCTTTTTTCCTCATTTCCTTTTTTATTCCCAGTAGGGAAGGCTGAGGGGAGGCAGGCCCCACTCTGACCCAGCTTGCTGCGGGCTCTCGAGGCAGCACGGGGGGAGCAGGTACGATGCTGGAAGCGCCGGCACCGTCAGGACCCCCGGGGGTGAGGCATCCTCCCCGAGAGAGCCCCAGGCAGGGAACGCCAGGCTCTGCCTCCATTTCCTTACAAAGCCGGGGGTCTGCCTTCACCGAGCGACCGCGGGAAGCCCAGGGACTGGAGTAACTGCACCAAGGCGTAAGACCATGGAAAGAGGTTTGTCTTACCTGCTGGCTCCCGCTGAAGAACTGCCTGCCCTCTGCCCGGCAGGGCACACCTAGGCTCACTGGAAGGAGAAAACCACTCCTGGGGCTTGCCCAACTTTTAAATAAAAATTTCCGAGCCTGTTGTGTTAGAGACAGATAACTGAGGTACGTTGATGTCACACAAAAAGCTGTGGCCACAGTATCTATGCAAACAGCACTAGAACGCCCAAATAAAGTCAGATCCAGGGCCAAGAGCACCTTTTTAACCATTATGGATTCCAGCTGTTTCCTCCTTCCACCACACCACACCTCCTGCGCCTTAGTAACAAAAGACAGTTATATTTCAATACAAGCAAAGCAGCAGGAGGCCAGACAGCAGAGATCACAACACTTTCTCTGCCCCACGCTTCGTGGCAAGGCACCATTTTTTTTGTACTTTGTCCCAGTACAAAGAGGCACTCTCTCTGTATATGTATGTATCTATATCTAGCTCAACAGCTTGAACACAAAAGAGGACACTGAATCATGTTTATTGTGACAAACAACAACTTCAAATGAGAGCTGCAGCAAAACGTCACGTAACACTCAGCCTCAGGGAGGGGGTATGGTAGGATACGGTGTGATTTCAGTTTGTAAGACCCTGTCCTCGCGCTGCCAGGCACCACCTGCTCATCACCCTCACATCAGAAAACCCCCATAACAAGGCATAGGGGTGGACCCTGCCAAACCCACCACCGCGGGGCTCAGGAACCAAGTCAACAAATAGCTCAACCCAGTGTAGACACTGGTGTTGCGCTACGGTTTCTTTCACTGTAGGCACATATTTTAACAGAAGCCACAGTTCTACCTCATTAGTTCTGTTTGTGGCCTCTCTTAAATCACTGACTCCAAGATGTCACCTTTTCTTGCCTTACAAAGGAAGAGGTAAGTTAATTAGCAAGCTAAAAAGGCCTGGCCTTCATTCTGTCCAGACGTTGTTCTTATGTATCACAGTATGTGCTTTCTGAAAAAAAAAACAAAAAAAAAACCACCCCAAACCCACACTAATACGACACTCCTAGAAAAAGGAAATAACATGCTATGGAGAAAAAAAAAAATAAATTTTAAAAACTCCCTTGAGACAGCTAATGAGCCCCTGCTGCTACTCTGCTGCCACCAGCTGTGCCCACCCCAAAGCCCAGTTTATGGAAACACTTGAGGAGGGTGGTGTGTGTGAATGGGATGTCACACCCTTGGTGGTGAGCCACGCAGAAGGGCAAAGAACACCTACTGTCCTCCACGAAAGGATTCCTTTCAAAACCTGCTCTGCAGAGGCCGTCACAGCGCTTTGTCACTACTGTTCTGTCTGTTCTTCCAGGCTGGAGTTTTCCTGCTGCAGCACTTCCTGTCTGATAAAACCCAAACTCAAGGCAAGAAGGATTATAAAAAAAACCTAGTGAATATCAGCCAAATGCCATTTATGTTCACGTACTGTAAAAGTGTCTTAAAAAATAATGTCATCTGTCTTCAGTAAAAAATATAAACAGATATTTTCTCTCTTGTTTCTAGTAAAAAACCCTGGAAATTACAAGTCCCCTTTCCAAGAGGAGATGGACAAACACTTAAGCATCTCCATCCTTTAAGAATAATGCCATCAGTGTTCCGGTGTATATATTTAATATGGTTTAATTTCTAAAATGAGTCTTAAAAAAATTAAAATCAAACCCTTGAAATTGAGCTTACAATGAAAAATAAATATAGGCTCATCTCCACGTCATACGGGTTCACCTTCTCCCACCCTGACAGTACGGTCTGCGTTAAGCCAGCGTGAGAAATCACAAAAAGTTAAGAGAAGCGACAGCCACCAGGAAACCATCTCTCTGATCACACAGTGACTTGTCCACGTCAATCAATTCCTGGGTTTGGCCACAGCCTGTTGCTGCGCAAATACAAAAGGTGTCTATGGGTCTAAAAAAACAGCTGCTTTGAGCCACGATCAAGGTGCTTAAAGGACTTTTTACTGGGAGATCCGTTTGCTGAGATAAACCTTTCAGCATAGTCACCACGGCAAAATGTCCACGAACAGAAAGACCAGTGCAGGTTTTGCACAAAGCGATGTCTTATCTGCAGTGTCCTCCCAGCGAGGAGCTCACAGCGCATTCAGAAACACGAAAATTCCATTGGCATCTTCAGTAGTAAATTTTGTCCAGAGAGAGTCCACCTCCACTAACTTTGTGCTGTCACGGTACCTAGAGATCGTCTGGTCACCTCACAAGGGCTAGTCCTGGCCTCTTCTATACGATGTTCCGATACAAATACTCTGGACAGCATTTCCAGTTCTTTTAAGAAATCCTGTAATAAATAGATACAAACCAGAGAACCCTTATTAACAAATGTCAACAAAGAGGCTTACTTAATTTTTCTAGTGAAGAACTTTACAAGGTTAAGCGTGTTGATGGTTTTCCAGTGCAGAACCCAAGACAAGCTACAATATTGACTGCAAAGATGAACGCCTGGAGGTCTCCGTGGTCAGTCTCCCTTTTAATCCCCACACCCTTCTCAGAAAAGATCACTGCCACAGTTTAAACATCTCCAATATGTCAGTGCTCACACTCACCAGCCTTGAAATACTGCCCATTTTTAGCAGGGGAGTCGGGTAGTTTCCTACATTTAGATTCTGGGTAGAAGGGTCCGACTCCTCTCCCGTTCTGGCGGTGGGAGGCAGAGAGGTTTACGTGCAAACCTGGACAGTTAAGACCCTTCCCCGCGCGTCGTGCTCGGCTGGAGCACAGCAGACACACTCAGGCTGGAGCTGAGAGCCAGTAACTGAGCCGGCTGGTCTCCACACTGGTTTCAGGTTTTCTTGGCAACGTTTCCGCTGCACGGGAAATGCTGGGATTCACACAAGTACCGATTTTCAACCACACACTAGTAAGAGGAACACTCGATGGAAGCCAGCCCTTCTGCTGCATTAAGCAGGAACTATGGACAGGGAAGGTTATGGGTTCCATCTACATGAAGCTTTATGTTTATGTGGCTTTACTTTTTATTTCAGTTATTGTTCACACGCATTTCATTACTTACGGAGGGCCAAGGGAGCTCCTGGAGGCTCTTCAGGCAACTCTCTATTTCACCAGTTCTCATTAGTCCGTGTTCTACGAGACCACGAAGCATGAAAAGGAACAAATCCCACTGCAGAAGAGAAAAAAATATCAACAGCTCAAAAAGAAACGGATTTTGCGTTCCTTTACCCCTATACAATTCATGTTTTGCTTCTTGGATCCGAACGTGGAGAAAAGGAGTGAAAGGAGAAAGCACATTATTTATGTGGGTGGGGCAATGAGGACATCAAAGAGTAACATCCACATCGAGGGAACAAAATTCCTTTAGTTCATACATTGTATCCTACCATAAAGTCCCAACATCTCTAATTCTCAGTTTCCAAACACAGCAAGTATTTCATTCTTGCGTGTTCAGGAACAGCTTGAAAAATCCTTTTCTTTACCTTCTGAAGTAAGCTGGTTTTAGCCTGCAATAGAATCATAGAATCATTTAGGTTGGAAGAGACCCTTGAGATCATCAAGTCCAACCATCTACCCTACTCTGCAAAGTTCTCCCCTACACCATATCCCCCAACACCGCATCTGAACGGCAATTTTCAGCTCCATAGTTGGGGATAAGAGAACAACGAAACACATGCAAAAATAAAAGCTGATAAAAGGCACGTGGATGCAGCCAACTACAAAATCACACGTGTTCAGGCCTCAGTCCCCCAGGCCAAACGGGCCATTTTGCCATTTGTTCCTAAATTAAACCGTGCCTTCCCGACAGCCCCCAGACAGGTATCGGGCCCTGACAAGCAGGGTGCGGTGCCCTTTCTCTCTGCCCCTGCAGGAAGAAGGCCAGCTCACAGCAGAGCAAACCCTGCTGCCCTCGCTCACACGAGCCACCCCTCACCCCACGGGCAGGCACAGCCTCCTGCAGGAATATACCCCCGCGGAGCAGACAACCGGCAGCTCCACAGATGGGGATGAGCTTTACCTCTCGCTGCTTAACCTCGGCAAGGTAACCCGCATTCTTCTTGCTGAAGATCAGCCGCACGGGAACAGGCGTCCCAAAGTCCTCCTTCCAGACAGAAAGCAGCAGTTTCAGAAGGCCGTAGGTGGGATTATTCTTTACACGCAGCTTCTCGGAGCTCTTCTCTGGGGACTTGATCCTGAGATTCAGAGGAACACGATCTGAAACTGTAAGAAAAGGAACACAGGTGAGCCTCGATGGCTGCAGTATTTTCCTTCTACTTCATCATCTTGGTCCAACAGCGCATTCTGCATAGCTGGCATCTGAACAATCACTGAAGTAAGAACACTTAGTGAGTATAAAGCAGTGAATCTTAGAGGCCTGGAGTTCAAAATCATGCAAAATTATGAGCTTTGAAACCACAAGAACAAGTATTGCATCAGAAGAGATTTAGACAAATCAGATAATGCCGACCTTTTGGTCGGCACATAGCCCCAAGTCTTGAAAGAGGACTGAGTAAATAAAAGTCAGTCTAATGTTTAATAAAAGAAGACCTAAGTGTTACTCCAAAGGAAAGGAAAAAAACGCAGTAAATCTACAAACAGATTAAATAGTTGTTCGTAGTCTTGACTACAGGCAGAGCTGCATAACTTTGCGAACGTAAAGCTGAGCAGTGTTTAACTGCATCTAAACATACACAGAGGGAAGTTACCAGCTCTTCCTTGGTACAGACAATGGAATGGGCCAGGTTTCCACTGCTGCCCCCCAGAATGACACTTCACAACATTCAGATGTGAACTGCTTTCTGAGAGAATGAACCATGTATAAAACTTCTTAAAAAGGTTCTAAATCCAGGAAATAAGAAGTTGCCCAGGCAGGAGACACCTGCACCCAGATCACTAACTCTTGCTGAGAAAAACATTGTATTTAACACATTAAAGCAAGAGAAAATAACAACCCTGAAAATGCTCACAGAAGTCACGATACACAGAAAACAAGCTTTTTCCATTCTCTCCACAAAGAGCCACAAAAATATAATATAAGGAAACATATCACATATTTAAATGAAGGTATCAATAAATAAAAACCAATGAGATGTGAATAGAAGACCAGATGTGAAGGATGGGCAGTCACAGTATAACGCTGTTTGGCAGAAGGTGGAAGGGAACAATAGCAACCACCCAAATTGACAGAAAAAAAAATCTGCAGACTCAAGGACACCAAAAAGAAGCAAACATCCATGAGCTTTAAATAGTGAAGTCTCTGGCCCCAAGGATTTAAGAGAACTGTAATAACAGACTTCAGGCTTAAACAGTTTATCATGACTGACTTACCCAGCAAAGAAGCCAACTCAACCGTGCACTTTGCCAGCTGCTGTTCTGATGTGGGACACATGAACTGGAAAACACAAAAAAAAAAGTTGTATCTTTGTCCCCATAGTGCAGACTGGACACAACAGGGCTTCACAAGGGACAAAAATATCAGAGAAGAGCAGGCAATTTACAGCAAGAAGCACAGAGCTGTAATCAGAAGACCATTAAAGACTGAAAGACAAGAAAAGATGATGTATGAATAAAGGATCCACAAAGTACTGGATCCTCCAGTATCCAAAGTAACTGCAAGTACCAAGCAGATCTATACAGTATAAAAACCACAGAGCAACTTCGTCACATCTGAGCTCAGACAAAAAACGTTGAGCTGAACTCAACTCTGTGGCAAGGCAAGGCAAGCTAGCAAGTTTACAGGTAAGAAGACCGCTCAAAGCGGTCCAAGAAAGAGCAGTTTTGATGTTTCTTTACTTCTAACCTTTCTGCATCGAAGCGTCTGACTCAGTCTTCCCAGCAGGCACTCCAGCCAGACGTAGTCAATCGCTTCACCCTCATCCCGTGGGCCCACAGCCACGCACAGCACATCCTTGATGAAAAAGACAGCAGTAATTCACCTATTAGTGTCCTGCACTTCCAGTTCATAGACAGTCCTCAGGTCCCCATTAAAAAAAATTTTAAAAAATTAAAAAAAAGGAAGTAGTATCACCTAGTCCCCTCCTCACTTCATAAGGCTGAATCTTTTACCACCTTGCCTAGGTCTGATTTTCTACCATAGGTCTCACTAATGTTATGAAGTCAATGAGGGCAACCAGTTCATCTTGCTTAAAAGAAACTAGCTCTAAAGCTCTGGATAGATCTGACAAGTGCAGCAAAGCAAGCTGAGGGTAAAAGTGCTACAGAAATCCAGAGTCTTCTCATATGGTCAAGGCAGCTTCAGTGTCAATAAAACCTGAGTATGAAGAGCACTAATATGGTTATGGCATGAAAACTAGTTTAGCGACGTTTACATGTGGTAGCACTTTCATAGAATCATAGAATGGTTAGAGTTGGAAGGGACCTTAAAGATCATCTAGTTCCAATCCCCCTGCCATGGGCAGGGACACCTCCCACTAGAGCAAGTTGCTCAAAGCTTTCCATCACCAGCAATTTACCAACCAATATCAGAAACCAAGGATGGAAATCAAAACAATTTAAAAAAATATTTTAAAAGCTGTATCTTACGAGGCCATACGAAAATACCCTCAAAAAGCAACAGTTCACAGAAAAATCCCCTGGTTTTGTCACACACCCTTCCTCAAGTAAAAAAGCATTAAGGGGTGTGTCCTCATTCTTACACAATTGCTGGGAACACGATGACAGTGAGATCCATTATTATCATTCAAACAGAAAAGCAGCAGCAACAAAAATAGGCAGAATACATAATGGTAAAAGAAGTGAGATTTTTAGAATTCTTCTTTTCCTCCTGGGTTACTCACACAGGTTATATAATTGCATAGATTTTTCAAGAACAGTGACCTTTTAAAAGCCTGGGAGGAGAGACCAAAATGTAATTCGAACCAACTTGAATAGAAAATTTGTTGGATCTAAGGTTGAAACCAAGTCCACAGCATCACTTTCTTTTTAAGGTATTCTGTTTCTCCCTAATGAAGCTGAGTGAAGGTGCAGATGCAGACTGGCAAAAAGTCTTTCAGATTCATACAGATTCATCTGACACTGAATCCAATGTAGAATTCCCAGTGTATAAGATGGTGTCTATAATTCCTGGTGTCTACCAAGTTCTACAGAACTTGGACTGTCTACCAACTTGGACTGTCTACCAAGTTCTACAGAACTGAAAGGACCAGCAGGAAGTACTTACTCTAAACGGAGACCAGAAGACTCTCCATAAAAAGAGCAGGTCTACAAAAAAGCAGCTGACCTGCTGTGCTGACTCTGCAGCACACAGCCACACCCAATGCTCACCACCCTATGGTTTCTATGCTACACCCATCAAAAAGGTGACTGCTGTGCTACCATAAATCCTGTATGTGAGACAGTACTCCTCACCGGGGAACTCCGATCTACACACAGGCAGCGAGCAGGGGGATATAAAAAAAAAAAAAGAGACCTTTCCACTCTGTTTCCTAAACACTCCCCACAGCCAGTTCCTTCAAACTAGAACATCCCCTTTTAAAAAAAAACATACAAACAAAAAAACCCAAACAAAACCCCCACAAATAAACTCCACCATCAAAAGCACAAAGGGAGTTAGGGCAAGCCAGGAAGCTAACAGTCTGTACCTTAATTTCGTTGATGATTTGGGAGGGAAACGGCGCACAGTGCTGGCAGCCTGGAGGGCAGTCCCGTCTCAGCTCCAGAGCATCCTCGCCGGGCAAGGGAAGTCCTGGGACTTTCAGCATCCTGTTGAAGGTTGCCTTCACTTCTCTCTTGATGAGCGCTACAAAGAACAGGGAACAAATCCTGTCTGCTTCCTGCTTTTCTCTCCAGTGAGGCAGGCACCTGTTTGTAAACACTACCTTTACTTATCCTCCCATTCCATGGGCCGTAGCAGTTTATACTTTCGAGCCCTTCTCACTCTGAGCTCCCATTACATTTAAGTGGCAGAGGCACAGGTGCAGCCACCCATTACCGCCAGCTACCACTGGCAACTCATCTCATTTTCCATCAAAATACTTCAGTGGGTTTAATGCACACAGTAGCTAAGCCAGGAAGCAGCGCCAAAGTAGAAAGCTGAATCAGCATGATCATACCAGCTCAACCACTGTGCCCATGAAAGCCATATGCTTTCTACCAAAATAAGGTTTGACCGGCATCCAAGACACTAAACTCCTGCTGCTGCAAGTGGTGCTGGATATTCTTCCCCAGATTCTTGGCAGAACCTCCTGAAACAGTGGTCTTTCAGAGAATCTGGAGAGTTGCCAGGGCACTATTACAGGGTGAAGGACTACAGTTGCCTTCAGCCTGCTGAGAACACACCCAGCCCGGGAGGTGTTTGTCTCACAGAAGGTTTCAGGAGTATTCTGTACACGTGGGCCATAAGGTGGCTTGAGAGAGCAGCTGTCTATTCTATGCTGTAAGTGCTACAACAACTTCAGCCCAGATGACATTTTCAGAAGCAGCTTTCCACAGCATTCATTCTCACCATCCTACGAGCCTCCACAACTAAAAATCACTTACATGAGCCAAGCCTGAAAAAATCCCTGAAGAAGGTTCTTGGAGCTAGAAATCATTCCTCTTATTCCTAAACAAGGAGGGACAGAGCAACTGCATGCTTCCCACTAAAAGAAAAATGAGTAGGACCAAGTACTTTATAACACTGGAATAAATTCTTACCCCTTGATCTCAGAAAAAAAAAAAAAGAGTACAATAGACAGGTTAGAAGCCCCAGTTCAGGGTAAGGAGACTCACCTGCAATGTTGGCAGAAAGCCAGCCACAGGCTTTCTCAGTAGCCAGCTCCACCGCGATGTCTTCTGCACTCCTTAAAACCTTTACAGGGAGGATAACAAGCGATAGGAGATTTACTACCAGCCACAGCACTATGGCCACAGCACTATGGCCAGTGAGAAGTCAGAAGGAAGTCTAGAGGGAAAAGGCCTAATTTTGGCATGCACCATTTAAGCAGAGCACCACCACCTCTGTGGGAACTGATACTCTGAGCAACGGGACTGACTCATTTTGATTTCCCAAACACCATTAACTCTCGAGGAAGCTGATGCTAAAACAAAAGCATCATCCTTGCAAGATGAATGCAATTTATACGCTCTTCTAGTCTCAACAGTTAGTCATTGGCTAGAGTATCGCTTTAGCCAGAACACCCAAGGCAGCCTGGCAGAGGTGACTCTTCTTAGCTATTAGTCCTCACATGAGGGCATCAATAGATTCCATTGTCCTGAGCTATTAAGGGATAAATGAAGCAGTAATGGAAAAATGGTAACAGTTCAGACTTAAAAGTCAGGGCCTTTAGTAAATTTTAGTGAAAATACGTACTGCTGCAGATGTCTCTTCTGGCAGTAACACCCTTACTGCCTCAGGACCTTTCTTTTTGCAAAATCTGAAAGAAAAGAAAGAAAACGTGCCACAGTATTAGTCAAAGTTCTTGGACAGCACTCAGAGGCTCATTACCGTAGGAACTTTCACGCGTTCTGCACTAAGAACATGTGAACTAAGTCAGACCAAAAGAATCAGACAAGGAAGAAGCAATTACAAGCCACCAAGCTGCAATACTCTGTTTTCCAAAGAGGGGAAATACAATAGCTGCAGGGGATGTCTGTTTGCAGCTGGATGCAGAGGGACACACACAGCATCTTTATTCCTTCCTACAAATACAGCATTAACTGGCTGGAGGCACAGCAGACAGTCACCCTAAGAGCAGAGGTCAGGGTTTATAGTTGTCAGAACCTGAGCGTGACAGGCCAAGCCGAAGTAGGCTTATAGATTCCACAAGAAGAGGAGACAGGAAGGCACAAGTTTAAGTAACTTTTCCTCCTTACTCTCTGCCTTTGATGAGTGCCTGGGCCCCTTCCTCATACAGATGAGCGCACACCTCTTCAAGCAGTTTGTCTTGATTAGCATCCTCCTCCTTCACTTTATCCTGCAACATGACTTCTGCCCTTTGAACCAACTCGGCTACCAGTGTTGCCCTGTCGAAAAACAAGAACAATCAGATAGACTGAAATCAGTACAACAACAGTGCAAACTGTAGCCAGCTGTTTCCCCCAGTTTAGGGGGATACCCATCTCAGGCATAAATGCACTAAACCACTCTGCTGAAAAAGAATTAACCACCCTGAGTTTAGTACTAAGCCATCTCCTTGTTCTTTTTGTAAGGAAGAAAGCAGCAATGAAGATACCAAAGTAGTACTAAGTCTCAAGAGTCAAAAGACTTTAGGTTTTAAAGGAAACATATATGGTTACAGGTACCTTTTCTGACAGCAATACCCTTATGTTCTGAATGGATAGCGGTCAGAAATTCAAAGATGTCAACAGCAGCCTACAACCAGCATTCCTTGTGGGCTGAAACCATTTAAATGCCTTCAACAAGTCAGACAACAGGACAGTGCAAACTCTCAGTAAGCTCACGAGTGTCATGCTGGAGGGCAGGGCTGCCATTCTGAAGGGCAAGCTGGAGAAATGGGGTGACAATGAGGTGGTGGCTGCATACCTCTACAGGCTGTGGTCTACTGGCTTGGGAGCAGCTCTGCAGAAAAGGGTCTGGCATTCCCAACAGACAAGCTAAATGATTTAGCAGTGTCCAAAGAAGGCCTCACACTGGGCTGACATTAGCAACAGTGCAGCCAGCAAGTCAAAGGAAGATACTGAGCCCACCACTGTGAGGCTGCATCTGGAGTACATTGCCCAGCTTTGGGACCCTAGTAAAAGAAAGCCATTGACAATTTGAGTGACTGCAGGAGGAAAAAAAAACAAAAAAACAGAAAACAAAACAACAAAAAACCCCACCCAACACAAGACTAAGACAGCTGGGATGCTGGAGCACACAACCTACAAGGAGATTGGGGGAGCCAGTCTCACTTAGCCTGGAGAAGAGAAGGTGAAGGGAGAAGGAAGGCTTATAGACAAGACAGAACAACTTCAGGAAGCGTGCAGCTAAAGGCTGACACACAACATACACACGCTGGAAGAAGGGAAATTCTGACAGGATATAAGGAAACATTTTTCACAAAGCCTGTAAAAATTAAGTGTTGGAACACGGTACTAAGAGGCTGCTGAATCTCCACACTTAGAGATTTTCACGGCTCAACTGGAAAAGGTGCAAAGCAACCTGACCTAACTTGAACCCTGGCCCTGCTTTGAGCAGGAGTTTGGATCAGATGACCTCCAGAGGGACCCTTCTGACCTGAGATTTTCCTATCATTAGTGAGAATGTTCTGAAAGGGATATTAAGTCCCAAAATGCTGTATTATTTTCACATTCCAGGTGTCCCACCCTACTCTTTGCAAGCCTTCAGAAATTCCTCTCCATGATGCCAATCAGATGTTGCTTGTCCCCACTGTCATAGCCTCAAACAGCCTTGGTGTTCTGCTACACAGCACGCTCTGAGGGAAGCTTCCTTTCCCCCACACGCAAAATTTTAAAGGATCAACTCATTGCCTTATTAGCGTAAAGTTACTTCTTATGTTACAGAACAGATCAGCAGCACTTACTTGATGTGCTTAACACAGTTGGATCCCACCCTCTCTGCCACAAATTCAACTGTTCTCCGGAGGGAGGGAGGCTGGTTGTGAAAGAAGGCCTGTTCCAACTCTACCTGTGTGAGAGAAAAGGACTACAATTGATAAGAGCACTCCACCCAGATCCTCCTCTCCTCAACACAGGAATATACAGAACTACGATCTGGAATTGTGCTAAAAGGCACACAATTTGCCTACACGAGAACTTTCTGCTACTCTAGCATTCAGCACCCCCGTAAAATATTTTCTCCCTATTTGCCTCTAACCATTTAATCGAAAGCTCGTTATCAGGGTTTATGGAGCTACAAATGCCCGGTAAAGGGAAGAAAGGAGAGTTCTGACAGCACCTACTAGTAGTGAGTCACCACACAGTTTGTTTTTGGAAAGAAAGGATCCTCTCTTTTAATTACAGGCTGGTAATCCTGTAGGCTCCTACACTTCAGTGAAAAGCGTGGGTACATTCTAACCAAAACAGAGCATGAGAACCATACCAACACCTTATGTTAAAGAAGACACAGGCAGAGAAACAGGCTAGTTGTTCCAATTGCAAGAACATTTACTGAAGTTACCCAGATTTCAACACCCACATGGTATCCCAGCCACATGACTATAACGTAAGAACCAGGAGTAAGGATGCCCGACTGTTAAACACAATGTTCCCTGCTGCCTCAGCCCGTTCTTTTTTGTCCCCTGGCATTAGGATACCACCATGTGCCCTACTCAACACAAGCAATTTTTCCTGTCCTGCTTTCCTTTGTGACTCCCTAATTTCATTACCTGCAGTTTCCGCTGTGTAACAGAAGCCTTGGGTGCCAAGGATTCTGCAGCTGTGGGAGTGATCTTCCTTATGAAGCCACCATTTTTTGCTCCACTACCAGCGACAAAAGAAGCAAGTAGTTTCCGCAGCTCACCTGTACAGAGAAACATGCAAAACCAGTCATGGTCCCCATAAGCAAGGGAACAAATCAAAACTCAAGAGAGAGACTTTCACATTGTCAGTTCTGTTTCCAGAGCAGATAGTCTCAGCTCCTGTGAAAGCTGAAATTTCAGAAAAGCAGAGGGGCATCCCACCCATTTGACTGGCAGGGCAGAGCAAGGCAGGCAAGGCTCCAGAGATAAATGAGGAGGCTTCCAAAAAGCTCCCTGGCACATAGGATTTGTTCAGAAGAATCAGGGAGCAGTCATTTTCATGCATCCCTTTTTAGCATGGCAAGTTTACAAGGGTAACAAGGCAAGCAGAGATACACAGAATTCCAACAGAGTCAGAAGAAAATACCAGGGGAAAAGCCTGAAGACACGTTCAACCCCTAGAAGCTTTCATGATGCAGATTTAACAAACAGTTTTCCTAGCAGCTACATCCCAAAAAGCAGAGCACCAACCCACCACCTAAGGACACTACTGTCCACAGAGAGGGATTTCACCAATGGCAGTCAGATCATAGGAAAACGGTATCTCAAAAAACAACCTGACAAAACATCAGGGCACATAAAGATTCTTCCCCTCTGCCTGGTAGCAGAAATATGCTCAAGGATCAGGGCATTCCTCACAGTAAACACCTCTCCCTATACATAGGATGGAAAAGTTGTACACTTACTCCTTATAATGCTTCCTTCCAGTCTGTGAAGGATGAGTTTCCCTGTCCCTCTGTATTCCCTCTGTATTCCAGTTGTGTAGATCAACTATCCTGACTGTGTAGCCTCCCTCCCCCACCTTCACCAGACACCATTCACAGCTGCACGAGTCTCTGCAATACAACCTGTCATCAAGGCTGACTCCTACACAACTGAGACCTGAAGTTGTGAGGAGGGGTAAGATAGATGATGCAAGGACTCACAGTACCAAAGGACAAATATAAATAAAAATGAATATATACTAATATTTATAGAACAAACATGAATAAAACACTCACCAAGATAGGGACAGCAGGTATAAAGTAACTGCTGATCCACCAAGGGTACCGAGTCCTGGTGAGAAAAGGAAGGAAATGCTGAAAGGACACAGCAGCAAAGAAAGTCTTCAGCAAGTCAGAAATCCCATACGCGTGGTCACAAGCAGGTTGCAGAACTGCCTTTCCATGAAAAAAATAAAAATAACTGTACTCCAAATCCACAGTAAAATTATGAGCTTTGCAGCCCAAGTGTTCAGCCCAGCCCTGTAACATCCAGTGTAGCTCAACTGCTTCTGATCACTGCCAAAGCCCAGCTGAAAGCTGATGGTCACAGAAGGGAACCAGGACTGTTGCCACAGCTGCTACTCATAAAAGAGAAGCCAAGCCATGGAGGAGAGCAAACTAGGCACATTTGTGGGGCATTAAACCTCCACAGGTGTCTTCATTCAGACTCAATGGAACACGGCACTGTGGAGTAAGGTCACCCTAGTGTCACACAGCACAGCCAGAGGCACGGGAGGAAAAACAACTTCAGACCCCATCCACACGGACAGCGTGTGCTACGCTCATTTGGAACAAAAGAATCAGTTGATCTCTGCCACTGAAGAACTTTATAATTAGAACAAGATACAAAAGATATTGTAGCAACACACTGCTCATTTTTCAAGGAATACTAAGCGTTCTCTTGCATGTCTGGGAGTTGTCTGGAACATCACACATGCCATAAACTCACCTCCTTTTCTGCTTGCTCATACTATTTTCAGTTCAATTACCCTTTATCACGTAATTGGAAAACAGGTGACTCCAAAGACAGCAACCTTGCTCTCAAGAGTCCCATCTAACTATTTCTGTTGAGTTCACCATTACTATTACTTATTTCTGGGAGGAGCTACTGTTCTCTCAGCTCACCTTGTACTGCAGTAACGAGTGAGAAGGAAAACATGATCTTATCCTCCTGCTTGACAAAAGCCCCAGAGCTGTAACACACACAATTTATATGATCCAGGATGCAGCTCAGTTGAGGCCCTTGGTCAAACCAGGGCATCACATCCATTGGCTTACAGATGCTCAATGCAGCTGCACTGCAGCCAAGTTCCTGATAAAAGTCTCAAGCTCCTAAGGCCATGGTAGATCCACCCTCATCCACAGATTCAGAGGACACGCTGCTCCATTAACTCACCAAAGCCTGAGCAGATGTTGCAGTATCCAGCATCAATCCTTCCTGTCTGACATCAGTGGTAAAAAACAACTCTTCAGGGACTGATGGGACCTGAAACAAAAACCCCAGCAGTCACAACCCAAAGAGCAGTCAGTAACTTACACCATTTCTGATAGAGAGGACAGTAAAATCTCACTAACCTCACACCCACAAAAAAACTTAACACCAAGGATCCTCTCTGCTCTAAGGAGAGCCTTTCCATAAAATCAAAGATTTAGTTTGATCACATTAACATAAGCCACCTTCCTTACCCTCCCTATGCAGCATCTTTCACCTTCCCAACACATCCCTGCTAGCCAGTTACCTTGCTTCCAACTAAAGGCACAAAAGGATTTTAAAAGTTCATGAGACATTGTCCCTTTATCAGACAAAAAATTCCCCAGTAATTCCAGGCTGCCAGCTATCACTGCACTCCATCTTTGAGAGAAGAGCTTCCAGTTCTCATACGGATCAGCTGTCAATTTGCTTACAAGGATGTGGATTTATAAGTAGAGAATGTGTTTCAGCAGCAATTAGAATTCCTATTGGGAAAAAAAAATGTTGCTTCACACAATTCCATTACAGGAAAATAATTCTGCATTAGAATATAGAGGATTCTTTAAACGCTAAACTAGCATTAAAAAAACAACCGAACAAAACAAAAAACTACTGTTTTGCAGTGTTTAAACTCATTTAAATATTCCTTTCCATAGAGTTCTGTGCTCTGCTTTTTCTTCAGAGAATTGCTGTGTGCACATAGGAGACTCTACCTGAAAAAGCCAACCCAGAACAGCAAGGATCAGCAGCTTGTTCAGGAAACTTATCTCCTTATCTTCAGAAAGGACCATTAACCTGCCACGCAGCAAAAGCAGCAAGAAAGAGTGTTAGATTTCAGTAGCTCAATTTTCATTAAAGAAAAAAATCCCAAACTCACTCACTTTCTAATTATACTATTTGTCACCATGTACGCATTCCCTGCTTGTCGGCCAAAAGAGTGGAGAGCAAGCTCTATTTTGGTGTAGATATGCATCTGACCAATATGCCATTTTGTTTACACTAGAAAAGCCAGTGTTAGGTAACTCTCTAGAAGGTGCTTCACATTTTCGTCATGTATATAAGAAATAAAACTAGAGCATTATTTAGGCATGGGAGGCCTTGTAAGTTTAAGGTTCAAATTCAAGATTTAAAATTCACAGCTGCAGACATAGAATGAGTGAGTGGGGATTTAAAGAATTTTGTTTACTTAGTGAAAAAACACATATTTAAATCAATCTCTGAGTTTAGGATGTGCTCTCTGCAGCCTTATGTAAAATAAGAATTGCTCATGACTTGTAACAAAAAAAACACCCCAGAATGTACTTTCATAAGAATCTCAAACTAGGGCCAGCATGCATTCTCAAACACCAGGCACCTTAATTAAGCAAGCAAACCTTCACAGAAAAGTTCTTGACAAATATCCTTTCCCAGGCTCTTACCTGTATACCTGCAGCAAGAGACAAAATACTTTCCTGTAGTAATCAAGGAAAGGAGCAATGTGATCCACAAGGGAAAGGTACTCCACAATCCAAGGAATAGTGAGGATAGAACGTTGATCCCGAATAGATTGTCTCAGAAGCTTCAATACATCCAGTACAGGCAGGGTCTTAATGGACAACAGAAGTTAAAGCAGCAGCTTGAAGTTACCTTTTGATACCTAAAAAGACCCTTAATCTGCATCTTGACTTTTCTGTCTAGAATTTCATCTTCAGTACAAACAAAAGGCAACTTTCTAGCTAATGAAAAAATTTATTTGCACATGAGCCGAGGTAAAAACCACACTATGACAGCAACCAGAGGTCCCACTGGGACTTTCAAAAGTAAGGCCGTAAACCTGACTGTACAAGTGGAGTCAAGGTCTAAGCCCTGCCTCCTTGCATTCGGGATGACACGCCGCAGGAGGTGAGTGTGACACTAACGAAAACATTCTCAGTAGCTGGATTTTAGACTATAAATACAAGACTTCTTACCCAGGTCAGAGTTCTGGTATGACAGCCCCAGATTAGCAGAAATAACAGAAGATTGAGCACCTCACCACCAGTGCATTGCTCCCTCTTTCCTAGCTTACACAAACTTTTCTCTCCTTTGTTTCCCGCCCCAGAATTTGCAGCAGGGGCACAGAGCAGTATAACATCATCCCAAGAACCACTGGCTTACTTGGTTAGGGCATAACTATTCATGCTCCCCTCCTTGAATTAGAATACCTGCCTGTCAAGTAAGAGGCCGTGTTAGATTTCTTTAAAAGAGTTTGGTGTCTTACTTGGTTTCTTAACGCTACTGCAGAGTCTTGCAAGTCTCTAGTTGGTTGCTCCACAGTGCGATATGGCAAGAAAACAAGAAACCCCAGGAACTTGGCGAGGAGTCGTAGGCTTAACAGGACCACAGTGAAACGCTTCTTTTCATCCTGAAATGAAGAAAAGCAAGCTGGGGCAATGCCACCCTGAACTGGCAAAGCAGCTACCTAGGCTGTACTGCCTTCATGTAAAAAGGCCACATATCTCCATCACTGCTTTTAATAAAGATAAGTTTCCAAAATACATATTTATCAAGCATTTTAAATTGCTTCTGCCTCTACTGCTTCATGTATGGTGAGAAAAAATTCCTTCAAGAGCTTTCTAAAACAAGCAGCTGCTTGATCACATCTTCATATTAACAGCTTTGGAGTCAATGAGAGGGCAGAGAGCTGGTCTCACGTTGCCTCCTTTATACCACTACCACTCTGCAAGCTTTTGTGAACCTTCAGCTGCTGCTATGCTGATAGGCTATAAGCTGTGACACCTCTGATAGGTATAGGTGAGTGAAGAAATATCTGAAAAGCTATGAGCAGACTACAAATTCATTCTAATTAAAATCTTTCTACATGAAAAAGTAACAAGGAGATATTGCAACTAAGTGCAACAACTGGACTAAGTTATTTCATGGATCTAACGCAGGGTACTAGCAACCTAAAAAGAGGCTCTCGCTTTTCAAATTATTGTGCATCATATCTCTTATGACACAGCTCTATGAAGCACCCTGAAGCATGCAAGGAAGGGCCTCAGACAACCACAACCAACTTCAGAGTTATTACAAAACCAAATGAAGAAGCTCCTGTCCTGCAAATACAGCAGTGGAACCTCCAGGCAACCTACAATCAAGCCACCAATTCTTTGGGTACTGGAACAGCTCAGGGAAATTGCTGCCAGATGCGTTTGCAAAAAAACAAGCTTACCTGTTCATCCATATCTGCTTCCCCATCGCTGTGCTCATGCTCCACTAGAGTAAGGCCATTCAGTTCGAGTATCTTCAGGCACAGACTATCCATCAGGTGCTGATTGAACTGGTAACTTCAGCAAAAGATGATGAAGAGTCAGACTGGGCTGAAAACAGCAGTAAAACCTCAACTAACACATGGCAAAATTTCAAGCTTGTCTCATGAGTTGTATCAAGCATCAGCAGACATCCAGTGTAACAGACTGACAGACAAGAAAGCAAGGGAGAAGACTGACTTGGTTAGACAAACTGACTGACAGACAGATAGTACTGGCTGACTCCCTTCTCTTCCACCCTGATTTTGTACATTTTCAAACGGACACTATTTAGCAAGTCCCAGCATAAGGATAATAACATGAATCTGTCGAAGCAGGAAGATGTCAAATAACTGAACTTAACATTCAAAACTCCCATAGATCACAACTCCTCCCTACTATGGATTGTCAAAAACTCAATGTACAAAACCATGACCTGCAATTCCTTAGCTTCATGCACTACTACAAAAGAAACACTTGGCCAGTCCAGTGCCCTGCTAGGCAGCGCTGCCTGGGCGCTGGGAAACGCTGATGGCCTGTGACAAGATGTGGTTTTATAGAAGGAAAATTATTACCATATAGTCTAGCTTGATGTAGCACACAAACACACACAAGGACATTCTGTGCTCCAGACGGAACCTTCTTAAAATGCTCACCATGCGTGCTGGCCAAGAAAACTAAGTGTGGATTAAAAACATTTTAATGCTTAAAACATTAGCTTAAAAACATTTCTGATCTGCTCTGCCCAGGTCACACCATGCCCTAGGCTCTCCAGACAACTCCCCTATGTAAGAGCAAGGTGCTGGTGTTGCCCACTCACTTCACCAAGGAAATAGCAAAAACACGGGCAGCAAACCTTCCTGCGCTGAGGATGAAATCCCTGAAGAACTGCTGGCACCCCGGGAAGGAAGGGGGCGGACAAGGTCCTCTGATGCTCTGAGGAACAATAAATCTTTCCTGCAGCCTCTTCAGACGGCTCAGATTATCAGAACCCAGCATATTAAGGACATCCTGGTCTGGGGTGTCTCCCCAGCTTGCGCCACCACCAATAGGACCTTTACACATCTTCAAGAGACAGAAAAGAGTAGTGAGGTGGAAAATTCATAATGAGGCATCGTTTCACTTCATCTCCCACCCTACACGTTCTTCCTTCCTCACAAGGCTTTGTTTCAGGAGCAATTCAAGCATGACCTTTTCAGGTGGCTCATGTACAGAAGATCTCTTTTCCTCATGCCAAAACATGTTACCCATCTTGAGCATAAACAGCCTAGGGATCTTGGCAGAGAGAATTCTGATCCTATACATCTAACTCAGGCACACCTAGCAGGTTACATCTGAATGTCTGCAGTAACACCTATCACTCGCATGGTCTTCATGAACCACTCAGCAGGATCTTTAGCCCAGTCTCCAAGCACCATGATACTGCACTATGCATTCATTCCCAGACCAGTTTTTCCTGGAGTTTCCACAAAGTTAAATGAAGTTAAAAAACAAATGCCCCCCCTCCATCAAACACATGGATATTACGTAAGATTCAAAGAATCACAGAATTGCAGAACTGTTTAGGTTGGAAGGGAAGGGACCTTGTGGATTGTCTAATACAACCCTCCTGCTCAATCAGAGTCAACCAAGCAGGTTGTCCACGACCACAGCCAATTGGGTTTTGAATGTCTCTACAGACTGGGGCTTCACAACCTCTCTGGGCAAGCTGTTTCAGTGTTTAACAACCCTCACAGTAAAAAAGTGTCTTCTTGTGTTCAGACGGAATTTCCTTTTTCTCAATTTGCGTCCATTGCCTCATGTCCTGTCAGTGAACACTACTGAGAAGAATCTGGCTCCCTCTTCTTCATTCCCTCCAATCAGGTATTTCTACACAGTCCTAAGATAACCTGGAGCCTTCTCTTCTCCAGGCTGAACAGTCACAGCTCTCTCAATTTCTCCTCATACAAAAAACGCTCCAGTCCCTTAATCTGTTACGTGGCACTGCGCTGAACTCGCTCTACTAAGTCTACGATCTTTCTTGTACTGGTGAACCCAAAACTGGACACAGTATTCCAGATGTAACCTAACCAACCCTGAGTAAAGGGAAAAGATGACTGCTTACTCCTACATTTAAGTCAGAATTGCTTTAATGAGATCATACTAAAAGGCAACATTTAACTATGTATGCCAAGTGAACAATTACTAGGTCCATTTATTCCAAACTGAATTCCCCTCCCAAAATAACATCTTGTTACACTTCCCAAACTTTCATTTATCAGCCCTTGATACAAATCCTCAGTCTAGGTTATTTTCTCTGTGTGTATCATAATACATGCAAGATTCTGCAAATCACTTTCTAGTCAGACACACCGGATTCGCTGAAGACTCTTAGTTACCAGTTAAAATCTTTGGTTACCTCGTGAAACCATGCCGTCTTCATTAAGAACACACAGATATAAAGGAGAAATACAGTACCTACAACTAATTAAATCCTGTTGATGCAACAAAGTCCATCTCGCCTCTTTCCTACGACCTCCCTGAACACACATCAGACAGGACATTGATGCAAATTCAAACTGCATTCCAACAGCTCACAACTTGCTGGCCTGTGTGTGCTAATACTCAAGGTGGGGTTTTGTGTCTGTTTTGCTATCCAGGAGGAACCCACCAATAAGCCAGCCACTTATAGAAAACACACTGAATATTTATACTCCAACCAGAAGCATCTTTTCTTTCTTCATTCCTTCAGTTACAGTGAAGTCAGACGATGCCTAACACGGGCCAAAAAACCCCTGTCACTACAACAGCAATACTGTATCCAAAAGAGGCTGTTGCAGTGTTACACAGAACTCCCAGAAATTCCTTGCAGGTAGTATACTCATGTTGTCAACGAACATAACCGGGAACCTCTTAATTTAATAGACATCAAAATACATCCTTAAAATTTCTAAAAATTGTAACTGTTCTAAAATTAGGCGGTCAAAGTAAATAACCACAAAGAATGAATTCTTCCGGCTCATGATGTGCTCAGTGTGTCTTACTGCTGGTTTACAGAGAGTTCACCAGTAATTTATCACTGATTTATATTTCCAGAAAAGGAAGGAAATTCTCACCCTGAAAACTTGGCTCTCCCAACAAATTTCAATAGGAAAATCTCAAAGAAACTTCCAAGACACAATTTGCTTTCTCAGTTTGAGGAAGGATCAAATCAGTTTTGCTGCAGATCATCATTAAAAAAATCCACACCACTTACCTGAATGAGCTGTTTCTGAAAGAGCCTGGCAAAATGGCTGTGGTTGCAGGTTGCAGATAGGTGAGCCATCATGGACCTGTGAAAGAAAACATCACAAAATGCTGACTGGATCTCTGTGGTACAAAAAAAAAAAAAGTGTTCTAATCTCAGGGTTTATCAAAAGTATAAAATAAAATAATTGCTTTTAAGAAAGCAATCTCCAAAGGCCACTGCAAATAGCAACACCTTTATAACTAAGCACTGAGCCCCATCTGCTGACCATGGAAACAAAAATTCTCCCTGAGCACCTGCAGAGCAGACACAGCTCTAGAGATAAAAGGACTCTTCCTTTCCTGTAATAATGCTGTTATTTAGGAAGCAAATTAACTCGTTCAGCTCCCGCTCTCCCCTGTGTAGAACTGTGAGTTGAGAGTTCACACATATACAAGTAAGAAAGCAGCAATAGCAGTATTTCTGATGCCCAAAGAGAAGGAAAATTTCTCAGTTTAGATCTCAGCTTTGTTTTGCTCCTGGGGTGAGAAGTCACCTTTGTACATGTAACTTGAGCAGGCTGGTGGTTAAGACTAACAAAGAAACCCACAGGGCAACTGCTTTCAAAATACATATATATTATAATAGCTTCTAAATAAATACTCTATTTTAATAAAACAATAAATGAATAAACAGTTTGCTTTCCATAGGAAAAGCTAGAGTTGTCTTGTTTTCAGAGCCAATATACTAGAATCCTCTGAAACAATTATAAGAGCTAAGAGCTTCTGAACATGTAACACACTTCTCCATGCTTAAAAGGGTGGGGACTGGGAACATGAAATTCACACACGAGTATAGGAAGAAATTCTTTCCTGTGAGGGTGGTGAGACAGTGGAGCCAGGTTGCCCAGAGAAGTTGTGGATGCCCCTTCCCTGGAGGTGTTCAAGGTTGGGCTGGATGGGGCTTTGAGCAACCTGGTCTGGTGGGACATGTCCCTGCCCATGGCAAGGGGGTTAGAACACATTAATCTTTAAGGTCCCTTCCAACTCTAACCATTCTATGATTCTATGATACATGATGACAACAATAATACCACAACGTACGCGTTGTGAGAAAGACCTAGAGTAAGCCAAAATGGGCCCTTGCCACTTACAGCTTATTTCTTTAAGATAACAGTTGATACTTTTACATAGAGAAGCAAGTTTACATGGCCAGTATCTTCCAAGAAGCACAGATTAGTACAGAAGACCATTAGGGAGAACACGGAAGAGTCTAGTATGCTGCACCAGCAATTCAGCTACGTTAAAGAGCTATTTGATGTTGTGTAAGACTCTTACCTGATCTTGTTGCCCAGAACTCTTTCAAAGTCCCAGCCAGTTTTTTCATGGTTATCCTCCCATTCACGCAGCAGTTCATAAAATATATCCCTGTGAATCAAGATATTTAAGGGTATGAATTCCCACTCTTCAACATCGGAAGTAACAACAACTGAATATTCAATTGCTCCTAGGTTCCCCAGCAAGAATCTACCTCAGATTAAATAACTCAAGCCTCTAAGCATTCAGACACCTTTGCAAAACTCATTAATGTTAGTGGTACTTCAGCGAGTTTCCATTTTCCATGTCTTTGACAGCAAGTGCTTAAGCTTGTTATGCCCAAGCTCTGACGGAATGACCAAAACACCCATTACTAGACATACTGAAGACTGAGATGTGGGAAAGAATAAGCCACATGAAATAACACCTATGAGGAGAGAAAAAAGGACCAAGACAACTTGCCATTCTCCCCTCACCCTGTTGCTGCAAGCATGGAGGGAGGTGGCAGGAAAAATAAAAGCATACCAGATTTATATGCAGAAGCAATCCAGTAGGGTGACACACTGTACTGGCATTAACCACAAGTCTCAATAAATCCTGGAAGAATTAGGCTGTTCTTCTCTAAAGACATTAAGCATTTAGCTCCTGCAGTCAATATGGACAAAGACTTTTTTTTTTTTAATTAGAGTGAAAATCTCAAGATCTTTCTAGAGTATAGCATACACAAGACATTCTTAATATCCTTTGTTCACGGTCATGGAAATATTATACCCTGTGAACCATAGAGTAACAGCAGAAGAAACACACCTTTGTTTCTTAAATATGTGAAATGCTCTGTCACTGGGAAAGTTGGAGCGATTGTCAGTTTCTGGCTGGAAAGAAACAGACTGTACAGAGCATGGCAGCAGCAGAGACACCTGTTAAAATATGAAGGCAATCATTAGACTAATGCAAGTCTCTAATTTATCCAACAATCTGAGACCTAGAAAAGGCAAGGAAAAGATGTGATGAAGAAACAAAGTACCACTAGTTGAGTTGTTTGGACACTAGCCATTTCCCAACTGCTAACTGCTAGTAAACACCAGCAATTCCACAACCTACATTACACTACAGAGGCAGAATCACTCAACGTTGAGTGGAAGCATCTTGGCTCTCTAAGAAATCTCTGCAGAACAGATTGCAACCAGCATTGATATAGTGTGGAAAGAATGTTCTGCAAACAGCCAAAGTGTACCTTCACTACAGGGCTCCAGAGAACGCAGGATAGTGGCTGGCAATGCCTGTATTATTATTCTTTCTCCTATTCAAAAATCCTATGTCTTCAGGTAACAAGAGACCTTTATTTATTTACAGCTTTAACTAAAAAGCTCAGCTATTGACATGTCCTAGCTCAGTCCGACTTTCTTTGTGAAGAGTAACTTCCATTTTTAAAGGATGGATGAAAGAAGATACAAAATACACTACGGAAGGATTCCCACCATCCAGCTTTCATTCCCTAACCCAGATAAGTACATCAGGAAACCAGTTTTCACAAGCTGCATTGTCTCTTCTGAAGCTTCATTTGCCAAAAGGAGTCTGTAGCTATGTAACAAATCCACTTCTTTCAAAACTACATTCTGATATTGCATCTAACCCATTGTTGTTCTGGGATCCATGTTTACTAGGTGAGAATCTCAAAAGCAAACGTTGACCCTGTCAAAGGTGCTGGTTGAAGTCAGAGCCTGGAGCACAGTCCAAGGCCAGCCAGCAGCGACTCCCAGCTAACAACCACTGGGCCCAGCAATTCACTCACCCACTGATGAACCAAAAAAAAAAAAGTAACTTTCAGACACTTGGCAAAGACAACAATACAAGATATTCAAAGTAGAAGGAATGAGATTTAAGATCAAAGCCATTGCAAATAAAAGAGCAAACAAAGGTTTGGAGCAATGTCAGTTGAGGTCTGCCAATTTTTACCTTGGCTGTGCTGCTTTCATAGGCCTGCCTGAGCCTCTCGTGCAAGGTGGGAGAAAAAGATGCAATCCGTTCATTTTCAGCCAAAAGCTTCAGCGTCCCCTTTTCTAAACGGGAAATAATTCTGCCAAGACAACATGGATAAAGCCCAGACAGACATAAACAACACATGATAAGAGCTAAAGAAATGCTTATGCTCATGTTTTATGAGGCTACCAAGTAAAGAGTTCTAAGCCCCAGGCACCCAGCGTGAAATCCTACTGGCATCTGTAGGGCCATTTTTTATTGCTCCCATCTCATGACTTTCCCATTCTTGCATAATTACACTGAAGTTCACCAGTCTGAAGACAGACCAGTGCAAGGAAAACTCACAGGCAGCCAAATCCACGTCAAGTTGCAGGTTTTGAGGGAAAATTAACAACTCTGTGCCTATAAGTGATAAAGCTCTAAAACCCAAGCACGCGTTTTCTTAATCTCACACACACCTGCACACACGAGCAGAAGAAAAAAAAATATTCAACTCACTCATACTGATAATCCAAGACTTGAACGGCAAAATAAACACAATTGTGCACACTTCGGAAATGCTGTCTTCCTGAGGCATCTAAGGAAAAAAGAAACATGAGAACACAGCACCTATCACCATTTATAAACTAAAAGACCAACAATTAGCTCTTAAGGAAAGCAGAAGCTGCCATACCCAAAAATAGTCTTCCAGACCAGTATCCAGTTTCCACAAGTTCCCACTCCCTGCCACCTGTATAGACAAATCCTCCCATACTTGTCCTTCTTACACTAAAGGCAACTGAATTGTTTAATGCCTTAGGGGAAAGTAAAGATTCCTTCTCAACGTTTTGGCCAACAGTAAGCAGATCCAGGACAAAAAGCAGACCAACTGCAACCAGTCACCAGCTGCTGTTCCCATAGCTGGAGACTTCGTGTTCCTAATCTCAGCCCTAAAAATCAGTAAGTGGCAAAACAAAGATCAATCAAATTGGGGCACCTTGGGGAAGGGGGAAGGAGGTGTGTCATCCTCATCTTAAAGCCACTCTTGCTTTTTATAGCCACATCAAACTATTAACTGCATCAAGTTTAAGTCTGAATTTGCAAAAAAAAAGAAATGAAACAATTATGCATCTATCTATACGGATGGTTCCTCTGCAATCATAACCCAAACTTAAATTCAAGAAACACACAGAAGATCAACAGCACTTTTGAGTTGCAAGGACCAACGGAGGAGAGACTTTAGCATATCCTTCCTTCTCTTTGAAAGCCAGTGACAGCAAGTAGCTCCAGCAAATCTCACACAATAGCAGAAAACTAGATCAAACAGTATCTAGCAACCCCACTCTATCATACTGTGTAAGCACTTCCTGTACGTGCATGATTTTTCAGCATCGTAGATGATTCCCACAGCAGTAAGATGGTGCTTTTATGGAATTTAAAACTAACTGTTAAAGTTAATGGCCACTAATCTATATCACATTAGCAATTCACAGAAGCAATACTCTTTCCCCACAATACTATTTCCTGCCTTTACTTCTTTCGTTGACTTCAAGGTCACTATCTCCATCTTCTGCAGTAGAAGTGCCTTTAGATGTCAGCAGCTGCAGAACAAAAAAGAGCTCCAGAAAAATATTTGGCACCAGGTTTTCTGAAAGAGAGGAAATGAGATACTAAAGGTGGATATTCACTATTGACCTGCCTTAATAAACGAATGTAAAAATACAGATACCTCTTCCACAGCACAGTTAGCAAAGAACTTCCTCCCCAAACCCAGCCACAGTGCAAATCAATATGGGAGTGACAGGACAGATGTGCTAGGGAAGGGTCTGGTTTCAGACAGGGCCATACAACTTCAGCCTACTGCATCTCAGAGTACTGATCAGGTCCATCTCCTTCTCTAAACTTTTACCTAGTATCCATTTATTTTAATAACTGGGTTGGCTTGGTTTATTTTTCCAGATGTTATTTGTTTGTAACTATCCCACAACTTTTGCCTCTCATCTACCTCCCCTTTGAAACACACGTACAAGTTCAAAGCCCCAAGAAAGGACAGTCTCACATCTTCTGGGTCTTCACCTGCTATACATGACGAATAGAGCTCTGCCAGACACTCCAACTGTTTCTTGCAGGAAACCTTAGCAGGATTTGCACAGGTCACCAGATGGCTTTCAGCAGGAAGGCTAGCGCTGCGAGTGTAGCTAGGCTTAGTTGGAGTGCCAGGATCCAGAGAGATTCCTGCAGGAGAAGATGCCTGGTGCAGCAATTTGCATCTGAAATTCAAGAGAAGCAACATACGATGTGACAAAAGCTGACACACAGCAGCCACGCGGCCAGAAGTCATCTTTCTCTAGCATAAGGAACTCCTGCAATAACTAACCATGTCATTTACACTGCCTAAAGCTGCTTTTAGCATCATAGTAATTTAACTCATCTTTCTCTTAACCAGAAAGGATCTTGGGGCTAACAGTCAAAAGACTCAAAAGATTCACATTCAAATTCCAACTCTGCTAAAACAGCATGGCATTTTGACCAAATTATCTAACTAACATGTTACTGCTTCTCATCCAAACTGCTATTTGTTAAGGACACAGAATCTGTTAGAGACCAGGTCCCAAAAAAAAAGTTTTCCACATACAACTTCTGATAGCTAGACACTTTACAATATCTATGAAAATAAGGTTCACGTCCATACCTTCAGACACATTTATAAATTAACCATGCCCTGAGAAGATCCAATACCATTAAGTGGAAAGGCAATGCAACAACTGATGAAATCTCATACTGGCAAGTTAAATGACAGAAGGAACAAGCTACTTTAATTGCTGGATTCTAAATCACCAACGATCACTCAGTTAATTGTAAAAATATTGTAAAAATAATATACCTATAGAGGTCATCCAAAATGCAGCAACAGAGTGACATACATAAGACACATAAGAAGCAGGAAAAAAGCCAGTAACAGCAATATCAAATGATTGTTAAAGATCCCAATGAAACATCCACACTTGACACATCACCTCTTACCACATTGTCTCAAAAGTAAAATCTTTAAAAGTCTCTTTATAGGTTTTGGGGAAGACATAAATGTTTTTAACTGTGGCAAAGAACTTTTTCTATTGGCCTATTTCTAGTGTAACCACTGCAATGAAAAGCAAATTAGTCCCAAAATGATAGAAGAAAGGTTATTAAATAACATCTCCCTTGCAATGAACATAAGCACCTGACTGACTAAACTGAAGAAAATTATTTATTAAGCACTTTCTAAATCCACCAAGGTTAAGACTCCAACAACGCAGACAGACTTTGCTTCACTTCTGCCTCAGTGTTATGATCTACCAAAGCATGAATTTCACCTTTCGCCCATGCTCAAAGGGACACAGTTGGCCGGGGGCTGCGTTAGTTTTGTACCTCACTTCATCCCCACTGAGCAGCTCATAGCTCTGAGCACCAAGCACTGCCCATTTCAAGCTTTTGTTAGTCTGCCTACTTTGCAAAATCATTAACATATTAATTTGCATCATTAACTCATTTTCTTTAAACCAGACAATGCTTTCCATCCAGGCAAAATCTTCAAACACAGCCTAATTACACCAGCTCGCCTGTGCAATCTAAGGAAAGCTGTACAGGAGTCACCACGGGTGTGTGACCAACCATGAAGTGGCAGTGAAAGTAGTGAGGACTGACTAAACTGCTGAAGATAAAGTGAGGGGCATTGGTGAGAGTCAGCACACCTCTGAAGTGATATGAACTAGCTGCATTAACATCCTAGTCCAATACCAGAGCCACAGCTGGATTTAGGCAAGTTACAGTATAAGGTCACCAGTATCTGTTTTGGATATTATTCTGGTCATTTCCACTCTGATATTGGTACTGCCTTAAGACAAGAGAATTAAGAATTGACACAAGCCTATCACCACCCTGCTCAGACTGTACCGTTCTTTCTTCAGCATCTCCCTCTCCTCTTGAAGGCTGTTGCTTATCACAGACGTAAGGTTTCCTTCCTGGACAGCGGTAAAGGCCTCAAGGCTTGACCCACATGGAAACCGAGCAGCTGGAGGCTGGCTGACAGGCGTAGAAGTGAAGCACATCTTTGGTTTTGAGAGGGGGCGCTCAGCACTTACAGGCGTTGGGTTGATTCGCCTTGATGGTTTGCTTTTGCTGAAAAAGTGAGAAGCGGTTCCACTGAAATCAAGCTAAAGAACAACAACAAAAAATAGGTCTCAAGACAGATATGCATGCAGCTCCTCCAGAAGAGCCTCATGCTAAAATAAAATAGAGTCAGGATACTGAATTTCTAAACTGTATGTGTAGCTGTTGACTTTATTCTGGTCACTGAATAAAAAGTCACGGAGCTATGGACTGCTAAAAACAGCCTGCTGACCCCTGCTGCAATATTAATTATCAGTTATCAAGCCTAGAACAGATAACAGTGCCACACAACTCTAATTTGAGAGGACACAATATGCCTCATTTTAGTAAGAAACTAATTCACCAACTGTTTCTAACACCACCACGAGAAAGAAAAAAAAAAACAACCAAAACCCACAAAAACAATCAAACTGCCGTTGTCTATCAGTGAAAGTCCAGGCTCCCGAGTTACCATAAGCCCTTTAAGTTTAGGGAAGCCCATCCTGCATAAACTATCTAGATTTGTCCTTTAGGAAGAGGTCCTGCCATGCAGTAAGAGACATACTGGAAATGAGATACAGGACCATTAAGCATTAGGACTTCTCAAGGAAAGCTGGTTGCTACATATTAACTGCTATGGTGTTCTCAAAATCGCTATAGTGCTGGCTTCCAAACACTCCATGACCTTTTTCCTCACTCTTTTTCCCACTTGGGCACAGTGCAATTGAGGGAGAGACACCTACTGTCTATGCTGGAAACACACCTTACCTCCTTTGGCCAAAGCATCATCTAGACCCAGCATCTGGATTTGCTGCATGGGCCCACAGACCTACTAATTTCCATATGGAATTTCGCACATCCAACTAGAAAGTCCCACTTACAGAGACCAGTGCCTGATCTATGGAGCACATGGGCTGACATGAAAGCCTGGCACTTGGTAATAAGGATTTAAAAGAGTAAAATCTCAAAGAGAAAAGGATGGAGGCAACCACAACACAAACAGCTGCCCAGAAGCTGAGCCAAAGTCCCCCGGGGAGACCAGGGCTTGCTGCAGACTGAAGAGAAGATAGCCATCAGCTGGCTATTTTGTCCATGATTACAGGGCACAAATGAAGCTGCACGCCGTAACATCTGTTACCAGAAACCACAGAATGTCAACCCGAAAACTTTGTTGCTAGCATAAGTAAAGCTGAAGAGCCTTCCAGGACTGCTCTTCACTAGCAATTGCTATCGTGGTAAATGAGAAACGTGAAGGCCCAAGATAATGCTGACTTGTTAGGACTTGCAAGGACAAAGATGTGCTTGGCTTTGTATCAGCTGGTCTGTGCACTAGGAAGCTGCAGGCAGCACCGCAAGTGAGAGGCTAAAGAGGTGCCTTGGGTGAGTTCTCAAGAGTGCCTGCCTGATGAAGCAACATTCCCCTACATGGCCACCACAACAAAGCAGTTCTGACCAAGGAGCCCAGAAGCCACCCCCCGGGATATTGTTTATTACGGCATCTTCTGTATCTGGACATGCACAACAGGAGAAGCTAGTCAAGGAACAGTAACCTGCAGCAAAATCCAAATGAGACAGCGAGGCAGACTTGCTCTTACTTTGTCCAGCCAGAGGCAGCACCCATGGGCGGAAACTCCTCCAAGTTGTTCAGATTTAGCTGGCTGGGTGGGGATCTAGCAGAAACAAGAGGCACTTCACTCCGCTTCCTTCTCCCTCCACTCCACGAGACACTGTCATTCTTTCCATCTTCCTCTTCAGCAAGGGAACGCCCCAGATCCCGAGCTACCTGCCGGCCAGAGGCACTGACGGAGCTGCTGCCTTTCCTTCGGCCTCGTCTCGCTGGCAGGGCCTCAGGCGTGGCTGTAAGGAAGCTCCCCAAGCTGGCCTTCTGAGATGACCGCCTCTCACCTGGGTTAAGCACAGGGCTGTACCCAAAGCTCGGGCTGCTACTGGAGACCACGCTGGGGAAGTCACCACAAGGGCTAGAGAGGTTTGACCCAGAAAAGGAAGAGGAGCTGCTGGATGCCGCAGCAGGAGAAAAGCTGGTATCTGTGGTGCAGGTGGTGGCTGAAGTCCTTTGGGAAAAGAGCTGCACTCGGCTGCTGGTTGCGTGGCCTGCCCTCCTTTCTGATCCAGTCCTTTGGCTCCCGTGGGCCTTGGAATTGGGGGTTTTAGCAGGAGTAGAGGGCCCATTAGTCAGGATCTGGCTGGTTTGCTCCCTTAAAAAGTTTAGCAGAAAAGGCACAAAGTCTTTCTGAAGCAAACTAAGAGATACCAGCTTGTCATGGATGTGGTTCTCCTGCAAGGAAAGAGAACAAAGCATTAATATAAAGATGCTACCTGATTCCTTCTTTCCATGTGCCCAGACTCATTTAAGTAGTAACTGTCAGACTGGAATACACAATAAGAAACAACATGACTTGTTAAAGCAGGTCACTGAAATTCAAACCACCTTAGCACTGGTCATAGATCTCAAACTCAGCCTCCACACAAGCCATTTTGGCCAAAGTTTTCAGACGGAATCATTCACTTTGGTCTCTGACTGGGAAACTGTGGAACTGTTCCGTGGAAACATCAGTAATACTTACTGAAGCTATGACCAGGGAGAACTTGAAGCAACTGGCACCCCTAATTCCAACATTTCAAAGATATCGATACTGAAGCAGCTAATTCTAATAGAAAAATATAAAAACTGCAACTTTTCTGTCCCCTATTTGTCTATGAATGCCACCTGCTTCCACAGAGGGGTGCTATAACAACAACTGTTCAAGCACTTGGAGTCCCGTAGTGCCAAACACAAGACCAAAGCCGCACTTCAATTTCAATTAAATAATTCTGCTCCCCTGAGACCTCACAGAGGTCTAAACAGAGACTGTGCAACTTTAAGGTACACAAAGTTTATACTTAAGAGACTTAAACAAAAAAAACCCACAGTTGCCACAACAACTGAAGAAGCTCTCAAGAAGGACAGCGACTTATTTCTTACTAATATTAAAATCATTGCATGCATATTCCTGTTCATTCATATTCACACCCCTACTTAATGAAAAGTCAAGAGAGCAAACGCTATTTCGGAAGGAGATTTTTCTATGAAAGGAGGCAGCGGAAGCATGGCCAGGACTGGACTCCTACAATCTTCAACACAGATGCTGAAATTTGCATTTGGAAGCCTTGAGACCAACTCAGCTTCCTGGAGAAGCAGGAGACTCCGACACAGCCTGGATAACAAGCCAAGCAGCCAAGGCTCACTGCTTTAGCGCTCTAACACCCGATGAAAAAACGCAGGCCAGAACACAACCCCTGTGAGATATCAGAAGACCTGTCTTTTAACAAGTTGCCATGAAGGCTAGAGCAAGATGTAGCCTGACATTTCCTAAGGTGCCCCCTCAGGTTTGCCGCAGAGGCAAAAAGACAAGATTACAGCCTGCACGATGATGAGGTCAAGCAGTTTCTCCAGCTTTTCAGAGCACAACCTGCTTTCACTCATCCGCCTCTGCGCAAGTTGACAGAGCTTCGGTTCCTCCATGGCCGGACAAGGGCGACCTGTCAGCAGATCCAGCTGCAAGCCTCCCGCTTGCTTTCTCATGCCGGAGCAACGGGGCTGCCTCCCAGCAGCCAAAGGTGGCTGGCTGGCAACTCCCTCGCAAGGACAAACTTTTCGGTGAGCAAACAGGGCCCAGGCACCTCCACCCAGGCAGCGCTGACCCCAGCTGCCAGCTCCTCCAGCTCCAGAACCCCCACAGCTCGGCTTCTGCCGGTCACAGCCGGCACAACAAACACCGGACTCTATCCAAACGCCGGTCCCTTCTGCCCGCAGACGGCTAGGACGACAGCCGTACTTGACTAACTCACGCGGGTGACAGCAGTGGGTTTTGATTTCAATTAATGCTGGGTAACGCGCTCTGAGGGCCTTGGGCAGAAAAGGCTCTCAACACAAATCGCTTCTCTGGGGTTATCAGTGAAATACAAACGCCCACAGTCCACCTATGGCTACCAATGCTTTTGTAGGACTAGATGATCTCCAGAGGTCCCTTCCGACCCCGATTATTCTCCGATTACCCCGGGAACCCAAATTCTCCAGCCATATCCCGTTGCAAAACTCAGCCTGCCCAAAGCCCGGCCAGAACCTGCTCCCGGCCACGACGGACCCTCCTCAGCGCACAGAGGAGACCACCAGCCGCGGTACGGCTGCTCTGAGGCACCCAACAAGTTCCTCACCGGGCCGGACGGGCCCAGGGCCGGGGAGCTGGATGGTGCCCGCACGGTGCCGGTGGCAGCTCCGTCCGTCTCTCACCGCCGCTTTCCCCGCCAGAGCCGCGGGAAGCGTCGCAAGTGTCACCCCTCCTTCCACCGCCTTACCTCAGGACGGCCGCTGCCCTCCCGCCGCTCCCCGCCGCCACACGGCAGCCACGGGACCGAGGCCTCGCCTCCTCGCCAGCCCCCGCAGGGCCCTCCGCCGCCCGGCCCCCGCCTCAGCCCCGCGCATCTCGGCAGGTTTCACGCCGCGACCAGCGCCGCCGCTCCCGGTGGCAGCTCCCGGCGGCAGCTCCCCGCCGGCGGCCTCGCCTTCCCGCCGCTCCGCTCAGATCCCGCCCGTGGCGGGGGCGGCGCCGCCCGCCCGATGGCCGGAGCTCGGCCCCGGCTCCCGGCCCCCCCTTGAAACCAGGGCCCTGGGTTGATCCACCCGGGCTTCGCCCCTCACAGCGCTGCCGGGGCGGACAAACTTTCCCGCGCGGCGCCGGGAGCCGGGGGGTGGGCGCGGCGGCCGCTGGGGCCGGGGCGCGCTGCGGAAGGGAGGGAGGGAGGGCGGACAACCCGCCGCGCGTTACCTCAGCCGGGCGGTGGCCGGGGCCGTGCCGGAGCCACCGCACCACGGCGCTGACCGTCACCTCCTCCTGCAGCAACAGCTCCAAAACGGCCGCCATTCCCGGCCGCTAGCGCCGCCGCCGAGCACGCGCACAACCGGCGGCGGGGGAGGGCCCGCCGTGTGTCCCGTCCCCCCCCCCTCCTCCCTCCCTCCCTCCCTCAACCGGGGGCGGGGCGGCGGCGGCGGGGATTCCCGCCGGGGAGGCGGGCCGGCCCGGGCCCGGGCC
>JAOXJM010000041.1:26487514-26521324 GCA_026413425.1 Tringa solitaria
TTGGCCACCTGGGCACACTGCTGGCTCATGTTCAGCCGACTGTCGACCAACACCCACCAAAACTCGATGAAATCGCCATTAGTTTTGGGGCAGTTTTTTAACACGTGTTGCCATTTTTTCGTGGCCAAAATAACTTCATCCATCTCCATCTGCTCTCCATTAGGTAACCGAAGCCTGAGCAGGTCAGATTCCACCGTCCTCACCAGGGGTACACCCCAGGGCTGGGCATCGCCGTCACCCCAACGCTGCAGTTGGTATTTCACTGCCCAGAACAGGCACAAATGAAAACCCTCGCCTGGGAAAGGTTTTCCAGCATCTAGCTGCTAACCAGCACGAACAAGTTAATGACCGTACCGCGGTCTCGTTACATCTTAACAGCCTGAAGTTCTTCGTTTTCTTCGAGCCCAATTTCAGGGCTCGCTAGCTGCATTCAATTGCTTATAGAATCCGATTTATTATTTACGTCGCAAGGTAAAGCCGGGCTTGAATTGATTTGCCGTGCTCTGATTCCCACGTGCTGGTGTGGGATCTGGAAACTGGCTGCTCACGCAGTCAGGCTGCAAAAATCAGGGATTCAAGAGTTCGGGAATGTCAGGCTTAAAACTGCCCATGCGTTTTGGTGCTCCGTCTTCTGCCACCGCCTTCCGTCATGTCTCTTGGGATGCAGGGAGAGCTGGTCCTGGGGGGCAGCGGGATGGATTAGGTGGTGTCCCCCCCAAGGGTCGTTACCCCATTGCTGCCGGGGAGGTCAAATAGTTGTGATGTGTCTCCTCTCATTTAAGCAGCCTGGGTCCAGGGAACAGGAGGGGGCAAAGTGACACTGGATTTTAGGAAGGAGCTGTGGACGGGAGCACGGAGCAGATGGGGAGAGCAGAGGCGATGCGAAATAACAGAATTGGGAAACCACTGGGAGCTCTGGTGTTTCAGGGGATGCTTAGCAGCTCTTTGCGTTCACCTTCATCACCTTCACCATCACCTTCACCCTCACTCCTTACCCTGCCCATGGTCGGAGCTTGCAACGTCTTGGGTGGCAGGAACAAGCAAAAACCCCACAAACCTGAGCCCGTTGCTCTGGGGAGATGGAGCCCAGAGGGAGCCAGGGCTCGGGCAGGTTTACTGCTGACTGAGCCCTTGGAGATGGGCCAGGATTGGGCTCCAGGACCAGGAAGCCTGTGCATGCTGCTCTTGGCAGGAGGACCCTCTGCAACCACCTCCTCCACCTGCCCAAATCACCGGGCACTTTGGGAAAAGGTCGGTCCATCTCCAGGAGCTCTTGACTTTAGATATCCCTGGATTAAAAGGTGATTTTAAGGAATGCCATTGGGGTAGCATCATTAGCATGCTGCTGGCAAGCAACCCGCGCCCTTGAGCTTTTTCCCACGTGGGGATTATTCCCAGCAAACCTCCGGCTGACGCCAGCTCCGCTCTCTCCATTGCCAAGGGCGCGAGCTGAGCGTTGAAGACCCTTTAGCAGCCTCCGCTAATTGTCTCTGAGATCTCAGATGGCTTCGGGGGAGACATTGAAAGGCACCTCGCTCCCTCCCAGCTGCGGTGGGAGCTCGGCACCTGCCTGCTGCCGGCTCCGGCAAAGCTCCCCGCCGCGCGTTGGTGCTCGGCTGGGAAGGCGGAGAGGAGCAGATGCTGCAGACGCATCCTCGGGGCCCCTCCGCATCCTTGCATGGGACTAATTAAAATTTCAGGAAGTATATTTACCTAATGCGGAGTTGATTTCGCTAAGTAGGACACCCTGTCTTCAGAGGATTTCGCGGCACGGGGTGATAATCAAGTGCGAACATGGCTCCAAAAGTGTTAATTTAGTAGCTGAGCCGACAGGGATTAAAAACAAGCCCCTGTTTTAGTCTTTTCTCGCACTTCCACATCTGAAATCCAAGTAATCATCCCATTCGGGAGCACAAAGCAGAGGCACCTCTGCCCAGCAAACACCCCACCGGCTGCAGGTGCGAACGTGCCCAGGGCTACGGTGGCCAAATTTGGTCCCTTTTACCTTCTGGGGGTCAGCCAAGGAACTTGCACTGCCCTTGGGTACCCCCGGATATCTCTGGGTACCCCTGGGATGCTGCGACCCTGGGCACGGGACTGGCACCGGCACGTGGGGGGGTGATGCTGGAGTGGGGCTGGGTTTCTGCTCCGGGTTTGCAGGCAGGGGATTTGCAGGCAGGAATTTTGCAGGCAGGCATCCGGAAAAAAACGGTGCTTGGGAACGAGCACCCATTGATCCAGTCCCACGGCCGCATTTTTGCTGTGCTATGTGATATTTAAAAACATTGATTTCCAGCCTGGGGAGAGCCCTGGGGTTTGTTTTCCCGTTGTCCCGGGAGAAGCCGCTGCCGCCTCCGCTCTCCCCGGGGACACAGAGGTGGCTTTGTATGAGTGACCCCTCCGCAGTAGCCCCGGCCACGGGCTGGGCAGCTCCTCGCTGGGCTTCGGGCCAGGTCCTGAGCTGCTCGGCCCCCAGCGGGATCCGCAGTAAATGAGCTCAGCCTCACACTCCCATCTAAGTGATTATTTTTCACTTTCAAGCCTTTGTGAGCAATTACACGGGTGTCCGCACCGACGTGCCCAGCATCCCCTGCCCACCCTCGCTTTTCTTAGTGAGATTTGCAGAAACTGAGCCTGGAAAGTCCCAAACCAGAAACGGGGTGACTCTGTGCATCCAGGAGAGAGGAGCAGCCGGCAGTGGCTGCCGGTGGTGGCTCCATTCCTCCGGGGTTTCATTTCCCCCCTCCACAATAATGCCGTTGAGGAGACAAGAAGCGCTGTGCCGACACAGGTCCATTCGGGGGGTGCATCATATTTGCCCCTTTGCCCTTCCAGGTCTTGTTGCACCGGGGAGAAAGCATCTCTTCCCACTTCCCAGCCCCTTTCGAGGTGGTTTTGCGTGGCAGAGCCCTGTCGGCAGCACACACGTCACAGACACCCCGCTCAGTCCCACCATGGCACCCCGGTCACCTCTCGCTTGACACCCACGGCCACTTTGCTGTGACCCGAGGGGGAGCTCAGGGTTTTCCCCTCTCCCTGGACTCCCATCCCACCGACCCCCGGCTGTATTAATTCAGAGTAACTGCTGATTAATAAGCCCTTGGGGCTTTCGGCCACATCCCTGCAGCAGCCCGGTGTCAGGGCGTGGGTAGGAATGGGAAACCCCAGGAGAAATCCATGGCAGTGTCCAAAGAGCAAGACCTTGGCCCATGAGGATGCTGGAGGGCTGGATCCTGAACCGCTCATCCCTGCCATATTCCAACACTGTTGGAAGATCAAACCAGAGCTCCCAGTGCCTCCAGTGCACGGGGTCAGCAGGATGCGCCGCCGGTGGCCGGCTGCTGGCTCTCCCCTGCGCTTGGCAGTACATAACAAACCCTGGGTCCATGCTGAGAGATGATTAAAAATCATTTACGATTGATTTTACTCCACCTATAAATTATTCTGAGTTTTCTCCTTGGTTGGAGCGTGCCTGTGCTGCAAACACCAGCCAGCTGTGGGAGAGGGGAAAACCTTCCTGCATATGGAAAGACTGGATTTGTGCCGGCGAGAAGATTTACAGCCCTAACCTCAACCCTGTCGCCGTCCCTCACCTCTGTTTTTCAGGAAATCCCCCCAAAAGTGAAATTCTTGCATCTTCCACGGCCTCAGCAGAGACTGGGCACTTCCCTGCTCTCCCCATCCTTGGCACAGCTTCTCCCCTCGGGTTGAGGACATTCCTGGTGGCTCCTGCCAGGAAGGATGTGCTCCCTTTGCCCCCATCCCCTAGCAGGGACAGGGATTTATCCACCCCCCAGGGAAGACCTGCTGGGTTTCACTCAGTGCTGGATGACACGGGATGTACCGGAGCACGGATGCAGCATGAAATTGCTTGCTGGGACAGCGATATCTTTTATTAGCCCCACTATAAAACCCACAAGAGCTGGTGAGAAATGACAGGCCCATCTCTAGGGGCCAAATCCTGCCTCAGAGGGGAAACAGTCTCCAGCTGTGTGGTTCCATGGGGGGGCTTTGTAAAGCCAGCAATATTGGGTTTTCCTGCCATGGGGAGCGTTTGCAGAGCAACCTCTGCGGGGTTGGGGGCTTGGGGGCTCCCACACCTCTCCCTGGCACTGGGAATGCTCCTGTGGGATCTGCCCTCGCTCCACGGTGCCCAGCCAGGAGAGCTGGGATGCTGCAGCTTCCCTCCCCTTTCCCTCCCCCCAACAGTTTGGCAAAAGTGATTTTAATTTTTTATTTTTTTTTCTCCAGCGAAACCCAAAAATAGATTGATGGGAAGCGGCTGGGGGCTGGGTTGCCATTAGCATGCAAAATGGGGCTATTTGTCTTCCCTGCAGCTGGTTTCTGCTCTAAGGTTTGGAGCTTGGAAACCTGGCAAGGGGTTGGCAGCGGGAGGCAGGGCCGGGTGTGTTGGGCGGGGGCTGCGGGATGGGGGGAGCCCCCAAACCAGTCCTGGGCCCTTCATGCCCCTCTCGCTCCCCCTTACCCTTGTGATCCACGACTCCAAGCCTCTCCTGAGGGACAAGGACCCTTTGGCTCTCCGTTACAGCTGGGCACGCATCTCGGTGTCACCTGGAGACTTTGCAAAAGGCAGCTAATTAATCCTGACACCCCCAGTGTGAGGGGGTGAGAGAAACCTGCTTGGTGCTGCTGGATGGGGAAACTGAGGCAGGAGCCCTTGGGACGTCCTCGGGTCCCCTGGGAGGACGGATGGTGCAGGCAAAGGGGCTGCTGCACCCCAAGGGGATGGATCTCTGCATCCCGAGGGGTCGGACCTCTGCCCCCATCCCCACGGGATGCCTCAGCCCCCCCGCACGGCTGTCCCCGCTGCTACCACCCTGCAAAGCTGGGGGCCAGAGTCCCCCCCCCGGGCTGGCGAAGCCATGAGCACAGAAACTGGCTGGTGCTCACAGAGATAATTTGTCTGGGGAACTCGTTAGCGGGTGGGGAGCGGAGGGGAAGGGGGGGAAGCGGGGTTTGCCCCTCACAGCCCTGCAAGGGATGAAGGCGAGAAGCACCAGGACCTTCATCCAGCTCTGGGTCCTGCTGGGACATTTCTGGCTCATTTTACCCCTTTTTCCCCTCCGAGTCTGGATGGGGGTTGCTAAATACGGGACGTCGGCTTCGCTCCCCACCAAAGACACCTCCGGGGGCTGTTCTCAGCCAACCTCAGTGGCTACTTGTTTCCTGATAATAATTACCATAGGTTTTAAATGCCGGGATAGTGCAGCTTCAGCATCCCCAGCATCCCCAGCATCCCCAGTATCCCCAGCATCCCCAGCATCCTCACCCCCTCCATCCCCATCCCCAGCAGACCCCTCCTCAGGCAGAGCCCCAGCAGAGCGAGGTCCCGCTGGGCTGTACACGAGGGGTGCACCATCTGCTCCCTTAATTACAAATGCTGAAGGAGGAGGATACCGTTTGTAATTAACCAGCACAACCATCCCAGTTGTTTAATGCCCGTGGAGGCTTTTTTGCCGGTGGCGATTCAACCCGGTGGTGGCTCCTTGCACACGCGTGTGAGGACTTGCAGGGGTGCAGACGGGGCCGAGGTTCCTTGCACATGGATGTGTTAGGGGCTGCAGGGGGGCAGATGGGCCCTTGCACACGCGTGTGAAGGGTTGCAGGGGTGCAGACGGGGCCGTGGTTGTTTGCACACGTGTGTGCATGAGGGCTTGCAGGAGTGCAGATAGGGCCGGGGTCCCTTGCACACGTGTGTGTGGTTGCAGGGGTGCAGATGAGCCCTTGCACAAGTGTGTGAGGGGTTGCAGGGGTGCAGATGGGGCCATGATTCTTTGCACATGCATGTGCGAAGGGTTGCAGGGGTGCAGATGGAGCCATGTTTCCTTGCACACACGTGCGTGTGAGGGGTTGCAGGGCTGCAGACAGAGCCATGGTCCCTTGCACACGTGTGTGTGTGGTTGCAGGGGTGCAGATGGGCCCTTGCACATGTGTGTGTGTGAGGGGTTGCAGGGATGCAGATGGGGCCGTGGTTCCTTGCACATGCGTGTGTGTGTGATTGCAGGGGTGCAGATGGGCCCTTGCACACGTGTGTGTGTGTGAGGGGTTGCAGGGATGCAGACAGGGCTGTGGTTCCTTGCACACGTGTGTGTGGTTTCAGGGGTGCAGCTGGGCCTTTGCACATGCGTGTGTGTGGTTGCAGGGGTGCAGACGGAGCCGTGGTTCCTTGCACACGCGCGTGTGAGAGGCTGCAGGGGTGCAGACGGGCCCTTGCACACGCGTGTGTGGTGGGAACCGGGGCGGCTGGACGCATTCCCCCGGCGCCGAGAGAATGGCGGGTCTCACACGCGGTGGGAGAGATGAACGTGCGTGTGCGTGCAGCTGCGAGGTGTGCGTGGGGGTGTGAGCACACCCGCACAGATGTGCGTGCAGATGTGTGCCCGTGTGCCCGCACGGGCAGGTCCCAGCAGTAACGCGCATGCGCAGGGCTCTGCCCGCTCTTCCCCCCCCCTCCGCCGGGGGCCGCCGCAGCGCCAGGGGGCGCTGTGACCCCGCGCGGGACCGGAAGTGCCGCGCTGCCCTCCTGGGTAGGCCCCTCCCGCCGCTGCTGCCAGCTCTCGCCGCCGCCGCTCCCCCGGCTCAGGTCTTGGTTCTCCTCCTCCTCCTCCTCCGCCGCCGTCACCGGCACCATGAACAAGAAGAAGAAGCCGTTCCTGGGCATGCCCGCGCCCCTGGGTTACGTGCCGGGGCTGGGCCGCGGGTGAGGAGCCGCCCGCGCTTCCCCGGATCCCCCCCGCGGGCCCCGCCGAGGCCTTCCCCGCCCCGGCACCACCCCCCCCGCCTCGCCGCCCGTCCTCCCTCCCTCCGTCGGCGGAGGATGGCCGAGGACTCGCCCAAGCGGCGCAAGGCGAATTTCAACGAGGCGGAGACGGAGGTGCTGATCGAGCAGGTGCTGAAGCACGAACGGCTGCTGTTCGCGGCGGGGCCGGGCCGCGCCTCCCCGGGGCAGAAGCGGAAGGTGTGGGAGCTGATCCGGCACAAGGTGAACCCGGTGGCCGCCTGCCCCCGCGACGTGGAGGACCTGAAGAAGCGCTGGCGGGACCTGAAGCGCCGCGACCGCAGCAAGCTCTGCCGCCTCTCGCAGGGCTGCGGGCCGCCGGGCCCCGCCGCCGCCCTCGGCCTCCTCCTGGCCCCTGAGGAGATGCCGCCCGCCGCCGCGCCGCCCGCCCGCCGCCACCTCCACCACCACCACCGCCACCACCGCGCCTACGGCTCCCTGCTGCCCGCCGAGGCCGTGCCCATCGTGGGCGGCATCGACACGCTGGAGTTGCCCGGCGCCGTCGTGGGGGAGATGGGTGAGTTGCCGGACCGACCCCCGCGGCGCTGACCCGCAGCCTCCCCCCCCGCCGCGGCGGCCCTGGCAGCCGCTTCCCCGGTGTCCGGGGGAGGAACGGGGCCGATGCGTTGCCGCAGCAGGTTCCCCCGTGGGCGCGGGGGGGGTGCCCGCCCGGCTTGAAAATGCCTGGTTTGGATGACTGCTGTCCCTCCTTGGGAATGTAGAGATGGACAGACACGCAGGGAACCGGGAGGTGCGGGGCTGTGGGTCGTAGGCGCGCATCCAAACGGCACCGAAGAGTAAGCCCTGCCCGTGAGGCGCCAGAGCCGCCCCCTGTGTGCGCTCTGTAGCCCTCGCTCTTGCGAAAAGCCCTGCCAGCGCGCAGGTGGCGGCAGCACAAAGTGCTGAGCACCTTACCTCATACCTCGTACCGCCCCGAGGGTGGCTGAAGCCATCACCTGCAGTACCCGGGGTTTTCTTGCAGTCACACGGGTTTGGCCACGCTGCTACTGGTTACGGTGTGCGCAGTAGAGCGTGAAGTGAGCTTGCTAGTAGCTTTGCGTCTTGGGACCCAAAATTCGGCTCCTGTGGCAGGGCTGGTAGGGGATCTGTAGCATGCAACTGTATGGTTAACTGGTGGACGGTTTTTTCCCACTTACTGAGGTAATATGTATTCTAAAAGCATCAAAGATAATGCAGTGTGAGTTAAAGAGTCTTGGGTCAAGGACTAATGTTAGTGCTTAGTAGGTAAGAACACATTTCACTGACCACGGAGGTCATGAAGTTTCTCCCTGACTACTCCCCTTTGCTTCTCCTCTAGGGTTTAATGACGATCCCGGCCCATCTCATCAATCCGGTCTTGAGAAGATGAACCTCAAAGAAGAAATAGTAGTGAAGGTGGTAGAGCCAGAAGAAAGCTCTGAGGACATGGCGGTGGTTCCACCTAGCCAAGAACAGCTACCTTTTCTGGGGACATCGGGCGGTGGTTCCTCTGGGAAAGTAAAAGCCAAAACAAAAGGCAGGTCCCAGGCAGACCAAAATGAAATAACCGAAGAGGACCTAGTGCAGATTCAGCAGACCCAAATGCAGGTGATCCAGTCTGGCTTTGACAGCGTCAACCACAATCTTCGGCTGCTGCAGCAAGGCATGCAAGATCTGAGTAACAGCCTCAGCATCATGGCGCACACGCTTGTTGCTATCAAAAACGTCTATGTGAAAAACAACACTGGACCAACCACGTATGCCACTGCCTCTACTCAGACCCCAGCTGGGTACCTGAGCCCAGGCTCCCCCCAGGTCTCTCCTGCTGAAGACAGAGGTAGAACACAGGTGGCTGGAAGCAGCAGCAGAAGCAGCAGCTGCAGCTCCAGCTCCATGTCACAAGAAGCGGGTCCTTCCGAGTTCCCTAGGCCCCCCCTGAGAACCATTAAGAAAGAACATCCAAATGGCTGCTACTACTTCTGCTTTGCAGATGTGTAAAAACTTGAATATATGTAAAGTGACTGTGGTGTTAGGTGCTGTTGTATGTTCTGCTCCAGCCTGTGACCTTGAAGGAGCAAAGTGGACTTGCCTCCCGCGTTTTTCTCAGTGGGAAACATTTCACTATAGGTGGCATTAAACACTAATTAATCAGTCTCCTGTTTGTTAACTCTGTTGCAGTTGGCTAATAGTTTTTTTTTTCTGTTTTCTTTATCCTCTTACTCTCTTTAAAAAACAAACAAAAAACAGATTTATTTTGACTAAGACTCTTGTCTGTATTGTCCTTTGTTTAATGTGACCTTTTGAAAAATAAAAGGCATGAGAGCGAGGTAAAAAAGTAACATTAAGGTTACTGACCGGCAGGAGCTGTCTTACACAAGTTGCTTAGTTTTTTGGTTAAACAAACCTCAGAATTAGTTGGTTTTTTAAGTACTTGCTCTTTCTAATAATGTTGGAGGTGTTTGCTTGGTGGTTGTTGTTGTGATTTGATTTTTTTTTTTTTTTTGGAAGTCTGAGCTGTGTGTAAGGTGTCCCAGGAGGCTTGACGTACCTGCTTACTCTAGGAATGGTTTAGGAGTGAGCCGTTGATCCATGACTGTACTTCTCGGAATTCATACAGCATTGTTCGTTCCCAGCTTGTCAAATGCACCTTCTCCTCAGAGGCGTTTTGTTTCACTGCACTAGCAGGGTAGGCTCTTTCTTGTCACATGATTAAAGTACAGAAATACAGCAAAAAAAAAAAAAAAATAGTAGTTGATGAGTGATGCCTGTTTTTGATATGGAATAATATTTCCCCCGTATGGTTTATAAGCAGGCTATATCTTCATGAGATTCTGCCAGCCTTCTGAAACCAATACCCCAATATTTGAAGTACAGAGAGTGAAAAAAAGGTTCCATATTGTTTTACATGAAACAGAAGTTAGATTTGCTGTTAAACAAATTACAGGAGGCAGGGGCTGACTTCAGACAGAACAAATGCTCTTGCATAGTTTATGAAGCTTTCATCTTCACCTACTAGAGAAATGAGTACAATCTTCTGTTCTCTTAACTATATATCCAAGGAAGAAGAAAAACAAGAGTTGGAGCAAAAAGTAACCTGTTAAGTGTCAATTCTGAAACAAGAATAAAGGGATCACTTTATCCTGACGTGGAAAAGAAGAAATCTGGTTTCACATTGAGAGAGGAGGAAACTATTGTCACTGACGCTATTCTTAAGATGTGTTTGAGGCTGGTATGTTTAATGCTTACGTGTTGGAACTGGTCTACCTCACCTAATTCGAAGTTAGCAGCGGTGCTGTGTTGATACACCCAGTGTCCCCACTGGAGGGGAAACAAGCCCTCTCACCTGCCGTTTTATCTGATGACCACAAAAATCATGCGGGTCATCTTAAGCTTTTATCACCAATATTAAAGTTCTACAGATAAATCTGGCCTGTAACAATGACTGGCTGCCTCTAGTTTTCCAGTGATTTTGCACAAGAATTTAGCAAATACAAGTGATGTAGAGAACAGCAACCCAATTTTGTTCTCTTCTGCCAGCATAAGAACATGTAATTGTAGGGTAAGGTACGTCATTTTTGCAGTTGGCTTTGGCGGAGCACTATGCTGTATGAAAATGTACTTTTTAAGTACTTCCTTTAACTTCAGGCATTACACATGGTGTGCCAATTACACACATGCGCCTCAAAAAATGACAGCTGGTGCCTTATAAAACGTGAACACAGGGCAGTCATGTTGTTAGCAAGTGTTTCCCTTCAGTACCACAAATGGGAATAAAATATCCAAATATCTTCCAAAACTAAAACATATACATTTACACCACACTGTTAATTGGGATGAATTCCTTGAAGAAGAGGAGGTTGTTGTTTCCAGGTTTACCTTAATGAGAGGAGATAGTGCAGGTGACAGGTATTGCTGCCTTATTCATAAATTGCTGGGTTTAAAAACAGGAAAGAACTAATCATTCTAAATCTGATTTTTTTTTTACTCTATGTTGTTAAAAGCTTTCCAGATTAACCTGTTGGAAGTATTATTTCTCAGCCATTAGTAGAGATGGTCTCTCTTGAGCAGTGTTTTCTGCAACTGAAGAAGGCATCCTTCATTTGTATTTTGTTCTTGTGGACAAAGAAGCCAATTAATGCTACTGTGACATTCCAAGTAGATTAGCAAAATGCAGTCTAAAGTTTACCTGGTCCTTCTGGGCAGTGGTTTGAGCTTGTCCTGGTTGCAACAGCCAGTTCTTACCTGTCTGACTTTCTTTCAATGTTTCAAATCCTTTCTCCGATTGTTAATGCTCGAATTTTCCTTACGGCAGCATTTCTAGGGAGAGCTGGCTCCTGTCTGCTACACAGCTTTACGGTGTCCAAGTTTAGATGAGAGGAAGCTACAGTGCGAGTGCAGAGAGCTTGGATCTCCTGTGGAAACGAAACCGAGAAGCCAGGCAATGCTAAAAGACACTGCCACGGTCAGACAACGATCAGACCTCAACACCCATCTGCGTCTTTGTTCCAGTCGTGCTTCTCTCCCACTGCCTGTCAGTGGTACCACTAATGTACGCTGGAGCCAGATCAAAACCACTCTCCCATCTCTGGTATGATCCCAATTTACATAATATTTTAAACAAGGAAAGATACTGAGCCACCCGTCACCGGCGCACAGTGCGCAAATTTGTTATTTTCATCTTCAAATTAATACAGGTGGCTTGCTATTTCTTTATGCGCCCTTTCTGCGATCAAACAATGGTTGTGTTGGGAGCACTGAAACCACACACCATCCAGAAGCACACCACGAAATTTCTGGCTACTGTTAACAGAAGATGAAATATAATTTTCTTGGAATGTTACTGAGTAAATGAATACCCAGTTTGTTTCCTGTTGTCTGAAGCAATTTGGGCTATTTATATAAATGACAAGAGCTAATGATCTGGTCATGAAGCTTAATGAAAACAATGCCGATGATTTGAACAGGGGCAGAGCTGGCTTTTAATTTGCCTTACATATAAGGTATAACAGCGATAATGCCAAGAAAGAGATCCAGGGAATTTTCTCCAATTATTCTGGATTTGCCTAAAAACCTTGTTCTGCTGCGCAAAAAGCAGGCAGTATTTTCCACAGCACGCAAGGACTAAGACATGCAGGCGCATAAACCAAAATGAAAAGATGTTGGAGGAAACTGGAGCAACTGGTAGTTTAATGCTGCGTTTCCACGTAGCACAAACTGCTCGGATTCAGCGACAACTTCCGTGCACCCAGTTCTCTGCTCTCTGCCACTGAAGCGTGTTGTACAGAGGATGAGACTGGTCTCCTCAAGAGGCTGTAAAAGCTCAGCTCATCATCTCCAAAGAAATCAACTATGGTGGCTCCTGACTAAATAAGAAATTACAATTTTGAAGGAAAAAGTTAAAAAATAAAAATAATGATAAAAAAAAGAAGTAGCTGGAGCTGGCTCTTCAGAACGACAAGGCTGGGCTCCACCACGCTGTTACTAAACTTCATCTGGTCTGGCTGTGGCAACCATTGTTTGGCTGAATGCAGAGAGTATGGATAAGAGAAAGAGCAAATAAAAAGGGAGGTTTCAGTTGAGTTTCTCTGTTCTTACTAATAAACACACGAAGCTCCTAAATCTGTAAAACTTCCATTAATCCAATCATTCCAACTTGCAACATGAACATCTGACTCACGTTGCAGTAGCACCAACAGACACTTGATTTTTGCTTTCTTGTAACAGGGAAAAAAAATATCACTGTCAAAGCACTTTCCCCATTTAAAGTACAGGGTTACATTAGTAAAAAATACTGAAAAAAATTCAACTGAAGCTTTATAAATAATTAAATCATTATAAAAACACAATCAAGAATTGAAGTTTTGCATGCTGAATGAATATTTTATTTAGAACCAGTTTATAAAAATAAAATACAAAATAATTTGAAAACAAAACTTAAGACATTGTACAAAGCCTTGATATGGTACAAATGAGAAAATAAATAATTACAACTTTATGTACAAATGACCATTACAAGGGCATTAACTCTTTATGGTTTTGGGTGCCTGAGCAAACTTAAAAGGAAAGGAATGGCTTAGAAGATTTCCAAGGAGGGGAAGGGAACCACAATTACTCAGCAAGAGAATTTGAAGGATTCAACATTTGTCTTCCTCAATGGTAACTTTACACTTAATCTAATCATGCTGCAGATTTTACTATTGAGTACTTAATTTCTTATGGGGTGACAACATTGTATTTTTAATTAATACACAGATTTCATTCTTTTTGGTATTGCCCAGAGATTTTTGATTAGCAGCCGTTGGTTGGCAGCTTCAGAAAGTCAGTACTTGTCTGAAGGCGTTGCTGGTGATTTCCTTAATTTACTAGTTTAGATATTCATAGGAAAACACATGAAAATTGACACCTGTTGGCCCAAGCACTGCAACTCGTCCCTGGGCTGACTCTATAGAAAGAAAGTTAGAAGTTGGGGAAGAATTTCAAATCTTGCTTTCTAGCCAAGAAAAGTAAGAAGGATGCAGAGAGGGCTGCTAGGCAACCAATCCAGATCTCCAGCCACAGGAAAAAGATGGGAAATAGCCAAAAAACATCCCACCTCGCCTTGTGTCAAACCTTTATGTCCTTGCCTGCCACACAGCAGATACGGGTTTAAAAGGATTTGAAGCCAGGCAGACCAAACTAATCATACGGTTATCTTTTGGAGCAAGCTGGTCTGCTGTTATTATAGGTCCTTTATATAAAAGTTAGGTCAAAGATCTCAAAAGGAAACAAACATCTGTAACTCCAATTAATTCCAGCTGAATTCCCACAGACGGTTGTGGATGATCAGCACTGCGTATGAGTAGCCACTTGTGTTACTGTTTTAGAAGAAACCACTTTGTGTTTTTGGCCAAAGCTGGTTCTCATCAGTAATTCTTACAGAAAAGGAGAAATCAAAAGTTATGTCATGTCATAATAGTAATAAAAAAAAAATCAGCATTTTCCAATTTAAAATACAGCAATTGCAAATATAATATTTATAGGGTGAGTTTATTCCTTTACTCTCTAAACAGGGAAAAAATTGAACAAAACAAGACCCTATGGTGATTTTAACAAAAGTTTCACCTGCACAAGAACAGCAAGAAATCCCCAGGATCCGAGCTCTTCATGTAGAGGAGAAACAAAAGCCAAATACGTAAATGACATACGCTAACATTTGGGTTCGTCACTGTTATTCTTAAGAGAGAATGTGCTAGCAACAATGGAGAGTAAAATCAGCCTGCATGTTCAAAACTGGATGGCTACAGTAAATGCAAAGTTAATATATTAGACTTTAAAACAATACACACCTATGCATCTTCCTTTGATAAACCCTCAGAGGTTAATATTAAAAAGCCTGATTATTTCAACCACAGGAAAAGGTGTGATTAAATAAACTTTTTGGCATTTGACAGTATCTTAAAATAATTCCAAACAGTTATGACCCAATCCGGGTTAACTTTTATATCGTTTCTCTTTTACAAATGCAATGTGTAGGGAAAAGGAAGACTGGCTTCAAGCAGACAGCTGAGGTATTCTCATGTGAGGTGCGTGTTTATGCGATTCACACGTATTGGCTAAGAACGGCATGACCTAAACCTACAGATGGCATGGAGCCCAAATGCTGAACATCACTTCCTTTCACCAGCGTTACTGGGGACTGAAAATTGCAGTAAGTGCAACCAATGACATCTGGGCCAGAAGCAAACCAGCAAACAAAACCCTTAATTCACTGCCTACTCAGTTAGCTAGAAGTAGGAGAACAAAAATACCGTTCCACAAGTTTCAGAAGTAGGAATGAGCATCCAAAGCTTTTACCAGTTGAAGAAAGAGTCATGGATAACCGTCAAGGCTTTTATTTCTATAGCTGATGGTTCTTTTACCAGTCCTTATAGTGGAAATACACAGAACGCGCCATAGGGAAGCATGATGCTAACCTAAGATACCCAAACAGCCCATTCCTCACTGAAATTGAGAAGGGCATGGCTCTCATAACCTCACAGGATCAGTCCTGCTTGAAAAAATCAATATGCTATATACCTATAATGAGAAACCAACCTTGAGCTCTCTTTTATTCTCCTGTTCCTTCTCAGAATATTCCTCTTTCATTTAACATATATATATATATATTAGAGACACGTATCTCTAGTTTGCCATTAGAACCTTTTAAGAAGTAGGAATAATTACTTTCTTCTTACCAGAATTTATGCCTCTTAGTGTTCCACAAAAATGTCCAACTCATGATGGAAAAATTCTGCTTACAAGAAAGAGTCTGCACTTTAAGTCCGGCCTTGTCTAGATTCTCATCAAATAGAAAAAGAAAATATTCTTTAGAAACATTACAGTCAACCATTGCATAAGTGATACTGCAATAAGAAGGACTTACGGGAACTTTGCCCAAGCAGAACTATAGGATCAGGCCTTCTGATATGGAAGAGACACAGAATCAGAATCAGGGCATAGCAAAATTACAGTAGATGAAGAGGAGATCAAGAGCAAATCGATGCAAAACAGGCCTCGGCTCATTCTGGTAAATGAATTCCAGTAAACAGGATGCAATAGCTGAGACTATTCCTATCTATATGTATATACACACATATGTATGTATGTATGTATATTTTTCTATATAATATACAGTATCTATATAAGTGTATATATAGATACACTTATGTACAAATGAGTATTTATATATATATAAAATAAAAACTGTGTGTCTTCCCAGCTATAGTTAATACCGTAATACTACAAATTGTAAATGATAGAGCTCTTGCAAGTCTTTTTCAGATGAAAAAAAATCTTTCAAGCTATTTTTAAATATCAAGGACTGGATCCTTCCCTTTTACATCAAGATTGTTTAGTGAGGTATGCGAGAAAGCTCGATCTCAAACATGCAGACTTCAAGGCCAGAACATGTCCAGATTTCCCAAGACAGGATGTGGCTGGTGGCCATAGTGAATGCCCCGTGTCACTCGCCAGGGGTTTGCCTCCTGAAAAATTGTATACAACTAGCAGTTAAGACCTGATATTGCTCCTGGTTTTGAGCAGTGAAATTTTCTATGCTTACCCACCCTGCTTAAGTAGTAGATAGGTGCCCAGCATCATACAACTTGCCAATGTTGCTCTACTGTATTGCACCTTCTATTACTTTTAACAGGGTTTTACTTAAGTAATACTTGCCATTTGTAATTAATAATGAGGTTTATTAATATTACTATAGATTTTTGAGGTCGCAACTTAGATTCATTATACCATGCAATATTGCAGCACAAAAGTCTGTGTGAAATGTTCAGTCTTTTCAAGTTATATTGTTGTTAAAAGGCTTCATGCCTCAATTTCTCTAGAAAGTGCTCCAAAGTGGTGGCCACGATACAGGAAACACCATAAAGAGGAAATGCGTGTGCAGCATCTGCATCTGCTACATGTCACGGCTCCTCCAAAGGAACGGAGGCTTGAAGAGGACAAAGCAACAGCTCCTTCAGTGATATTGTTTCCCAAATAAAATCCCTGTGTAAGCTAAGCCCCTGTGTGCGTGTTATGCAGAATAACTGTAACCGTTTTGTACAATGGAGAAAGACCTTCTCTGTCCCTGAAAATTCATTGCAGGTAATCCTCCATAAACCATTCATTCACACTGTGCACGAGGGCCACACGCATGTACATCGGTGGTTTTATGCAGAGTTAGTTGCATATTCAAATATTTAAGCTTACAGAGTTCTTGATAATACAGGCCCTCTAGAAATATTAAGCTAGTATTAATGTATGAGTTGACCAGCTGGCCATTAACCTAAATACATTAACCAATTGCTACATTAGACTATAGCAAGCAATTCTGTAAACTTCTGGGCAGAAGGTATCAACCAAAAAAAACTCCAGAAGAGCGAGTACGTCAAGATCAGTTATTCATAATCACTCCTCCATTCATATCTTCATGATTTTCTCACTAGATCCTGTTGCATCCACAGCAAAAAGCAACTGGGGATATACAGTCCTTTTACCTTTTTCTGCAGTGAAAGAAGCCTGGGTCATCAATCATGATTGGTATCTCTTTCTCCATTTTGGCATAGTTTACTATTTTTACATTGGCAAGTAGTTCAAGTACAAGTGCATTTCTACAGCATTGATTTATTTTACATAGTGATGTGTAACAACGGACAAGTCTGTACTTCAAAGACAACATAAAAAAAAATCCATAGGTATTATATTTTTTCTCACCTGTAAAGCAATTACCTGTTTCTGGATCCTGCTACACTGGAGAGAAAATATTAACACCTCAACTTCAGCATTTCAGACAAGGATGCTGTTGGTACCTCTTAAAACTGACCATGTAAATATAGGAATAAGCTTATGAGACCATAACAAATGCTTTTCAGAAATAAGGGAAAGTAGAGGAAAAATAATCAAAGGTTGCTACACCACCTTGACAAGTAATTCCAGCAGTGCCAGGGCAAAAAGACCGCAATGGGACCAAATTCTCTTTACGCTATGACATAAGGAAACATGAGGAGAAGAGCAAGGAAAATATGGAATTTGTTGTTGTCACATTCATCTCTTAGGTATTCATTGACTGTCACTGCTCCTGTATGACTAACATTCATAACAATTAAGCACTCACATTATGAAATAAAAATGACTATCCAAAAGCCCTATTTGTAATAAAAAATAAAAATACCTTTGAGTCTCTGTTCTTGTTCCATATGCAAATGCACAAACAAAATTATAAAGAAAAAAAAGCAAGCTGCAAGCTGAAACATTGGCTGGTTGAGAAATCAGCAGTTCTTTGATCTTGTACTAAGGTATAAAGGCTATTAGAATTTGTGCATTCCAGAAATTTTCGGGGGGAAATAGAAGATGTAATGCCAAAAGTATTCAGGAACTAACAGAAAGGGAACTGTATTATTTGAGGTCCATAAATTATAAATGAAAAATGAGAAAGAATGAGTTTATATAAGCATATACATATATGTATATATATAAATATTTATATTATATAATTTACCATGAGGACATGCAAGTATTGGTATAGCACCTATTATACAATATAATACAAAGGAATAGGACTTTCCAATGGTACAATTTCTTCAGAAAAAGCAGGTATACCCTACCTATTGCATTCATCTGTAGTGCTTGAAACCTGAATGAAATTAAGGTTCCACACTGTGCTACATTACGTATGGGAAACAATATACATAGTAACAAAAGAAAAAGAAAAATCAACATAGTCTGACAAAGCAAGTGAAATTCAGTGCAGCTCCAGGGCAGCTTTAATGCAGCATTAGAATGTGTTAGCTCAGAGACAAAATATTCCCTTTTTAATCCAAAGGTATTCATTTGGCAGAGGTTAAATAAAAAAGCACAGATGCTGGCTGGAGAGGCATATGACTACAGCAAGCAGATCAGTAACTGACAAGTCTCCTGGGCATCCAGCGTCCCCACAACAGGAATAACCAGGGAGAGCTGGCTGCATCTTTTTCTCAAGTTTGCGCTCTTGGGCGTTACTATTCTGACCCACTATTCTCTTCTGCATATAGTAAAAGGTGCTGTACCGTTACATTCCCTACAGAGGTCCTGTAGAGCACAAGAAATTATTAAATAACTACCAAAGTTGGAAGAATTAGACACCGCGGACTTTACTGACAGACAATGAAGCTTGGCTATCAAAAAAACATTTGGGCAAAAGAATTACAAGAAACCAACATTAAAAAAAATCTCAGATTGCTTTCTGTATATTTTGCTTTGATGACTAATATTCTTATTCAGATTTCCTAAGACTGTTAAGTGTATTTCTGTCATCTACAACTTTCCAAGCTCATAAAGTAGACTCATCTCTGGTCATTTGTTTTATAAAAACATGAAATGTGAAACAGAAAAGCAGATCTTGGTTGTTGATCATCTCTGCACAGTACGATCAGTGGTTTAAGTGATCCATAACTAATGAAAAAACAAAAGCTAGCAATAACAAGGATTCTTTTTGCAGTTCAGTTAAGAGAAAAAAAGGTACTTTTGTTTTTTAACTTATTTTCTAACTTACTTTGCAATTTTTTGTAAATCTGCAACATTCAGTGAAGTGCAGATATCTCCTCCTTTCTCTTGTTTCCCAGACAGGGATCCTTTTCCAGATTCTAGCGAACACTTTTTGAAGAGCCCCGATATGACTCCCAGGGAAGTGCATGCTTTAAAACTGAGAATTAGCTTCTTGGGTCCTAATTAGTACTAAACAAATTTATAAAGAATATAGTTACAAAAACATCTTGGCAAATGTTAATATTATTTTTTTAATATCAACGTCAAGAAGGGGCAAGGTGTATGTGCCATGGTAGACAGGGAACAGGATGAGCACTGAATGACCCAGAGATGTGTGCAGCTCAAAATGGAATAGAATTTCTACCTTATAAGGGAGAAATATAATCATCTTCTAAATTGTGTGCTTTTTTAAAACTGCAAAGACATGCTTGAGCAGTACTTATATCCCAAGTGGTGATGCCATTTTGGGAATAACCGTTTCAGGCTTGCTTACATACTCAAGAAGTATGTAAAGCCTTAAATAACTAGGCCACATCTTCTAGCTAGGTAAACTAAAAAGACAGAAATAAATACCTTTTAAAAAACCTCACCTCAAGAGATTTTTTTTTACCCTAAATACATTGCACCTTTTTGACTACCTAGTCATTCTTATCCTGGCCTCTACTTTCCCTCTCACAGATCTGCTTGCTGCCTGCTCTTAGGCAATGCCACTTATTTACACAGTATGCTTTCTCATGAATAGTTTATGACGCTTACTTTCTTTAAAAAGCGCAGATTCAACACCGTTTTTTTTTAAATATAGTTTTTTAGATTATTTTTTTTTAATACACAGTACACAGACACAACATGCATCAGATTTAGGAGGCGGCTTTATACCTGTCAAGGCCCAGTTCCTATCTGCTAAGCTTAGTGGTTGATTTGCTCTTTCCTGTGGGAGTCTTAGTGTTTGGGGAATGATGGAAAGAACTGCCAGATCCTTTCAGACCGTTCTTGCTTGGTTTGTTGCAGCAGTGCTCTTGTTGGCAGGATCTCCTAGAAGATGAGGAGCCTGAATGGCTAGGAGGTGATTTACTCCTCCCGAGATGTGGAGATGAACTCCTCTGATCATGATGGGGCCTCCCGGCCCGTGATGGAGAAGAACTGGCAGTACGGGGTAAAGAAGAGCTCCTAGGGGAGGCACTGGGACTGCGGCGGGGAATGACAGGGCTTTTGGGTGGTGTTTTTGGACTATGTGGAGATCCTGGACTCTTACACTGGGTAGAACTCCTTGGTCTTTGAGATCCATTCTGTAGGATTTGAGCCAGACGAGAGATAAGATCTGAGTCCGAGCTGCTACTCCCTAGGACTCTGTATCTGCGTAACCTTAAGAAGAAATGAAGAAAAATTATTTCTTTTCCCATTTATTCACTAAAGTTCATATTGAAACAGAATCACTGGAAACTAGGGATGATCTTACATTGCCGAACAGACATCTGAGCTGAACTTTCCTATAAGGCTGTCTGTATCTAGGCTTTGGTGTCTGTGTTGTTCAGATCAACACAGTATTCATATTTGCATAAACTCACTCACATAAACAGTCTAAGTGTTTACAGAATAACTGAAATTTCCTGGTGGTGCTGGAAGAAGTGCACTGAGGAGCAGTGCTTATCACCTCTGTTCCGGAGGGGTACGTCCATTCCTGCACACCATCAATACACTCCTATATGCAATTTTAAGGGATGACAAAGCACACCACAACTTCCTTCAGAGGATTTCACACTACTGTATCAAAAATCTCTTTATCTGGTAATGTAGATAACTGAGGCACCGAAGACACTCGATCACAGTTGTCTGTATACAGAATTGGCAAAGGGGGAGCTTGTAGGATTCACTCTGCCCTCCTTTAATTAGTTGTTTTTGCTTAGCCATGATCTGAGCATAGCTAACTCACTCAATACTAATCTTGAAACCCAAAAATTAAAATTTCTGCAATAAGAACAGTTTAAGTTTTAAATTGCTGGATATGACAGATCCTATTGATTTTTCTGGGTTTGTGAACGATCAACAGTTCTGGAAAAGTGACCCCACTTTAAAAAAAAAAAAAAAGTAAAGATTTAGTTATAGATTCACAGGCTTCAAAATCTTGAATACACATCTCTTGAGATATAAGATTCAACAGTGAAGCAGGCTCATTTTTGTGTAACAGCCTCTCCTCATTCATTCTCCAACAATGTAAGATTTCTCAGAGAATTGAAGCCCAGCGTTTTAAAAAAAATAGTTAAAGGATGGAACTTCTACAGGATTACATACTGCATAGTAACTGCAGTCTAGCTCAAATCCATTTTCAACCTGAAAACCTATTTCTCTTTTCTCTGCATTACCTAGCTTCTACCCCAGGTCTAGCAGGCGGTTTTCCTGGTGGTGGCCGAGGAAAGAACTGAGCTGGACTTGAACCAGTGACTTGATCAGTGGTTGCCCAGGACACTGGCCTTGGAATCTTGCTTTTTCTGGACTGAGGGCTGCTTGGAGATAAAGAGCTATCTTCCGTCTGCTTGCTGAAATGAGAGTCCAGTGTCAACCTAGAAAATGAGGATAAGACATCATCCTCAGAAAATTGTACTGGAGCAGCAGCCATTTTTTCCTCCAGTGACTTATCAGAGGCACTTGAGAGGTCACCAAGGAAAGATTTGAGCTGTCTCTTTTCCATAAGCAGTCTGACCAAATCTGTCTGATGGGCCTTTTTTAGAAGAAGTTTTTCCTTTGCTGAAACAGGAGAAGAGGACTCTGAGGTTGAGTCTATCTCTTGTGCTAAAACTGGAATTCGGCTCTGCCTGAATACAAAAGGAGATTTAACTAAGTCCTTCTTAGAGCAATGAGAATTCTCATTTTCAGAAATGCAGTGGAGTAACTCTCCATTTCTGGGAGCATTTTTCTCTTTTTTGTCCTCCTGGTGCAAAAAAGTAGTAAGGGCCACTTGGTGGCATTTCAAGTCTTGGATATGGACTTCTTCCTTATTAGAATGAAAACCATTTTCCTGAACTGGTGCAATTTTGCTTGTCTGTCTATTAACATGTGGTTTAGTAAGTCTTGAAGGAGACAATTCTGATATTTTAGGTGCTATCGACTTCAGAACCTCATCTGGATTTGGCACCAAACAGATGGGCCTTGGCTTTAATTCTTCAGCAGCTTCAGTATTCGTTAGAGGTTCTTCCTCTGCAGATTTTGAGTTTCCTGGCAAAGAAGAATTCTGTTCTTTGCTTAGCATTTCAATGGCTTCCTCAGAAGCCACTGGAAGCTTTTCTTCCTCAGCATCCTCTACAGGAATATTTTCAGGTTCTTTCTCTTCCTGTATCCCACTATTTTGTTCAGGGAGGTCCTTTTGGCCACAGTCTAGGACGTTGACACATTCTTTAACAAGTCCTTCCCTGTCAAGCACACCTTGGCTGATATTTGGTACCAAATCTGGTCTGCTGGCACTATCTGGAAGTGCGTCTTCTGTCACAGCCAAGCCTGGCAAACTTTCCTTTGGAGAGGAAAGTTCCACAGTGTGTTCCATAGACTGAGCATCTTGCTCTCTTTTCTCTAGCTGGTGGCCATAATGAAAGCTCTCCGAAACAGACTGTGTGGATGCCACTGAAGGTCTGGGTATTGTAATCTGCATTGGAAAATTAGAGAAGGAAAAGGTAAGAAACTCAGGAATGTTATACAGACAACATTCTTTAAACAGCATTTTTGAGTGCATGTCTTCAAGATACAGTATATAACGATTTCTATGAATCACAGTGCTCAAATAATGCCTATCTTCATAATTTACATCTAGATAATTAGGAAAAAAAACAAACCCACTATCATCCCAAGACAGAAGTGTGTAATCAGCTAAAAACAAACATAACCTCTGGAAAATGTTGCAGTTACCAAGCAACCCTCCTGGAAATGAGATCCAGCCTACCATGTGGGCTTTTTATTTATTTTACATTAGTTTGAATACTCTTAGAATAAGTTGTATATAAATGTAAAATCTTGAACAAGTACACAACAATATTTTTAGACAAATACAGAACACAAAGAACACATGAGGTCCAGATTTAGGAATGGAGTTAAATTTACAATTTAGGCAGAATTTAGATATGCTAGATATGCTATATCTAGCTAGATATGCTAGATATGCTATGTTAACAAAACAACTAGTAAAAAACTTTATTTACCTAATTAAATATATGCATACCCACAATACTGACATTTTTGTCCAGAAAACCTTTTCTGAATACCCACATTTTAGCTATTACCTTCCCTATAGAAGCTTATTCCTCATTTTAACTAAGCAACCTGGTTAGGACATCTAAGGTTGTCAAGAGATTCACAAACTAAATATTCACACATCTAAATCCCCTAACGAGTCTAATCCAAGAGATACACTTTAAGCACTGCTAAAACCTATATATAGTATTGAGTCAGAGTCCCTTTGAAAAACAGCCAGTTATGATGAGTGCTGCCTCTAGTACATAGCTTAACTGTTAGAGCGTATGTCCATGAAGTGGGAAACCTGCACTCATATCTCTCCCTGCTTGAGGGACATAAGCCCACTTGCCCCAGTTCCCATCAAGTATGGATAAAACCAGAATGGAGCTGCTTCTCACCTTCCCCATTCAAGTCAGGCCACTGCACAGACAGAAAACCAAGAGTCATGAGGTCAGAGGCTAAGAAAGCATACACAAAAGTGAGAGGACTTTTACCTTTATGGCCAAGGGAGGAACGCACTCTCATGTGGAGTCCTAGGTTCTGGTTTATATATCTTGGATTGAGTCATTTGGTATAAACAGTAAAAAAACCCAAGGGGCGCCCCTTTTATCTTTCTCTACACGGAGAGAGAGTTCAGCTCCTTTTTCCCTTGTATTCTTTAGCCTCATGAATCTGACACATTTTGAGTTTGCAATACTGAATAGAAAGTGGAAGACTGGAGTCTGAGTGTAGACATAAAGACTTTCTTTATGGTAGAAGAGAACAACCAGTGTTAGCCTATTTCCAGTGTTGCCAGGATTCTGCTATGTTACAAGACAGATTTCACTTGACCTTGTTGCAGAAATTATACATGCTGCTGACCTTAATGGGTGGTTGCAGGAGCTAGTACGTTGGTACTACTGGGTGGTAGAAACAAAGCTCATCTGTCAGGACTTGTAACAATATACACTGTAAACTTAAACTTTAGAAATACAGAACAACTCTACAAAATAAGAAATGGGAACTGCCAGTGAAGGAGATATACTCAGATTTCTCATGAGAGCATAACAGTGTCATTGAAATCCTTGTGGATTTCTTTTTTTTTTTTGCATCTTCTTCATAGTCGTATAACAAAATTTCCATCATTTTGGGTGCACATTTACCTCCATGAAACAGAAACATTCAAATGATATGACAAACAATTCCCTAGAACAAAACATGAAACACAAATCGCACGCATAAAGCTGAAATAAGAGAAGACAATGACTTATGTTCAAGAAATTATTTCTATACTATAAAATGTATTGTAAACCTTTCTAATTTACCTAATGCGGTTTCTGGACCTTAAACTAAAAATATGGAATCATATTTTTGAGAAATTTGGAAGGGAATCTGGAGAAAAAGATATATTTGGAGAAAAAGATATGTTAGGCTACAGTGGTATTTATCACCGGGGGGTGGAAAGAGCAGAAATGTAAGATAATTGAACTCTTGCTTTCCCAAATAGACTTAAGCTGTCTGTAGCAGCTTCCCCGAATTGAGATTTATTGAAGTAAGGATAAAAAAAACCACTGAGACCTGTAGCAAGAGGCTACTTTTTGTCTCCCTCATAATTTGTTTTCAAGTTTGGGCAATACAGTCCCTTCATGTTTGCTGAATTAAAATGTTGGATTGAGAAACAAACTGAAGTTACTTAGTCCTCCTCATCTCCTCTTAGTCCATCCTCCCTCCTCAGACTGGGTTCTTTCTTCTGAAAGAAACACTACTTCCCTCTGGAGTTAGAGAATCCAAGCACATCAGTTCAGCTAGAGAAAGAACAGAGGAAGTACAATATTTTTTTTAAGCACCTTTCCATGATTATGTCAGTTAGTGTCCAAATCTTGAGTGTTAAACAAAAATGGTTTCCATGTATCTCTAGTAAGTTGCTCTGACGCAATACATCTCCAGGTATCATACACTGAAGGACTTGCTTTATATGACAGAGGAACGTGTTTTGTGATTTTTGTCACACAAAAATCATCAGATCTCTTAGAAACTCTCAGCTACAAGCTGGGTAAAAGTGGGTTCACGAAATTTTAATGTAATATTGTTCTTGGAACAGCAAGTTCAGATTTTAGAGAGATCACTTGGGTATTTGCTGTCCACTCAGCTCTGTCTCCAGCTTGTTTCAATACCTTGTTCTCCAGGGCTGCAGATGGCATCTGCAAAGTAAGGAAATCTGGTAAAGTATTTCCTTTTCCAAACTTTTCAGCTAGTCTGGTTGCCAATTCAAATAACCCGGGAATCAAAAAAGACAGAGTTGTCTTCCACATATCTGAATAAGGATGGCTTCCCTTAGAATAAAATAATTCTGGTGCCCTCTCAATTTTCAGAGGTGAGACAGCCTTAGTTATTTGCTTTTAGGAGGATATTTATCTTCTTGGTACATTTCCAGAAGGGCTGCAATTGCATTTAAATACTCCTTTACTCAAATATGTTTACATGGAAGCTCTCTTTTCGTTGTGCCCTCTCTCTCATATGTCAATTCTTTATTAGGCGAAATCAGCTCTGATCTGAAATCTATATACATTTTTAAACAGATTTCATATCCTTTGCCACATCTGGAGAGAGAATTTCTGAGTCTTTCAGGCCTATCTTGGCCAACCCAGATTTAACCCTTAGACCCAAGAAATAGAAGAGTAAGCTTGTTGAACAACCTACAATTGAACAAGTGGAGGAAAAAAAAGGCTACTGGATGACTAAGTATCATCAAAGACTTGGTGTTACTGAGTAGTTCTCAGTTCAGAAATGGCTTTTTGAACACATACATCACTTTCTTGATTTGTGTTCACTACAAACAAAAGTTTGTTTTCTCAGATGGTCAGTAAACTTCTTGTTAGTATTCTCAAAGCATAAGAATTAAATTATACCCCTGTTGGGCTTCACATTTCACCTATATGTGCAAGACATTTAAATGAGTAATCATAGACAAGTCCTTTTAATGCAAAGGTTGTTACAACTTCAGGTGCAGCTTTACAAGAGAAACAAAAAAGCAAGGCAAATTTTTTAAAAACCTGGGAACGTGTATGAGAAAACAGAACTTGCATAGAACTGAACCATGAAATGGTCTGGGATGGAGGGGACTTTAAAGATCATCTAGTTCCAACGCCCCTGCCGTGGGCAGGGATATAAACACTTTAATTTGGAAGAACTTGGATGTAATAGTCAATTACTGAAGAAATGGAAGAAGCTTGTTGACAATCCTCGTAAGGCTCCTTATATGATTTCTTTGGCTAAAGCATCAGCTTCTTTACAAGACTGGCCACTACAGATAACTTCATGATTCACACTATGCAGAATTCTAAGCAAAAAGACGGGAGAAAATTTTGAGTCCCTTAAAACAATTTACAAAAACCATATAATCATGTTGTCTTAATTATCCCAGAAATAGCCTTCTTGCTCTCTTGTTTGTGAAACCCTGCAAGACAGAAGTCATAATCACGGAGTCTGAGAAGGGCTGATCCTGAGACATGTAAAATATACCTATTTAAATTATCATTTAGTCTATTTAGGGAGACAGAAATCTCAAGGTTGTTCAACAAATATCTAGTTAAAAAACAAATAATACATGGTCTAATATGTAAAATTAAAGAAACCCATCTTAATCATAAATAATCCTCATACTTTCTCTTCTTCTGCCACTAACTAAAATCTTATCCTATGAGATTTCTATGGCTAATCACGTCAATTTTGTAAAACACTGAACCAAGATTACAATGTGATGTGGGCAATTCATCTAAGAAGAAAAACGCATGGAACTGAATTTAAAATGCTGCCTTTCAGCTCACTATGATAATCAGTTTATAACACCTGATTATTGCAATTCCCATACTTCAACAGAAGTTATGTGATACAGCAGATTACTGAGAATGTAACAATGGAACAATGAATTTGAGGTTTTCCTTTCCAAAATATTGAATGAAATTATTACCATCATGGTCTTGAATCCTTTGGGCTTCCCTAAATAATGTCTTAATTCTTTTCTGATTTCTCAAATTAGCACTTGACTGAGATGAGAAAGTAGCCTGCATTTTTTCAAGAAACTTTACAAGATGGTGAGTGGGATGTTAAGAAGGAAAAAGAACAAAACCACAACAACAACAGCATAAATATCTGTTGGACATCCTTTATGACATCTGACAAACACTCCTCCTTTAAACCTTTGACAGGCTGCAATAGCAAGTGATAACACTTCGATGAAATCCTCTGTGAACATATACAACAAATTTCAGAGGAGCGAAATACTGAGTTTTGGTCTGCAGAGTTGCTAAATCAGAAAGATCTAAAGATGTGACTATAGATTATTGTCCAATACCAGCAGATAAAACATCTGACCTCTCAGCAATAGCTTCTTCTGTCCACTCACGCTGTCTGCTACTTCTGCAAGCATGTCAACTGCTGTCAGACTTCAGGCCTCTTAGAAACTTGGTGTACTGATGTGTTGTTCAGCTAATCCTATCGTTATTTGTAACTTCTCACATTAATAAGCCATTATCATATTACTTGGCGTTCTGAAGACACTTTACCTAATCAGTTTGCTCTTCAAAACTTCTTTCCTACCTTAGTAAAGTCTGTGTATCTATGAGAACAAACCTCACCAATATTTTCTCTTTTTCCTGCTTACCTTTTACCTCTATTGTTAGCTCTATCACCCACCAAGAAAATGACCAATATTAGTAATAGTCTGCAACTTCTGTGGTACCAGACAACCTCTCTGAAACTTTCCAGTTCACCAGCTTCCTCTAACTGCACGACTTTTTCTTTACTTATGTCACTTAATTTCTATTTCCTCACACAACTATATGCCTCTGCAATAAAATATGAACTGCCTTTTGTATGAAAGTGAAAAGGGATGTTAGTGCTCTGTCCTGTAATTTACTGCTAGTGACATTCTCACGTGAATACACCACCGCTGTGCTTACATCTCTGTAGACAACTCACCCAGCTTACTGTCCAGAGCAGCTCTCCTACTTTTCAAAGTCCTCTCTACTATCACTCCTACTGACTCTTTAGACCCTAATCCTTTGTACCCCTTACATTCCCTTCCCAGACTAAATTCACAGCAGGGAATAAGTTAGATCTAATTAATTACAGATTTACTAAAGTAAATTGGCTATTTCTACAGATAGACTAATATGGGGACAAACGGGAGAAACATACGGCTGTAATTCATGATATTACGGAATGTAAGGCCAGAGACGACTGTAAGTTTTGATACTGAATCCATTTCAACAGTGCCATATATATGATACCGTAAGCATTGCCGGCATTTGTAGGAACTGGTGGTCCCAAGGATCATACCTTCAGTTGTTAGAAATTCACACATGATAGGCCCAAATCCTAAACTAAAGAGAAGTAACACGTGAAGGTTTACTTACATCTACCTGAAAAGAGGTGCATGTTGCTCTCCACAGCTCTTCAGATATATTATTGCTGCTATTCTATAATGCCAATTTTTGCATCAATTTATAGAGAGGCTGCAGGAAATGGGAAGAGGATGCAATACAGATGCAGAGCTGCAAATGTACAAGACAACTGTGTTTTCTTAGTCTCTAATGTGATAGGTAACTTTTGAGGATAAAGAACATACAGATCTGCGTGTACAGTCTTTCTTATAGGCTTATTAATCATGGCTTAATTTCAGTATTCTTTAAATATCTTCCCTTTTCAGTTATTTCTATGCCACTTACCAGGTAAAGGAAGATTTTTTTGTTCTAATATAAACCCATATCCTCAAACATCCAATAGGGCAAATATTGACTGTTCTAAAAGCAGTACTTTTAATTGCTTTTAGAGAATGACTGCCATTGTAATAAGAGTCTAATTAGTTTGGTTGCGTAACTAAAACAAGTACCCATTTAATTTGAAACTTACTATATGCATAAACCAATTGAAGAATATTCTTGAAATTTACATATATTGTTGGAGAACTGGGAAGCAGCAGCGCTTACAGACTATTACTTCATAACACACAATACTCCTGTCATACACTCCTATTAAAAATGGGCTAGTATTTTAATATTTTTCTTGAGTTCCACAGAGACAGTCTTCCTCTAACTAAGAAGGCATGAATTTGCTTTAATGCATTGTTCAGAGATGTGAAAAGACGGCAACTGAAGCCTATTTCACCTTCCCATCTCATGCTATTATTTCATTCTTCACAGAAACTGAATTCCTATCATACCATGGTTATTTTCTGAAGTCACAAAAGAGCCAAAGAACTTTTTTTTAGAAGCTTGGCCACTTGGAGACTTATTCCTCTGAAAAACTGGACACAACTGATTCCATGAAGATTGTGGTTTTAGTAACAAAGCCAGTGAGTTCATATCACACTTAAGTAGCACAATACATTCAGCATTTCTAAATCTAGATTTTATAAAACATCTAACAATCTTCAATGGGATATTAATTAGTTCTCCATGAGAGGTCATGTTCAAGTATACTTAGGAACTCTGCTGCTCAAGTATACTTAGGTACCCAGTTAAGAAGCAAAATAAAACAATAGGTTCCTCCTCTAACAGAGTATACATTAAATAAGAAGTGAAATTTCTTTTTTAATTAATGGTGTGACCAATTTTGGTATATAAAATAAAATGTAAATATTTACCTAGCTATTATTATCCTAGCTAATAATGATGTAAGCAACTTTAAGCAAACCTCACTTGGTTTCAGCATCTAACTGTGAGAAATATATTGGTATGTATTTTTCTTATAGTAGAAACAGTTTTTTACTACTTTTGAATGATCTTTTCGAAGCTAAGCTCTGTATTAATACCTGTCCCTAAAGAGAGAATACACAGGCTAATACCTCCTCAGGCAAACCCCAAATTCTCATTTTCAATCACATCATACCTTTTTATTAAGGACTAGTATTTTTTCTTTTTAAACACAGTATCTTCTTTGAAAAGTTCACTTGAAATGCTCTATAGTAAATCCAAGTTCAATCCAAGTAAATAGGCTTTCTTTGTCATGAATAAAGACATGCATAGAGATTCTCTATCACACAAAACCTGCTTTTATGTGTAATAGCAGTGGGGTCTGGCTACTACTGTTTAGATTAATTCTGAATTTTCCTCTCCAATATATCAATTCCACTAAAAGGTCATAATGAAGTATCAGGTAATTCATACATAAGATCTGCCTTAATACCTATGTACAGATTTCAAATATGTCAATTTTTTTTGTTTATACCTGATTCCTATGAGCCACTGTCTCATTCTAGGTTACTGCTGTGCTATACTTATGCTTCAGTTTTGCTATTTACACTATATTTTTGATTTTTTGTAAAGGTAAAAGTATCTCTTATATTCAAACAGCAACACTCTAAAATAACGCTCCAATGCATTAAAAAAACCTAAGCAAATTAAGAGTCTTCCTGACTTCTGATTCTCCAGTCACCCTCCAGTGAATCCACTCATTTATATGTTGTATAAATTAAACCCAGTTCTATCTATCCAGTCTATCATAGATTAGCACCATATTAGTACGTTACCAGTAGCTGTGTAATGCTTGCAAGGGAGAGAATCTGTGAACACTAATATTTCCATGGACGAATCAAACATATTGGAAGAACTGATGAAACCATGCAACTATAAATTTAATACAAATTGTAAATTCAGCAGGATTAAAAGTACTGCATCCACAAAATTTTATTTTCAAACTTGAAATCCAGATTAAAATTTTCTTAAAATCTCTCCTCAGAAGTGTCAGGATCTGTTTTAAAGCATTATAGATTTTCTCATGCCCACAGAGTGCTACCACCAACAGTAGCTGTAATTCACATAAAGAACTAGCTGCTTTCACTTTGCTTATAAGCATGCTTAATAGATATTCTTTAGAGAAGATAGACCTAGAGACAGGAGTCTAATCTATACTAAGGATCTTTCTCTTTTCTTACAACGTTTTTTGAGATATTTTCTCCTCTGCACACAAGGTTTTATAGTCACAAAGTTCGCAGACACAAAGATGTGATTAGAATCCAGCTGATCTTTTCAAAACAAAATACCTAAAACTTTCGGTAGCCTGTTACGTTACATAGTTTTGCCTCTGTGAAAGGGAGTGATGATAAATGTAAAGCACAGCTCCACAAAGTAGTTGCAACACAGCTGATTCCATCCAAGCACTCAAGTGATCTGCAGTATAACACATTGCCAGTTAGGTATTCAAGCTTCTTAAAAATACTTACAAGGGCACTATCAATTAATTCTATTCTGTTTTGGTTGCTAGCCTGGTATACTATTAAGAACAGATAAACCAATAAGGTTGTGTCACTTTAGCCAATGTGTGAGCTCTCTACATATATCATGGTCTGTGTTTAGAAGCTGCCTGAAAGCAGTCAGGGCAGCTACACATTTGTAGTCAGGTAAAAAGTAAACACATCTGCCTGAGGTTCATGTCAAATACTAGAAATTTAAATAATTAGAAATGGAACCAGATTTCAAAAATTACATATTGGAGACCTCCTCTTAGCACTTGTCCTATTTTTAGTGGCTTCCCTATTTTCTCTATTTTAAAAAGTTCTCTCTTTCTTCCATAAGACAGCTGTATCTAACCAGGAGAAAACGCCAAGATGCTAATGAATTCACAAACTCCAGATAAACAATTTTTTTCCTGCAATTCTAGTTGGACTACTATCATATGTGATTTAATAATAGCAGACAAAAGATTTTAAGACAGAAATATATCTTGATTAAAGATCATCTTACATATTATATTACAGATAACATCTGCAATTATATATACACACACACAATATTTATTCTATTAATTACATCCATTATACCTTAATTACATCAGAAACGTTCATTAGTCATTGGACATTATGGTCTGAATTGTAAGTCCCTATTTATTCCAAGAATGTTACTGTATGAATTGTCATCATGGAAAGAATTGTTGACACCAGAGATGATCAGGTCTCCATAGGAAATCCCATGGACCATTTAGCTTTCCTGAAACACCTTTACTTATTCTATGCCAGTGAAATTACAATGCTAGAAAAATGTACTAAATCACATATGTGTGGGCTGAGATTGGCATTTAAAAAAAATTAAAAATAAACCAAAAAATTATCACTTCAAGGACAGACAAGAATAGATGAACCATGTTGTTATGAATTTAAAAAGTACTCTGGATTCCAGAAAACATGAACATTTAAAACAATAACTTTTTATAGAGTTTTTCTTTCTACACAAGCAGTGTATGCAGATGCTATTACCAAGGCTAATTGATTGTACTGACCTTCACTATGACTTTTCTTCTGCTTCTGATAGAGAAACCTGCAGAAGAAGAATGGCCAAGAGGGTTCTGTGGCTAAAAATGGATGTGTTCTCTTCAGGCAACATACTGAAAAAAATTAAGACGCTCATACTGACTGCTTGTTCTCAACTCTTAATTCCTTAATTTACAGCTTGGGAAGTTTCCATTGAAAGACCAGCTAACCTAACATACTGTAATTTTTAATTCTTCTTTACACAAAGGCAGATGTGAAAAAAGCACACCTGAAGAATTTATTTCCTTCGGATAAAAGACCCTACTAAACCTTGGAGGCAGCATTTAGATTTCTACGAATCGAGCAATTGCTTCTGCTACTTGGAAAAAAGCAACAAATAAAACTTTACTTGTTTGCATTAGAGAGTGTGTAGATTAAAATTGTTAAAGAAACATCACCATCAATATAAAATCCAGTTGCTTAAAAGAATGGGAGTAACCTGTGAGCTTATGTCTTCCAGATACTCTCTTTTTTCTTCTAAAATAATGCTTCATGATACTCCTTATCCTATGTGGTTTTGTATGAAAAATCGGCATACTCCAGGGAAACTTGCTAATGAAGAAACTACAGGCACTGTACCAGTAATCATATGTTAATTGCCTTTCAAGAATCTAACTGTAACAACTGAAAACAGTAAGAATTCTGAATATGAGCTTGCTTTTGAATCTGGCCACAAGCATTATCAAACATTACTTTCATCGATGATGAGTGATGGCTGTAATATCACAGCAACTTAATTTCCAGGCTAGTTTGTTGAAAAATTAACAGTTACCCTGTCATGAATGAGATGGTATAATTTCTGCACATTTTCCTTACTTAACAAAACCAAATCCATTGTATATGGAACAGTTCCAGTACCTAGGAGCTGGACTAACTCCTTAAGGTTTCTACCTTGATTAAACCCATTGCTGTAAACGGTATTAGCAGTTTTCTTGGGAAAAACCTAACCCAAACCTCATGCTGACGCAATATAGTTTCCACCAGAATAGGGAACAGGGGGGCATAACAATTCTGTGAGCCCTCAAATCAGAACCCTTTTCGCTACAGCCAACTTTAACCATGGCAGCACTAACAAAAACAAACTCCCTGAACAGAATAAAGCTTCTCCCTCTTTTCCTTCCAGGACACATCTATTTGATATTGTACCATGTTTTGAAACTGAAATTCTGAAGAGGATTTTTGGACAAATATATCCATTCCTGACATGTTTAATGGATAGGTACAATGCTAAATGAGAGTTTTAACTAGCTGAGGTCCAAGGCAATCCTAATGCACATGACAACTTCAAGTTAATGCTACTGACAAATTAAAAATAATTTTAAAAGAACACTGTAACAAGAGAGAAGCATATTTGGGGTTTTGTTTGTTTATTTGTGGTTCTGAAAGGGATTGTTAAATGTGAAAAACAATGTAAACGTTCATCTCTTGCTATTGCAGACTAGCGAAACCTGCCAAAATTAGTTCAGAAAAAATGGCAAAATGTACAACATTT
>JAOXJM010000041.1:26521424-26544149 GCA_026413425.1 Tringa solitaria
ACATTTACATGCACTCCTGGCTCATAAACCTAAAACATCCAAAAGAAAATGACAATTACAAGGGATACGCATTCTTCCTTTAAATACCCCTTGAACATGTCAAGAAGTCTTACCTTATTCTTCCATAGGTCCCTGAATTCCAGTGAGATGCTTAAAAATTAAGGTAAATTTTTCAACTCAGATCAGTATATTATTTCTCATCTTGGATATGAATATGAATATGATGGTTTGCATTTCCATAGCATCTTGTGTAGGAAGATTTCAGCACATTTTGTAACTACTAATATAACTATATCACTATAAAATAATTTTTAAAACGTTCCAGTAAGGTAGAAATTTGAGAAAATTAAAGCATAAGAGAAAATATTTGTATGTGACAACTAATTCCAATTGCTTAACCCGAGAGACACAGATTATCATTCCCTAACACAATGAATAACCACAAAAACATTAAATTAAAATTAGCCCCCTTGTACATGCCTCATTAAGTACATTGAAAAATGAAAATATGCCAGAATGACACACAAAAGCAAAATCCACCTTTGTTAAAGGCTGAATCTTATTGCATAGCAGCCAGTCTAGAAGTATTCTAGATGACTGCTGTGGCTAGAAGAGTTGTTCACTATCTTATTGAAGAACAAGAGCTGAGAAACCACAGAGATCAAAATCTGAGGCCACTGATTTTGATTGTTTCTCAAGACACAATTACACATTTAGCACAATGTCTACCTAAGCAATCTCTTCGTACACAGCCCTGGCCAGTAGTTGCCACACTCACATCACCTCCTCCATTGACCTCATACAACACTCTATGCAGTCCTCTAATGAGCAGAGTTCAGAGAACTTATATGGCTGAAAAATTCACAGAAAGAAAGAAAAAGGTTACGTTTCAAGACTATTTACTCTATAATTTGTCCATGCTATAGAGGAAAAGGATGCTAATAGCACTCTAGCCCCACTCTTCAGATTCAAGTACAGTCAAAGAATTAATTCTGATTTTTGTCAGCTCTAATGGTGCCAGACTGTTTATGCTGCAAGTTGAATAACGGGAGTTGAAGCAAAATACACCAATTCTTTTCCATAATATACATATGGCAAGAGAGGCACTCTCTTTATTGAGCAAGTAAAGGTAGACCTACGTCCTATACCCTCTCTGCACTAGTGAGCAGAGAATATACAAAAATTTCATGACCTCCTCTATCTGATGTCAAACTAGAGGAAGGTGGGTTACAGTTCCTGAACCCTCACTCATCAACAATCAGGAGACAAAATATCTTTGCTTGATTTCAGGAACAAAAGTATATTTTTAAAATTTTTTTAATACATGAAACTAAATTCAACAGCACAGAACCTTAACCTCGGCAATTCATTAGTTATGAATGCTGAACCAAATTGCAAACAGCAGGAAATAGAGGAAAATATATTCAGTACCAAATATTTATACAGAATTATATAGAGTGACATTAAAACTCTTTTTAGTATTTAGCTGGAGAAAACCTTTATGTTATTAACATACATACTCATCTTTCACGCTGCTGGAACTTCTAGCTTGCTGACTACCTAACAATACTGCATTGTAGAAAAGAGAACTGCAAAAGTATTTCAGTTCTTCCATGAGCCATAAAGTACATGAGGCCTTCATTGTTTGAATGAAATAAGAATCACGTGCTTGTAGTTTCCATAGCAAATGAGATACTGGAAGTTAAATTCTCAACAGTCAGCACTTTCAAAATCAGAGCTTGAAAAGGAACACAACAGTCATGGACTTACCAGGTAAAAAGAAAGAAGAGGCTGAGAATGCTACATTCCACTCTCCACCCAGAAGCAGCACCTGGCACAACACCAACTCTTTTTCACGTGACAAGAAAGTAATCACTTTGCAACCCCTATTAACACTGCAGTCATTTACTGGGTACTAATAAAGACAGAGAAGGACCTCTGTGCCATCCTACTTTCTTTGAGTATTGTAAGCAGTTTGCTAATTATACCTGCAATACATTCCAATTGGAAATTTTAAATCGTAGATACATAGGCAAAAAAAAAAGTAGGTCATTTTGCATCCCGGGATACAAACTAATCCTCAAAAATACTGAAGATGAACATTTAATGAGTTAATTTCTTCTTTACTTTTTCCCTAATCAATACATCAGTCATCATGAAGAATGTGCTATTTTGGTATCATCAAGTTCACAATAATGAGCATCAGGGAGCTACTGTTTCTCCGTTTCCATACACTGAGGACAGAACTATTTGTTTATATCCATATAAAAAGCAGACAGGAGTTGCAGGAAAAAAACCCACTGCTTTTTGAGTTAACAGACAAAATGCTGACAGAAGTACACTGGCTGTTTTGTTTGCCTTGTTATCACTCACCACTGATCCTATGGAAGTTTGAAAGAAGTTAATGTTGATGGATTACTTTTAATATCAATACTCCTGTGCATGCTTCACTGGAAAAAAAAAGTCTTTCACATAGAAATATTTATACTGAAAAATACATTGGAAATAAAAGGCAACACAAAATATAATCCAAATGAAATATTAATGGTAAAATGATGATGATATGTTACGGTCTTATGCATTAATGCTATGTCATACTGCTTTACCAGTCAATGCAAACTCATGCTGCTTAGCAAATCTCAGTATTTTTAGTACTAATACACAAATTACGGTTAACTTCAATTATGAATCTAAGCCTTCACCTTTTTCATATTGAAATGAAACTGGGAACATAAAACTATGAAAAATACCCTTTCTCTCATGACATTTTCCATTAGCTATGACCCCTGATATTGCTTTGTATACTAAAATCAGTGGAACGATTGTTTGTTCATTTCCAAAGTAGCAACTTGACTCTCTTTACATCCCTTTATCTCACATTAAAATCATTTAAGATAGTCCAAGTTTTAATATGTGTTCCCAATTCAAAATCCACCTGGTACTGATTATAGGAACGCATAAAAAAAGGAGAGATTTTAATCTTAGTTTTGAAAGAAGCAAAAACCTGCTTTCTTGATTTTATAATCCTACCTTTTTCAAGAGAAAATCCCTCAGAGAAAGTGACTCTATCTTACAGAACATCCAGAGATACTTGGTGCTCCGGATTGTAACCTGAATAACAGCTCTTTAAATATTCCTCTCTTTAATTTTACCTCTTTTAAGTGGGAAAATATGCCTTCCTCAATAGAATATTCCTGACTATTCCTGAAAAAGATCCATTCTTATTCCCTAACTTGATCTTTCAAAATATGTTTTAGGATGCTGTGTAGAGCAGTATGACTAGCATATGCCTAATACCGGACTGTGCAGAGCAACAGAAAATGTTAAACTTTGCAGAGGACTGCTACACCGCAGTCACTTTTATGAAGACAAGGCTTATTCACCTGCTGAAGTTGTGCTTTTGAGATGCGAATGACAGGGGGGAACTTGTTGCCACAGGGAATGACAGGAAGCTGCCTGCGGCCAGTTGAGCGGGAGGAAGAGGAGTGGCTCTCAGCTGATTGACTCCTTGGTAAACCAGCCTCTCTCAGAGGGTCCGAGTGGATGGATAGATAGGCTATAGGGCTCATGGTGCGGAGGATGGGACTTGAAATTCTTGGAGTGGAGAAATGCAGCATATGAGATGAGTTGAGCTGTGAGAACAACATGGCGGGGAAGAAAATAAGGTTTAAAAATCAATATTTTAATCATTCTTGTTTATGTCTTGCCTATATGCATTTTCTCACGAGATGATACTCACAACTCCCTCACAGGCTAAAAGCTGATCATATAAGAGGTATCTTAAGTCTAGTCTTCACATTTTTCATCAATTTTTAAAAATCCAGTATCAAAACTAGAAGTGAGCATCCTCTCTCTAGCTGGCTCCTACCTTCAGTCAGTCAGTCAGTAAATATCTAGGGCAATTTTAATAAACTAACACAGTCTGTTCCAAGGACACTGCGTACACAAACTAGCTGACTGTTGACCGGTCCCTGCAAACGCTTAGCACATCCGTGCAACGACACTGTTTTCTGAGAGGATTATATTTTTAGCATATACACCCATTTCAGGCCTTACAAATGTGACTGTACAACTATGGCTACAGCAGCATATATTAAGGACCGTAGCTGACAGGACTCATCAGTAAGATTAGTACTAAGCAATTTGGATGAAATTTCCCAAATATGGGATTGAACCAGAAGGATACACTGGCCTGGAGAATACATGAACAATTGTTTCATCTTGAACTACATCACACAAGCATTTAGAAAGGAGTGGGTAAAAAAAAAAAGAGAAAAAAAGGACAGGAACTATAAAGTCAAAGTGTTCCAAACTAATAATTTTGGAGAAAGTACATTTTCAAATTGGTTATTGATGATTCTAATAAACCTCTAACTTTGACATAAAACTCTGAAATCAACTGATTCTTTGCAAGACCTTTACCAGCGCTGAGTAAGTATCTGATGTTGACACATCTAAATACCTGTAATGAGATTGATATTTACAGTTTGAGATTCTTTGTTCCAAGTATATTTAGAAAAAAACATGAATAGCAGAGATATGAAAACTTATTGCAGGCTTCATTAAAGTGATTTTCTGTTTCCTACCATGGTATTTGCAATTCTAACCTGTATTCCTTGGAAACAGAGAGCGCCAATCAAGCATTTCAGTTTCCAAGGAAAAAGTATTTTCAATTATGTCAGTGCTAAAGCTTCAGTTCCTATAATGCATAGCTGTCTCTCAACTGGAAAAAGAAAGTTTTTCCAGTGTCTCATAAAAGCAGAAACTGAGGATAGAAGGCACATGAAAATAAAATGACCTAGAACTCTGAAATAAATTGAAATTTAAGAACAGGCTTTTGATAAAACATAATAGTACTTCAATGTACAAAATGCTAATTTCAGCAATATTTCTAAATAATATAGATAGATTCACACAGTCAAACCTCTTCTATAACCATCCATATATATATGTATATGGTATTAGGTTGTCAATCAAGTGTGACTAGAGCAAACTGTTGTTTAATTTAAACTGAAGATGAAAATCAAGTTAGCTGTTACGTATTCAATTACTTCAACTCCATTATTATTTCTTTGCTGAAATATCTGCCTGAAAAATACATGTTGCAAAATTTTATGCATGCACTGTATGGAGTTCTCTGCAATTCAATATAAACACGGTAAATTAATGAAGCCATGATTCAACAACACAGCAAGTCTAGCTTTAGGCTTCTAGTACCACATCAGGGCAAAAAACCTAGGGCTGTATGATGCAAAGTGCTGCTCCAGTATAAATTCACCGTTAGTCTAGATCAGTCCATATTTTTTTGACAGATTAACTTCATACCAGCTGACATTACAGCAAATCAGGTACTGTCTGTCCTCTTGCTGCCAAAGTCAACATAAAGCTGTTGTGAAAGGAGAAAGTCAGCATATATCCTCCAGTGTGCTCTGAATGGTTCAACAGAAACATGACCATGTCCCTATGACCGAGACAGATCAAACTATTATTTGCTGGTAGCACATAGAATCTGTATTGCAACTGGAAAACCATGACTGGTAACATGATTATTAGTTCTCTTACCTGCAGGTTTGGGTTTGTTTTTTTTTTTCAAAATAGATAGCATAATTTGCTGTAATTTTTTATGCGTGAAACTTGCTCATCCCCAAGCCAATAACTTACACATTTTTCTCTCCTACTTGTAGCAGTTCAGGAAGGAAACCTGAACTCAAAAACCTTACATTCTTATTAGAATACTGATGCTGTGTGAAACAGGTAAGAAATTATATTATCATCAACTACGCTAAGTCCATGTACACACACAATTTCAGGAAGAACCTGTCTACAAATGAAAGGACTGCAGTGCAGCAATTTATTTCATTCAGGAGAAAATAAGATTATGGGTAAGAATATGATCCTTTAGTTTCTCACACAGAAACATCCTTCCTACTACTTACTACTTAAATAGTGAGCAATAAAGAAGAATCATAGTAAAAATGAAAAATTAAAAAATACATAAAAAAGGAAAACTATTTTATCCATTCACCATTAAACTAATTGCTTCCATATTTAACAAACCTATAAGCTCTAAGAACATAATTCATCATGCTTGCTCCCAAGTGATAGAGAAGCAGGTCACTAGAAATCCAGACGGGAGGTATATTTATAAGCATGATGACCATGAATGCTGACATGTCCTAGAGTTTCAAACCATTTGAAATTAATAAACTTTTTCAGAAATTATGTTAAACTATTATTCTACTATAATTTCAACATCTATTTTTAACCCCTTTTAGTAATACTTAAGTCATTTGATTTATGGTCCTGAAGTTACATTCCTGGATCCAAGCCTACTCTTAGTAACTGGTGCAATATAATTAAATCACCAGAAAAGTAAAATATGAGCTTTTGCCATTATTTGTATTGTCAGGAAGATGCTACTTAGATAAAATTACTAGAGAAGAAGAACGTCTGATCCACAAACAAGGATCACATTAAAAGAACAGTTTCAGGTGGGTAAATGCCTTGAAGAAGAAGGGAAAGGACTATCAAACCGCTCCCTAAGGTCACCAGGACTCTGGAATAGAGAGAACTACTGTATGAAGAGGCATATATATATGTATATGCTGTCTCCCTGTGAAGTGACTAGGATGCTCACCTATAAGAACAGCTAGATTGCAGTACCCACTCAAGGAATATTTAAGTATCTTTTAGAAAGTGGAATACCGTCAATGAAGGACAGAAAGAACAACCCACCCCCAAAATCCTCCTGGGCTTTGTTTGGCTTTCAAGGGCTAATAAAGTAGATGGAAGATGACCACAAATTGCCATCACAGTTGGAACAGACACACTGCATAGACACACTCTGTTCCCAGTTTCTAAATCAGCCAAATAATTTTGATTTTCTTTATTCCCAGTTCAGTTTATATTTAAAATTCCACATGATTCAGCTTGAAAACAGTAAGTTCTTTCCTGCCTTTTGTCTTGCCCTCACAGGATAATATAAACCATACTGATTTCCCCCATTTTTGAGGTCATGCCAAATATCCCTTAGTTGCTTGCAAAGCCAAACTAAAACACAATCTTACACCAGTGACTACTTCAACCAGTATTTCTTCCAATACATCTTATAGTTAATTGACCTTGTTTATAACGATTTCTGCTTCTGTGCTCAGGAGCTTCTTCCAGAAAAAATATTTTCCATTATTTGCACTTTAGTACATGATATTTATATCACCTCTATTTTCAGTTTTAAGTGAAATAGCTATTGCCCCAAAAAGAGCTAAGTTTGTATACAGTAGTATAACACACCTGCATACAAAATTGCAAGTTGTTTTTTAATGGCTTTTGACATAAAAGCTCCTGATAATTAGTATTTTGTACAGTATAAGTGTTGCTCTAACATTAAAATACAAAAATTGAACAACTGAAAACAACTAAGGAAGTTAAATTAATTTTTCACCTTTACAAGTTTCTAAGCCATCAAAAACTCTTTCAGGTAACTAATATTTCAACTTAAATTTCAAAAAAAATCTTTGTTTAACACAGTTCTGTAATTTGAATAATCCGAAATGAATCTTCTATAAATGACATAATTCGCAAAGTATGATATCTATATACAACCTTCTATGAAAGATAGTTTTTCATTTTCCGTAAGAACCTAGCTGTATTTGAAATTTTATTGTAAAGCTATAGTAATTACATTTTCACCATAAAGGATATTCCACACTTTATAATAAATGCGTGGTTGGTGACAAGTTTCTTTTTCTAATGAGCTGGCTGTAACTTTCACAAAAGGCGCTAATAAGTGAGGGAGAAGTACAGCCAGGTTTCTTGGCTCAAAGGAGCTTGAAAGAATTGACCTTTATATAATAGAAGACAAAATATCTACTGAGAAAAGGGTAGAAATCAAACCAGGAGGTGATTCCTGTTCACTTAACCATTAATCTCACTTCCTTCTTAAGTAAAGCCAAAGAAGTCTTTATTAAGAATGAATGACAAAGGAGAAAAAAAAGAAACCATCATGTTAAAAAACAGTGTAAATGAGAACTCTTTGGAAAAGATGGAGAAACACAAAAAGATGAGGAAGCAATTGAAGCAAAGCAATCTGTCTTAGTGAAGATAAAACTCTTAGATCAAAGCAGTAATTGCAAAATTATCTTAGAACTGAGGAGTAGCAACAATTTATAAAAGCCAACAAGCTGTTTGTATGAGAACCTTTGAAAACTTCAGAAGAAACATAGGGAATTCCAAAAGAAAACATTACATCAATAATGGTGAGAGCAAATAACTCTCTTTAATTCCAGCTGTTTAGGCTTTTCCTGAAACACGTGAAACATTGTAACACAGTATTTTACAGATTCATTGCAATTTTATGTTTACGTACTGCACATATAATAAATATGCACTTGCATGTATATCTCCCACTGATTAGGAACCACTGCATAAGGAGTTTCTTTTTATATGTATGTATATGTGTGTGTATATACATATATAAAAAACAATACACATCAAATTATTCTTTTTATTGAGGCCAGTTCCATGGATCATAACTGAAGAACTAATAGCAACTTCCATGGCAGAATGTAAACACTGATATAACAGAACATGGAAGACCATTTCTCAAAAATCAAGTCCCATATCTGATGAAGATAGGAATTTCTGCTACACTATTGTGTTTTAATCACTGCCTTTTCTCTTACTATCGCCTCATATAATTCTGAATAAAGAGAGGTTCAATAAAACCGCTACCATTTCTCTTACCGGAGTGAGTGCTCCTTCTGCTTGAGCTTCCATAGGACTTGTAGGGGTGGCTGCAAGAAGCTGTCCAGCAGCTCCGGACAGAAGTTCCAATTTATCTGTAAGCTGTTCGGAAGCAGCAGGATGACACTCCATGGCTAGAACAAAGTCCACCCCTGAGGTTTGGTTCTTGGCATGGACACCGTTTCCTGTCCAACCACCTTCTCTGGGCTGCTCTTCTGGAGGGGACTCCTCTAGAACTTGTAGTACCTCTGGCTCTTCATCTGAGGGACTTCCAGTCGTTTTGTGCCCTAAAGCTTCATTTATCCTGAAGTCCTGCAAGTCCCGTTCCTTATCTATTATCACCCATTCCTTAGAATCAACCTCCTGCCTGCAGGAGTTTAAGTTGACAGCTACAAATCCATTGCTAATAACGCCATCAACATGTTCTGGAGAACCAGCTGACACAGGCTTTGAAGCATCTGGAAGATATTCTTCATCGTAGTGCCAAACATGGTCCGTGCGAGCAGTCACAGGAGCAGGAATGAGTGTTTTCTGAGAAAGAGGAGGAATAGCAGCACCAGGTGTCTCTGCTGCAGCATTCAAGTTTTTCTGCATCTTCTCCAAACTTAAGGAAAAACGTTAATATCTGAATTAGTTAAGAATTAAATAATGTAAGCTACATTTGAGCTTTTTCAGTAGATACATATATAAATTTACAGTCATATTTTAGAACAACCTACAGTGGTTGAAAGATCCACAATTTGAGACAGATAACTCTGACATCAACAGAAAATGGGGGGAATGGTCTTAGAAATTTGCACATCTTGTAAGTGCAATCATAATGTAGCATATTGTATTGTAAATGTCATTACCAAAAGGGAGAACAGTGAGTGGATACCAACTCAATGGTGAGGCTACCACCAGATGTCCACTGTACATCATTTATGCTACAAAGCAGAGACTTAAAGCAGAACAGAAGAAACAGATGTCTCCAGCAGCAGTTAGTAGATGCTTTCAAGAAGCATATTATTGATTGTTTTGATTGATTCCTTATTTATGCAGGATTTTGCCACTATCAGCATCTCATTTGTCTTCTACTGTTCCCACTCAGCCTCTGCCTTTCAGTCACATTTTACTGTGTCCTGCTCTTATTATTTCTACACATAGGCAAATTGATTGAATCTGTTCTCATACATCTGCTCTTCTCTACCTTGAAATGCCATTTTAAGATTTCTGTCTTCTATCAAGATTTTTTTTTATGTTGGTGCAACACTCTTGGGCTTAACTAATCCTGCTGCATGCAGGTAGATTTCTAAATTTACTTCATAACTCCGCTTCTTGTAGACTGTACTTCTCATGTCATATAATCTAATCCAATGCTACCTCTATTGAGCACCTGACGTCATCATTCTTATTTAGGATGAGTTGTGCTGATTATCAAGACTATCCCACTGGAGAAAAAGGTAATAAGCATCAGGCTTACACTATTAGGTCTTGAAATAAAAAAATCTCAACTGTGGAAGTCCGACTTAACTGTATACTAGCACTAATCTTTTTTTAAAGAAGCTGCCAAATAGTGAAATCCATTAATCGAGCAATATTATGAACATAAAGTTAATACTTTGCTGTAGCTTGCATAACCATAACTCAGCAGCTCCATTCCTGGTTTTCACATGGCAGAAGAAAGATGATAATATCTTAACTATATATCCTGAAAAGATCTAAGCGTAAGCATAAAATAATTTCTTTACCAGGTCTCAAGAAATTTATCAGTGTCTGGCTTTGACTCCAACGTCAGGCGCTTCTCCAGTTCAAAGCTGTGAATTGAACGTAACTTTCGCACCAGTGGGACATCTCTGTCAAGCTGGGTGGTCTCTGAGCGAACACGAATTGGAGAACCCAGACTGGGTGCATTAAGCATTCCATTCACTGGCCCATGGCTGTTTTCTTCCTCTGTGGCAGCCTGTGCAAAAAGTAAAGTAAAAACATAACTCACTAGAAGCAGTAAAAGACAGGAAGACAAGGTAGTACATAGTGAATACCATCCAGGTTTTTAGGCTGTGATAAGGCAATTTGTATTTGGAATAGTCATTAAGTATGTGCCACTGCTAAGGTAGTTTGGACACCCTCTTCAGCGCACACCTACAAAAGACAATACTAGTAATATACTAGTTCTGGGTAGATCTGAGAACAGGAATCTTAAAAACGCAGTAATACATTTAAATTTACTCTGATATTTCACGCCCATCTCTGAAATTTTTTTTTAATCACAGTCTGAAACCCAGCACTTGGTAGCATCTTCAGTCTGCTTTACAGTCAAGTGCTCTTATTAAAGAGAAGTTAGCTTCCAAGATGTCCTTATGATCCTCTGCAGCATCTAACACTGTTATCCACTAAATCTACTAGATATTTCTGTGACTTAAAACTATCTTTTAGTCCAACTGCATTCCATCTTGTGTACTAACTGGACATGATTTAGAGCTGGGAAATCCTTAGTTTCAACTAATAGCTATTTCAACTATAACTAATAGAAATTGCCTTTGTTTAAACCAGAATTTTCTCCCTCCTTGGTAAAAAACAAACAAGTACATTTGAAAATAGGCACCATGCCTTATTCTTTCCTACAATACTTTTTTTTCTAGTAAACAAGAAGGAACAGCCTCAAAACTAGACAGCTCTCCTAGCTAAAGAACATTTCAGTACCAGATCCCACTTCATGTTCAAAACAGTTTTATATCAAGAAACAGGTCTGAGCATGAAATGCTATTATTGTGATCAAGGGAGACAGGAACCACTTCTCAGAGACCACTTTTCAAAATTTAGCAGCCTTCTCTTGTAAAGACCAGCCCATGAACCTCTCCGGATCTGTACAAAGGCATCACATCTTATGGAGACAAAAACACCAACTGAATTAAATGGACACTGCCAATTACACTGCCAAGCTGTCAACTGAAGAATAACATTAGACTGGTCTTTGTGTATTTGGTATCTAACTTCTACACGTGCAAAATGCAAGAAACGTGCTTTGGTTTCATTCAGTGAGTAAGAATCAAAATCCTGTCTGAAGAACATGAATATGAATAAACGAAAAAGACTCTCAAAGTATCAGCAATCTACTATTCATCAAAAAGACCTGATAAAGTGACACAAGGCGCAAAAACTGTCTGCTTCTTACAGTATATATATCAGTCTGGTAAAATGTGTTAACTCTACCATAAATCTTTTTTTCTTAGACCATTGTGGCCAATCAATATTAGTAAGACTGCATTATTAATTACATGTTATGTGCACTATGGGGACAGCAAAATGTTCAAAAATGGTCTTCACAATGCAGATTTTTAAGTACCTTACAGATCCCTAGTTTTATTTTGTTTCTGTTTGCATCCATTTCTTCCCAAACATCTTTTTCTTGAGGACGCTGATGCCCAGGGGATCCAGGCAGTTTCTCTGGTGAGACACCAACTGGAATACCATTCTCTCCATCACTGAGCTGTTCATCAGGAAACACTTCATCTGTGTTTTCTCGCAGCAAATCTCCTGGGATAGGAGTGGCATTGGCAATTCTAGAAAAGTAGAAGGTAAAAATTTTGATACTTTAAGTTATTTTCTATTCTACTGCAAGAAAAAAAAAAACGCAAAAAATTACAAGCAAAAGCATGCTTCTGTAGAAAACTAAATCTTGTAAATTATTTAATGTAAAAAAATCCCTACTTCTTGGCTTTCACAATTCGTGTTTCTTTAATTCAGGAACATAACAAAAAACAATCACTTAAAAACTGGTTTTTCAAGCAACTTCTGAGAAAATTGTTAGATATCATGTCCAGGCTCAACTTCACTCCTGACTATTCTGCATGTATTTTTCTATTCAAATATATTAATGGTGACTTTCATAATATAGTTTCCTTTTCCCTCAAATTTGGTAGAATAACAAAATACTGTGAGGGGAAGAGAGATCACTCAGCAAACTGAATGTAGTTTTAATCACTATTCTTATCAAAGTGCTATTTTGGTCCAATTGTTGACAATCAAAAAATAAGCATAACACTAACCAGACATTATATTTTAATTAAAGTTCTGTAATCCTATTGATTTCGGCTTAAACAGGCCTAAGGCTTAGCGCAATATGTGAAACTGAAGCAATGCTATTCCTATAAAGTGAAGAGTCAGAAGGTGAATTAAAAGTTGTTCCTTTACAGTCATCAACATTTTCAACTGCAGCCAAGACTATCAATACCTCCAGTATGATGCTTAGTGTGATAATGGGACTAAATCATATGCAAAGCCCTGTCAACTTCAGTGTGTTCAATATTGCACACTGTACACCTGTGTAATATTAAAACCAGTTAATGTCTTGACTGATATTTATTGTAATACTTTTTTTTTTCAACTTACATTGAAATACTGGAAATGTAATACATTCTACACGTTAATTCTGGTGGTTTTCAGCCTCACTACACTGTCAAAACTCCCACGTCACAACCTTTGCGACTCTTAGATAAAAAGTTGATCTTCTTGAGGCCTAGAACAGGCCCAAAGTCTTCCTTCTCACCCGTAAATATCTCTTATATTCTCCAATCCCCTGAGATGAGTATGGGTACTATTAAACATCACACCTTGTCCGACTTACTTAATTACAGAATGTCCCAAAGACCACATTACATAATATTTTAAACATGACCAAAATCTATGTCCAAATTTCCTATAAAGATCTATTCATTTTTCAAAGTTATAAGGAAATTGCTGCTAGTAGTTTATTCCAAGCTTACTGAAAACAATGCGTTTATTTCCAGGCAGTTAAACTCAGGATGCATAGTTTAGTTTCAGAAAATATGATTTAGCAAAGGATGGACTAGCAAATTTACATGCAATTTCCTGAGTTACTATTTTTTATTGCTATAAATTTAAGACTGCAGTGCTATCTTTCAGAATAGTGTAAACAGGAGCCCTAAAAAGGGAAATACTTCAAATGCTCCCAAACCCCTATTCCTCTATTTATTCAACATACTGCAGAAAAAACCCTAAGTTACAGAGATAATTTCCCATTGGTACTCTGTGGCTACTTTTTAAGTGACCACAATACGCCACATACCCGATTGCAGCTGGAGTAAGACGAGTGTGTAACTGAGGTGTGGTTGAAGTAGTTGTTGTTGTCAGAGAGCCATCAGTTCCACTCTTCTCCCAGTCAAAAGGGTCACTTTCAATAACCCCAAACGTCTTCATGCTGTTGTCAAACACAGACATAAGAAGCTAAAAATGAAGAAAAAAAGTTAATAAGCTTCATTTTTGCCTAAGAAACCAAGTAATTGAAAAATATTCCCCTGCAATACTTTAACGTGTCTCCTCTTTAAGATTTTGACTGACAAGATTTTTCAAAAAAAAGGGACACAGTACTCTATATTAACCATTTTTCATTTTCTGAGGTTTTAAAGTCAAGATATGCAAAATTCTGTTTTATTTATTAAAAAAAACCAACAACCAAAACAACAGCAAACACATCTGTGTTTTTATGAGTAAAGAGAGCCAAAGATATGCCATAGGCTTCCATAAAAAGACAGAAAGACACATACACACACAGTGAGGTGTGCCTGCATTGCTGCAGAATAGCATCTAAGGGCTCTCCCGTGGAGGAAGATAAAACAATATATTTGGTATCACCATTAGAAACCAAGGAAATGAATGAGGAGTAGATAGGGAATTACACCCCTTTACCAATTCGTACATTTCTGTCATTTAGAACCATGTATCATTTACTTTATCTAATGCTAACATTCATCCCACAGAAACGTCACATTGAGAACTTTTCACCCTCATTTTAAGCTACGAAAAAGCATCTAGAACAATTTGAGTCCGTGACAGGGAAAGAGATTGCACCTACCTTCCTCCCCCTGCGAAAAAAATTTGTCTCACTCTAGTCACTAGTGGGAAGACTGTCCATATCACATCATCTCTTGCTCCCTAGCATTTCTAAAATTAATCTTTTTTTTTCCCTAAAAGCTAAAACTCCAGTTTTCATTTTTTCTTCCAATCTAGCATGCTGAAAATTTTTCTCTGGCCTCCCTTTAAAAACACATACTCTTTGGCAACTTAAAACAGATGGGAAGTTTGAATCACTTTTCTTATATAAAGTGGTCACATCCATTTTTTCCCTACTCTCAGGAACCTTCGGTGTGCCAGCTATCCTACTCAGTTCTGAAACCCTACTGAACTGCACAAAGCCATAGTTCACTCTCTGTCCTGTCCCTTTATTCTCCTCTTCCTGTAAACATTAAGTTGTCTCTCTGAAGTCATTTTTAAGGTCATTCCCCCTTAAACCTTGTCTAAAATTTCTGCTATAATGCAAATACAAACTCAAATGCTTAATGTTGTCAGGAGGCTGAGGCTATGTATGCAATAAGTACCTGAATAAAATAAATATATGACATTGCCAAATCAAAAGTAGATTCTGGGGCTATGTCATGAAATTTTTAGACTGTAAACTCTTCAAAGCAGGGATCTTGACCATGTACATTCTTGTTCAGTGCCTAACCATAAATACAAAGAATGATACATATCAAAGCTAAGAATAGCATTGCTACAACAAATACTAGTTAAGAGAGAGCAGAACTTAAATGACCATGGAAAATAAAGCACTTTCTCACCACTCTATGTAAAATCACCCTGCTCTGCTCTAAAGCACAGGAGCAAGACCGTGTCGGAAGGCTCGGGCTGTAGCTACTCAACTGCAAATGTTCCATGACCAACCATAGGACAGTAAATTATTGGGCTGTCTCTATAATGGAGAAACTCTGTCCTGCTGTCACCTTAATCCCTGAGTGCCCATGCTCTGTTAGATGTAAGTAGACCACAGAAAAAGGTTTTGCAAAAATATGCCTGTGTATGTTTTATCACTCAGTAACGATACATAATGTAAAGAAAACATATTTATCAGTCTACAATCAAGATTTCTCTATGCAACATTAAAATTTCTGTGATCAGTAATTTTTACCATGGAAGAAAAAAATAACTCACTCATCTTTATAGCTAGGCTCATAAGATACTCAAAATTTTCTTAATCATTTTTCTCACTTAATTGTAAATAATAGGATAAAGTCCATAGAAATTTGTAACAGAAAAGGAAAAAAATTCAAGGTATATCTTTTTCAGGAACAAATTTTCTGCATTTGTAATAAGATTTTTTTTTACATTCAAATTTCTCTGTCTTACTCTTCCCAAATAGAAAAAAATGACATCTCTGAACTGCAAAGTTTCTGTGGCACTAGATGGCCACTAAAATAACTTTGTGGTGGAACAATACATAATCGCTACCAAGCCTACACAATGAAATCAAAGGAAATTGAAAGTGAAACAGCATAACATTCTGCTATTTAAAAATCAGAAAGACAAAATAGTAAAACTGTTTACCTGGTAATCAGGCTTTGTAAAGTAATCTAAATTAGAAATGTGATCCAGAAAGACGTTGAATTCTTGAGGAAGATGTTTCAACATCAGTCTGTGCTCGTACCTTTCTTTAATGGAGCCCACTTGCTCCTAGGAGTAAATAACACAACAAACATTAACACGCCTTCATTCTCTGCTACAACATATTCTCCTTGTATCTTACAGCCACTCCATGCACTACTGGCCAGAAAGCACATTACACTGACTGGAGTACTGTGGAAGGCAACCCTACATCAGACAGCAAGAGAAGAGATTCTGTCATAGCCCTCAGTACACTCGCAAAATAACATACAAACTTCAAATTCAATATGAAAATACTGAATATATGAAAATATGAAAAGCCATTTAATTTTCTGCCTGATATCAAGGACTGTCATTAGACACTCCAACCCTTCTAAGAAGCATGTTTTAAAGATTTAAATATCCTGTTGCATCATCGGAGTTCAGTCAATTTTTGGTGTATGCTTTGTCATCACAGTATATTGTGTCAAATTAGTAAATCCTCTTTAGTGTAAGATCAGTAAATCAAAACCAAAAAAGAGATGCTACCTATACACCACATTGTTATCTAAAATAAAACACATCAGAGAGTAACCTTGTTTCAATCTAATTTCAAAAGAAGTTGAAAGAAGTAATAAGAGGCTAATTAGATGCTGTTTCTTCACAAACCTCACCTATGATATATGACTAAAGACACTCCTGCATACTGATTCACTTCTGTTCATCAGCAAATAAGAAATGCCCATTTCACAACTAATCAAAATAGGTTAGAAATTCTAAATGTGTGACAGATGAAATCAAAAAGTACTCAAGTGAAAACAGGAAAATGAGTAAGTGGCATATATACACTTACTTTTGCATTTTAAAACATTTGCAAACTGGAAGCACAATCTACTTCCTGCCTAGAACAGTTTGTAAAACTTGATTGCTTTTTAGACCATGACACTAGCAATAAGAACTAACACTAGAAAAGACTAGAAAATGTGATGTTATATTTAATGAACCAGTGACTCTTAGTGGAATCTTTGTCACAGCATTCACTTGCAATCCAGAAGTAAATCTCTCTCATGCTCTTTAGTTTCACTCCTAGGTTTACCTTATCTTTTATTTTTCTCCAAGGCAGTTGCCCAACCACAAATTCCACCAACATGTAGAACAGGGACCAGAGGTCGTCATGCCGACCCATTTCCTGTGAAAAAGAAATACTATTCTAATGCATCTTACAAATACCATAACACAAAAGCAAAGATAGTCTCTTTACGTTCTAGAGACTTAAATTAGCACATATAGAAATTAATATAGTCAACGCTGCAAAGCAAGTTCATATAATTAAATCCAGCAACTATTTTAAGTAGAAACATATAAAGAAATCTCCATATAAGACACAGAGAAACAAAACAGAAGTTGAAGTGTGTTAAAAATAACATTGCAAATCTCTATACTGGAAGCGCTGTTTATGCGGATTTCTTTAGTGTATAATGCTAAGATGACATACTGGACATTATCTATTTTAGAAAACTCAGTAACTTTTTAATTTATTAACTTGCAATACAATTGAACACCAAAGGTAGCCATTAAAACCACTATTATTTCTACAACAAATTTTTACTCTCAACTACTGTAAAGTATACTTTCCCAAAATTTCTAAGTATTAATTTTTATATAATAAATACACACATAAGAATACAAAAAAGGAAACAACTGCATTACTGACTGCTTTCAGCTACATGAGATGGATATGATATGGATTGAGATACTCACTCTGTTTCTATGAGCATTGATTGATGCGTATCGTACTGTTCCTCGAAAACCAGCAACAGCTCGTGGCTGTCAAAGAATAGAAAAAGAAAAAGATTGTAATTGTCAGAAATAAACCTGCTGACTACTTAATTTGGCATCTACAAAGTGAGTATGGAGCCACAACAAGTGTCATTTGAGACTTTTTTATTTTAATTCACCATGTATCTACCAAGTTGTCAGTGGAAATCCAAGTAGGCACCAGTGACATATGTCAGAACTTTTTAAACCATCTATTTATGTCAGGTTTTCTTCTCCACAGGCATCAAGTCCTGTTTACCTCATCCCTCAAAACAGCTATATGGCAGAACTATTCCTCTTTTTTCTCCAATAACAAAATTACTTCTTGGTTTTAACTAAAGTTTGAATTTTTAATTCTGACAGGATCTAAACCATAATGATTACTTCCACTTTGCTAAAATACATGAATATTATGTGGTACGAACACTCAACCAGCCATTTATTGAAATGTGCTAGCAACATTTTCAAAAATTATTTTCTGAACTACCAACCCAATCAATTTTTTGAGAAATTCCAAAAGCAGGGAAAGCCACAGGTAAGTCTCAAAGCTGTCGCTGAGCAATAAATATCAAGGGCTGTACTACAGGAACTAATTAAAACTACTTCTTTCTTTTCTAGTTTCTGAATACCGGCATTTCCTCCCTGACACTCTATATATTGTATGATCATAAGTCAATTGGTGTTTTACAATCACAGAATATATTTTCCCATCCTTCTTTACTTCAAATAAAATGTTAAAAAAATTTACAATTGGTAAGTCACAATTACTACATATTTACAACGTTAAAAAAATATATCAAACCCTGGTGTTATTACTTTACCTAAGAAAGATGTCCACTCCATGCTACCCCCTTAACCATTCTGTATAGAGAGAACTGCCAGAATTGCTAAACTTTCTTTTTCTTACACAGTCTTGTCTTCCCAATGAATAATACTTTTTGTTTCCTCTAATAGTGAATGTGAGAAACTTGAATTATCTTTCTCACCAAATTGTACTTAAAGGGGTATTGGTGATCTGTCTTGTCTGTCCCATGACAATTCTTATGATTTTAAAAAATTTTGCACAACGCATTGAAGAGTTTGGTTTGATATACACATAAAGATAACCACAATACAAAATTATTACCCTTTAAAGATAAAACACTTCAGTCTCTCCCTATCTATATACATACAGGTATAATTTCTTCTTATCCACCAAGAGACGCTAGACAGAGCTATCTTTTAAGTACATCAGGAGCTGCCATTAGTGTCAGCAACTATCAATAACCCTATCAACTAAATCCTGCAGGATTATGCAGTAATGTTTTTAAAAGGATTCAACAGCCAATATAATCAATGTCTGCTAGAGAGGTACAATGAGAGCTGAACCACTGTTAGGTACAGCGGAGAATATTTCTAGGATGTTCTTAACATGAACAGGTTCTCAGATGATATTCCATAAATCTTAGGTTTTGCACGATATCATAAAGTTTAAATGGTGCTTGGAACACATTTTGTGTTCAGGCAGGACAGACAATTGAGCTACTATCTTAAATCTTTTAAGTGTATCATATTCCATACTGAAAATTACCCTGAAATGAAGCATAACGCTGTAGTTGCAGAAATTTCACAGTACCATGGAATTATAAAAAGAATAGCTCGAAATGCTTTGGAACTGCTAAATTTCAGAAGAAACTAAATTTTTAAAAAAAAAGATTTTACTCTCTTTCTTAGTAGTTCTGAAGATTGTCAAACCATCCAAGTAAGAATAATATAGCATCGCTGCCAAAGCAATCAAATGTACAGGTACATTTCCAGAAAGATGCAGTCTGATGAACAGCACTTTAGAAGGGCATTGAGAGCTTAACTTTAAAACACCCAAAAATACATAGTCAGTAAGTCCCAAGAGCATAAAGTTTCAGAAGATGAAACCAAATGCTTACTGTCTTTACCCTCTGGTCTGAATGTTAAAAAGGAAGGATTACATTCAGTTTTACTAAGTTAAATATTTCCATTCTTCTGAGAATAATGAAAAATATGAAAACTAGGATGAAATGAGGCTTTTATTCCTAGGGTAACAACTTCAATTTCTACTTGATAACTAGCACAAAAATGCTCCAGTTGGTTGACAAGGAAATTAAAAAAGAGTAAGAAATGGCATAGGGTGTCTTAATTATCCCATCTAGTTTACAAATATTAATAATCTGACCTATTCCAGTTCTGTCCTGGGGGAGAAAAGTCCATATGAGGAATTCCATTGTGTACCAACTCAATTACTTTTGAATATTAAAGTCACTTTAACTATTCCTAGGAAATTATTTGCCCTAAGATGATTTCAATTATCTGAGACTCACCTGGCTGTGGCGGTGGGTGGGGAATAAAACACCAAAAAAAGCATGATTACTATTTATATATATTAGTTTACCATGAAATGAATTCTGAATTCTTTACAAGGATATCTAAATCCTTTTACAATCTCTTGCCTTAAAGTATAGTTTGTATAAATCTGACTTAAGAGCATATGTAACTCTGTTACATTGTAAGTCACAATGAAACACTGTCTAGTAGTGCAGATAGTCACTATTTAATAGTGCAACACAGCAACAATAAATTAATTCTATTATGTCACTAACAACATGAATCAAACAACAAATCAAGTTTGTCCAATTCAGAATAGAATTTATAGACTTCTGAGCATTCGAAAAACTTCTGAAACTGTTTCAGAGCTCTTCATGCGTCTCACAACAGCTCATGTAGCCAAAGAGAAATATTACAGGCAATAATAGCAACTTCCTGAATGATTCACCACATTTCTTTCAAATAAAATCCCCCTCTGCTATTACTGATCATGTTAATTTGTTTTCAGACACCTCCAGATTTTTCCTAACTGAGCTCATCTGCTGCCAACTGGGGGGGTGGGGTGAGTGGGGAATAGCTTTGCAGAAACATTGCTTAGAGTACTGTTTTCCAGACGTCTTATTTAAGAAAGCTGCTACCACAGCAATCGAGCTTCCTTAGGGCAAAGTAGATTTTCTTGTTGAGGAAAAAGCTTAATAGGTCTGTTTTTTTCCGTCATTACACGTGATCTAATAAGACAACCAACCAAAAGAATCTACGGCATTTTTGGAGCATATAGCTGTAAAGGGCGTTAGTACTAAAGAGATGGTGAATCCCACATTTTAATACAAGTGTGAATTCCAGCTCCCGAGCTACTCAGTTTCCAGTCTGGAGTATTTACTTAGCCATTGTGATGCACTAGCTGAAAATGGCAATCGTTTCAAAGCTGATTCATGAGCAGACAAAAAGCCTGGTGGGCCGGTGGTGATAACAACCTACTAACTGTCTGTCACAAACCTGAATTTACTGCAGTGAAAAATCACATAGGATAGATTTGCTGTGTGTATGTTTGCTCTGCCTGGTAAAATCTTTCTTCTTCATTTTATACAAGGAGCAGAAGCAGACATTACTATAAGAGGAAGATTACCCACATAAGCCAGCTAATGCTTTGGCAGAGAATTTCCCCAGACAGCAGAATATTGTTTTACTTATCTCCATAAGTAAAAATTTTATGTTTTTTCTGCATTATGGGAAGTACTGTGCTCTCAACAGATGGGAGAACTGAGACTTTCACATTTAATTGTTTTGTACATGTCATATTTAGTATTTATAATGATAATATCATACATTAAAGAGTTGCATCAATCCAGTAGTAGACTTATTTCAGTAGCAGACTTATTTTCAACTAAGGATGAGAAGCAAAAGGTCTCAAGCAAGCTAATGTACGTAAAATAATGCACTTTCCTTCTTTTCTTTTAAACTATTCAAAATAATTTCACATAACTCAGCAGATAATTTAGTCCACAGTTCAGAAAGAATTAGAAACTAAAGTGTCTGGTTTGATTTTGGTTTGCTTCTATTTTCACCAGGAAACAAATTCTACTGGACCATACCATCTGTCTGTCCACTGTAATAGCTTTTAATTTCAAAGAAACAGGACAGCTCTCAAAGACTTTCAGTTCCTGAAAGTTTAATGAAAATTGGTGATTAAAGACAGAACCCAAATTAGTACCTCTACACAAGAGGCAGACAGTTAAAATTCAATTAAAATGGTTCACGTCCATCTTAACAGACACTGATCAGTTGGTCAATCAGCATGCATTTCAGATGGCAAGGAAACACATGCCTAGTCCCAAAACTGTGACTATGCACTGGTCAGAAAAGTAAGGTGTAGTGTGAAGGTAAAAATACTAAGAAATTTGGAGAGCATAAGCGAAAAAACATAGGAAAGCAATAGGTTTCACCATTCATAGAATAATTTGATTTTTTTCAAAGAAAATATCAAAGCTCAGGAGAAAACTTATTTTTCTTTTTTTCCAAAGGACTGTTACTATTCCCCTGACTGGCTATCAGTTCTACAGAAAATAAAGGAACTACTGTATCAGAATATAGAACAGCTATAGAGCACACCAGAAATTCTAAATTAAATTGTTCAATGATCGTCTGGGTATGATATTAGTGTTCTGCACACCACAGGAAAGGAGCAAAAACTCAATATACCCCAACAATTACGAAGTATTGTATGATGAGAATGAAATCTTTTTCATATCTCAACTATTTATCAACCTGTTCCTTCAGGCAAGATATTAATAGATTGTATATTCTTTTTATTTTTCACCCAAACACCAGGTCACATAGAATCTTCCTCTCAAAGAAGTAACCATACATTACTTTCTTAAGTTTTTCATTTCATTTAATTATTGCAAAAATATT
>JAOXJM010000041.1:26544186-26562269 GCA_026413425.1 Tringa solitaria
AATTCATATATCTGTTCTACTTGTGTCACCTTCTAAGTCAATTCATAACGCTCTTTTTTCATCTTTTATATTACTCACTACCTGCCTTTTTCACCTTCTACTGTCTCACACAACACAGCTGTCTGTCTCTACAGCACTGGTTTCCTTCATTCCTTCTTTGACAGTAATACAATCAAACTTGCAAGGATCATGTTCGGTGGATGCTGAAAATGCTACATATATACATTAAAACACTGCGCCTTAAATAATCTCCATCTATGTCCATGAAGGAGGTTATGGCAGACAAACATCATAAATAGTGTTACACCAGTAGATATAACACAGCTGTATCATTATAGCTACAAAGGTACGTCACTGATAGGTATATCACAGGTATGCATTACCTCAAAAACTTTTGAAACCTGGCAATTTAATGGTTATTTTGATCTCTTTATTCAAAAATAATGTCTGCACAAACCTCTCCAAACTAACTCCCTTATAAAGGGAGTCTTCCTTATAAAGTTATCACAAAGTCAGAAACGGAGCCTCAAATGACTAATTCTTTCAGCTCACACAGATTCCTGCTTATAAAACCAATAAAACAAAGGGCTCTTCACTTAGTCTTTCCAGCAAAAAATCATTTACACGTAGGATGTTTTGACATAAAAATCTAAACCTTCTTCAGTTTCTCCTGGGATTTAAGGAAAAAAAAAAAAAAAGAATTAGGCTCCAGTCTTTGTTGTCTTAAATGACATGAAGGAAAGAATTAAGGAGTAGGTGTAAGTTATTTAAAAATGAGGCTATATGTCTACGTCTTTCATTGAATGGCTCTGATATTATATAATTCCTTTCCCACAAAACTTAGAAAGCATAAAGCTGTAATAATTCATCTTAGACTCTTCAACAGAACTCCATGTACTCAAACAAAGCTTTTTTTTCTCTCTAAAGTACTTCATTTTTTAAAAAGCTATAAGCTATCAAATGCTTTGCTCAGAATTTAGAAGGAAATCTTGCAAACCTCATCTATTTCCAAATATATATGTCATATAGTCTGACTGATGCAGATTTAGTGAAGAAAAGCTGAAAACATAGTTTTAAAATATTTGTTCTTTAGACATTTTCTTTGTTCGGCAGTACTAAAATGTACAAAATATAATTTTATAGACATAGAAAGGAAAAGTGGGCTATAACAGGAAGGGATAGTCAGGTGTCCAAAGAATGACTCCAGTCCTCTCTTCCAACACTACTTTTGAATCATTATTTATTAATAAAAATAATCATTTTAGAAATAACTTACAGTAAATAGTTTCCAATTCAATTTTCAGGAGCTTACTACACTCCATTTGGCAGCTGAATGATACCACATATTGCTCCTTCTTTTATTTTTGCCATAATAGCTAAACTGATACTGCTAATTGCTGTACAACACACAAGTAGTGCAACAACATTACTCAAATAAATTAAGACTTACACACTAAAGATTTAAAATATTCCTTTGTTTATAATTTCCTGTTCATTTTATGTCTTTCTGCTGGTTTATAGAGACTCCAGTATAAAACTATTACTTGTTTTTAATGTTTTACAGTCCCAGCTCTTGAATCTTCCCCAAAAATGCTGAAGAGTAGTGAAGATGGGTTGCTGTTAGGAGGCTGATCTCAAAATACATGTTTCAGATACCTGTCCTATGGTTCAAGCTAAAACTGCTATTTGCCAACTTACTCCATCATGTCAAACTCCTCAGTAAGCTGGTAACAATGCAAAATTGGACACTGTGGCATCACACTCCACTTCCCTGCCATGTCTTCTTCCTCTCTTCATATAGTTTCTAGAAATATTTGTTCTAGTCTATTTTAAGAAGCAGCTGACTCAGTGCAATGCTCTACAGAGATAGACACTACTTTCGGTCCTGGCAGAGCATGGTGGCCTCCCCAGGCTAGATAGCCCATAGGAAGCTTCACACTAATACAGCTGAACTACTTCCAGAGTTCAGTGAGGCGTTTGCATGACACCTTTGAGGTTATCACCAAACATTTCTTATTCTTTGTTTCAGCATCTGCTGTCTATGCATCTGCAGCAGAGAGGGAATGGGGCAGGTAACTAATGTTCATTCTGAGTCATCCTTGTCCCTCTCCTCCTCCTGTTTTTCCTTTGCATTTCCTGATACATTATACACTCCACTCCTCTCCCTTATTTAATGAAATCTAATCACAGACCTGGGAAAGAATAAGGGAAAATCTGTAGAGTTAAGTGGGACCCACCATGATCTAGTAAAGATCAGTTGAAAGAATTTCAGAGGGAGGAACTACTGAAAGTTACAAAGCCATTTAATGCCAGACTGTTCTGTGTGTTCAGTGCCACCTTCACATTAATTTCTGTCTTCGTTAGAGAAACAATTTAGAAAATAATGAAAGAATTCTGGTTTTAGGATTGCCCAGTTATAGACATTTCACCCTGGGAAATTTTTATGTCAAATTTTATCATGCACAGGTCTTTGCTTTGTACCCATTAGCGTTTAGCTGCCCAGTACATCATGCATAGCTTTCATGCAAATCCTGAGGAGGAAAAGCAACTTTTTGTCACTTCCCTGCTCCAAAAAAAATATGTTGCAAGATAATGACGTGTTCACTCAAAGAGACAACTTAAGAAAGGTCTACTCTAAAGTATATCAATGTATAAAAGCATCAGAGGACTATTATACAGATAGGAACTTATTCACACACATTTTGCTTCCTCCGTCATCCTTTCCATAATTTGAACCTTTCTATGACAGTAAGAAGGAGAGAGTAAGTGTCACCAGTTTGGTACAGCAGTAATGAAGAGAACCCTTTGCTGATCCTGAGCAGACTAACCCAATGGGAGCATTGGAAGGCTCTTGAGTGCTTCTTGTGCCATGCCTGAATGGTTACCTAGTTCTTGCTCCATGCCACGGGGTGACTCCATGCTAAGCTTAAGAATGCATGCTGAACTATTCAAGTTCATGTTTTTCAGAAACAGGTTAGGAAAAGGAAAAACCAGCATGATTTTAAGGTTCAAATTCCTCCATGTAACATATTGCATATAGTACTATCACATCTACAACTGCAGAAACACTTCTTTGTTGCATTCATCACTTGCGGCCCAGACAACAGCAGCCTAACTACACAGCACTGCAATGACTTGTGACACATGACGCCAGTAAACTCTACTCACACAAGACTGACTGACTGGAAAGAGGAGTCTAAAAAGAAGTTGTTGCAATAATTGGTAAGGAAATAACCTAAGGAATTATGAAAATTTTATCAAAAAGAGAAGGTGTGTGGAAAAATTTTTGAGAAGTTTGCTTAAGTTTCATTGAGAAAACAATATGATTTCATGACAACCTGAAGGTAAAAATGAAATTAAAAATTCCGTGGCAAGTTTAAGTGACAATACATGTTAAATATGAGACATGGTATAGCTGAGGGGTCAGATGAAACATCTGACGGAAGAGATGCCATACAGAGGGACCTGGACAGGTTTTAGAAGTGGGCCTGTGTGAACCTCATGAAGTTCAACAAGGGTCCTGCACTTGGGTTGGGGCAACCCCCAGTATCAATACAAGCTGTGGGGAAGAAGGGATTGAGAGAAGCTCTGTGAAAAAGGACTTGGGGGTACTGGTGGATGAAACGCTGGACATGAGCCAACAATGTGTGCTGGCAGCCCAGAAAGCCAATGACAGCCTGGGCTGCATCAAAAGAAGTGTGGCCAGCAGGCCAAGGGAGGTGATTCTGTCCCTCCGCTCTGCTCTTGTGAGACCCTACCTGGAGTACCGTGTCCAGCTTTGGAGTCACCAACACAAGAAGGACATGGACCTGTTGGAGTGAGTCCAGAGGAAGACTACGAAGATGATCAGAGGGCTGGAGCACCTCTCCTATGAGGACAGGCTGAGAGAGTTGGGGTTGTTCAGTCTGGAGAAGAGAGGCTCTGGGGAGACCTTATTGCAGCCTTTCAGTACTTAAAGGAGGGGGCTTATAAGAAAGATGGGGACAAACTTTTTAGCAGAGCCTGTAGCAATAAGCCAAGGGATAAGGGTTTTAGACTAAAAGAGGGAAGACTTAGACTTTAGAAAGAAATTTTTTACAATGAAGATGGTGAAACACTGGAACAGGTTGCCCAGGGAGGTGGTAGATGCCCCATCTCTGGAAACATTCAAGATCAGATTGGACAGGGCTCTGAGCAACCTGATCTAGTTGAAGATGTCCCTGTTCATTGCAGAAGATAGTGGACTTTGAAGATGACCTTTAAAGATGCCTTCCAACCCAAATTATTTTATGATTCTGTGATTCCAAGATGAGAAGATTTCAAGAAGAAAAATAAGTATGACTTTACTTGTTTAGATGTAAACATGCAATCCTTGACTAGTCACATCCCTGTGTAATGTACTGTTTGAGATAGAAAGAGAACGTTACTGAGAAAAAAATAGCATAAAGTAAATGGCAGCAACAAAATGCTTCTTGACAGGATTAAAACAAACACTGAACAGTACATTTAATGAAGTGACAGAGACCATTACCCTTCAGTATCTGGCTTTTAACAGTTTTAGTCAGGTTTGGAAGAGAGGTCTTTTTAGACCAATTAACATATTTTAGCCAATTATTATAAGCTTAATATGGAGCACTATCAATTGAAACAGTTCCCTAGAACTTTTTTGTACTATTTAATTATTTTTCATGTAATTCACTGCCATTTAATACTGTACTCATAAACCATGTCCTAGTTGTCCTTGGATTTTCCTTTAATCTGTGTCACTCAAAGCAGACAATATCTCAAGGAACTGCTGAAAACACAATGTATCCTCCTGTTCTTTAAATAAAACCAAAACCTGATAAATTTCACAATTTTCTGGAGTTGACCAAAGTGCTGCCAGTCACTTTGGGGATTTAAATTTGGATTAAAATTTAAAATCTGAACACAATTCTCAGTAACTATTATTGAACAACTTCGAGGTACTACTTGGGAGTAGTCACTGACACAAATTCTAAATCATCAGTGGCACTGGGGCAGATAAAGAAAATGGCACTAGTTTTACTCAGTATTATCTGGGGAACACTTCTGAGAGTTTTTTCTTAAAGTAATATCAATTGACAATATCAAAGCAGACCAGGCTATAAGTCTGTGGGTCCAAACTGCCTTCAGAGAGGAAAAAAGATTTGCAGTCATCTTTTTCTCACAACAGTGTAGCTTCACAATTGCTCCTTTAGTTCTTAAAATTATCCCACTTTTTTGCCCATCATAAAAAGTATTTAATGGATACAGCTTCCACTCTTTCAGTACCATAAAAACCATGTTCTCTTCCAACCACAGAAATAAACAGTCTGCAATTCTTCCGCCAAGATGACAGGAGGTAAGGTAGAAAAAGGTGGAAGTATTTCCAGTCCTCCACAGCAATCAAGACACTCCAGAATATTAAAAGAAAGAAAGAAAGAAAGAAAGAAAGAAAGAAAGACCACTCAATTCAAATGCATAACCATTCCCAAATTTTCATGAAGTAAAAAAAAAAAAAAAAGGATGAATATACAAGAAATGTATACCTTCTACCCCTGTATTCAAATGAAGTACAATACACTTCAAAGGCCTTCAAAATGTATTTAATACTCTGCTTTGATATTTACCAACACATTTTTAAGGTTTCACCTAAACACCACATTCTTAAGGATCACTTTTCAATTGTGTTTTTCCCTAGCTTTGTCAGCTCAGCTCGCGTACATGTCACACTACTTTCTTTGTAAAACAAATACAATTCAGTTATTTGTAATTTCAAATCCACATAAATAAAAGAACACAAAACTCAGGCCTGCCATAAAACATGATAGGATGGATTCATGATGGGATGAAAATTTTATGGATTTTTAAAGAATTATGACCTCAAACTCATTTTTCAAGGTTAATCTGTCTAAGAGCAAAGACTAGCAGCTTCTTTTTTCTTTTCTTTTGCTTTCTTTATACTAATAGTACCTCAAAGCAAAGCTGTGGTTAAAATTAACTTTGAAACAGGAGTAACAACAACTACCCGTATTAAGAATGCAAATGTCCTTCAGATTTTGACACTCAAAGTTTTCTATTTCTGTACTACAGCTGATACCTTCACTTTCTATAATCATCGTGTAAACAGAGACACGTAAACTGAAGGCTGTATGAAGTTAGGTTTACATTCAAAAAGAATAATTTATTTTTTGCCTCAAGAAATAACAGATGCTACTACTACTTACTTGAGCTACCACTAGGACAATGGGAAACAAAATGGTAGGTGAAATAACCCTTTGACAATACTCTCAAAACCCAATAAACAGTAGACTATGAATTTCATTAATATACTAAATTTGCATCCTGCTAAATGTATTTGCCTGATAATTAGAGAGAGTGTCCCCACAATTAAATTCTAATTACCCTGCTTTGCGGTAATCAATTCTGATCTACACCATTAATTCAATTATTGGCTTCCTCTCTCCAACAATTTATTCCTCTGCCTCTGTTTCCTCCTTCCTTCTTTTAACAGCCTACATCATCCCCAGCACCTTTTCCTCTCCTTCCCACACGCATTTCTCTCTTCCAACCTCTTCCGTCACCAGACAAGGCTCCTCCTACCAATGAGTGTTTCCCTATCAACTTCCATTCTAAAATTCAATTCTACGTCTACCCCAAATACCTGCATCCTAGTACAGCCCCCAACATGTAAAATTTAGTTTCAGAAGTCTCTACACGCACACACTACTGCCCGAGTTTCCATATTCTTTCATCCTATTCCCAACTACACACAAAATGTTGTTCGAGGTTTCCCAAAAGTATTTGTGGTCAAAATATGTTCCAAGCAAACAAAAATAAAATGGACAATGAACCAGGGTTCAATAAGACTAATAATGCCTGAACACAAACATTTTTACTACATTAAATTGTCTCTCAAAATACTTCTTCCCATAATTTTCTGAAATGAACTCTTAGTCCTCTTTATAAAGAGGGCTGATATTTTCCCATAAGGAAAATGATAAATTTAAAGTTAAAGTCCAGATAATGATTATGGAATACCAGAAAAGATTAGTGCTTCTCTAACACTTGCTGTATTACATTTATAATCAATTCTATCCCTTTTTACCAACTTTACAACAGATTACTACCTACACAATCAATGTGTAAAAATAAGACTGAGAAACTCTGCGTTCACTTTGTAGGGAAGGGAATAAAGACAGCTACAACTAAAATATTTGAGAAATACACTGGAGATGTGTTATTTGTTTTCTGAAAAAGAGTCCTGATATTGTTGGAGGAAGAAACTATATAGTTCTGCAGAAAGAATTAGAAGAACAAGGCTATTTCAGCTGCAGTGTGGGAAAAGAAGCTTATGTAAAAAAAGCAAAAAAGGAGATGACAGAAGTACAAGGGAAACCAAGAAGAATAAGGAAGAAATTTGATACTGGTTTTCCCAAACAAAAAACATATGCTTCTACGTTTATAGCAATTAATTTATTACTTATTTTAAAAACTAGTGGAACTCCTCTGCTCTTTAACACCATGCCATCCTTTGTATTGAAAGCTTGGGTCAGATGGAATGGATGACCCGAACAACGCATCATTGGCTATGTCCCTGAGTTAATAAGTGAGGAAAGCCTAACTGATAATTAAGAAAAGAAACAGACACCTTATGTGTCCTTCAGATACATAAAAATCAGTGTACCTTGTAGCAGTTCATATTAAAAATGCTGTTTACTGACTTCAAAAGCTTAAGCTTTGTGAATGTTCTGCACTTTTCTTGCAAAAGGGGGTTTGATGGATACAAAAATATAGGAATAAAGAAGACATTAATACCTACAGAAGCAATTTCTTAGATTCCATCATATTCTTGGTGGATAAACTACAATATATCTCCTTCAAGTCTTATTTTTTTACTTTCATACTGTCATCTGGCTGCTGCAAACCAAATGAAGGTCATTTTAGATAATATAATCCAAGGGTGAAAAATCATGCCATTGCAAATCCCACTGGAGTAAAAACAGTGAAATGGGCTGAAAACTGCTTGCTCCTCAATTCTGTAAACAGACAGTTCGCATGTGAAAATCTAAAATGCAATGAAAAATACAGTAAGCACTGCAAGTGCTGAACAATCAAATTGCTCACTTGGGATTTCTCTTTCTGTTCTTTAAATTTTAGTTTCTGAGAAGCGCTTTATATTAAACCTGCATTTTTCAAAACAGTATTTAAATAGGAGCAGCTACAGCTGAATGGGCTCCTCAGTAGTATGGTTTGAATGGTGCTAAATCACCATGGAGTCAGACAGTAAGATGGGTAGCATGAAGATGAATGAGATCTCCAAAAATGACACTGGGATGTCTTAGGATCTGACAAGCACGACAGCAAAACTCTGGGGGATCCTTTAATACAGATGTATGACTTGAACCCTTCATGGAATTAGGTGGCCTGATCTTCAAAAAAGGCTTTCTCATTCTAAGCCTCAGCCTTGACCATTCTTCCAGGTAAGAAGTCAAAGGAGACACTGTAACTTCTCAGGAAGAAAACAACAAAAATGCCACAAAAAATCCTCCCTTCAAACCTGTCTATAAGAAACAACTAGTAACAGCAAAAGTGAAAATGCAATGTTGAAACTACTTTTTTCAGAAATTCAAAATAACAAGCCAGCAACATGTACACAGAAATAACAAGCCAGCAACATGTACACAGCACATGCACAAATGTGCAGGAGGGCCAGGAGGAGGACGAGAGTTCCCCCAAAGCCTGAGGTGCCCTTGCAGAACAGCTTCACTGCTCTGCAGGCTGAAGAGGAAAGAACAGTGACATCAGGAGAGATGCTGGAGCTGAGTAAGGTAGCCCGATCTGCTCCCCTTAGAACAACCAGCGCAACTAAGAAAAGGTGACAGATGATAGTAGTACGTGACTCTTCTGAAAGGAACAGAGACACCCATTTGCTGACTTGACACACTCTAAAATTAATGAGGTGATTGGTGACAGCCAACACAGTTTCACCAAGGGCAAATCATGCCTGACAAATTTGGTGGCCTTCTACAACAGCATTACAATGCTGGTGGATAAGGGCAGAGCAACGGACATTATCTACCTGGAATTGTGCAAAGCATTTGACACTGTCCTGAATGATAACCTTGTCTCTAAAAATGAGAAACATGGATTTGATGGATGGACCACTCAGTGGATAAGGAATTGGCTGGATTGCTGCACTCAAAGAGTTGCAGTCAACAGCTTGATGTCCAAGTGGAGACCAATGACAAGTAGCGTTCCTCAGTGGTCAGTACTGGGACCAGTGCTGTTCAACATCTTTGTCAGTGACATGGACAGTGGGATTGAGTGCAACCTAGCAAGTTTGCCAACAACACCAAGCTGTGTGGTGCAGTTGACATGCTGGAAGGAAGGGATGCCATCCAGAGGGACCTGGAGAGGCTTGAGAGGTGGGCCTGTGTGAACCTCATGAAGTTCAACAAGGCTAAGTGCAAGGTCCTGCATGTGGGTTGTGGCGATCCCAAGCACAAATACAGGCTGGGCAGAGAATAGATTGAGAGCAGCCCTGAGGAGAATGTCCTGAAGTGTTGGTTGATGAAAAGCTCAACATGAGCCAACAAGGTGCACTGGCAGCCCAGAAAGCCAACCACATCCTACGCTGCATCAAAAGAAGTGTGGCCAGCAGGTTGAGGGAGGTGATTCTGTCCCTCTACTCTGTTCTCGTTGAGACCCCACCTGGAGTACTGTGTTCAGCTTTGGAGCCACCAACATAAGAAGGTCATGGACATGTTGGAGCAAGCGCAGACAAAGGCCACAAAGATGATCACAGGGCTGGAGCACCTCCCCCAGGAGGACAGGCTGACAGAGATGGGGTTGTTCACCTGGAGAAGAGAAGGGTCTGGAGAGACCTTACTGTGGCCTTCCAGTACTTAAAGGGGGCTTACAGAAGAGATGGGGAGACTCTTGATCAGCGAGTGTAGTGATAGGACAAGGGGTAACGGTTTTAAACTGAAAGAGGGGAGATTTAGATTAGATATTAGGAAGAAATTCTTTAGTGTGAGGGTGGTGAGACACTGGAACAGGTTACCCAGAGAAGTTGTGGAAGCCCTGGAGGTGTTCAAGGCCAGGCTGGATGGGGCTTTGAGCAACCTGGTGTAATAGAAGGTGTCCCTGCCCATGGCAGGGGGGTCAGAACTAGATGATCTGTAAGGTCCCTTCCAACCCAAACTACTTTATGATTCTGTGATAAATAAGACTTTCTATGATTCATGTACAGTTTCTTGTATTAGAAGATAATCTTTTCCATATGCAGTGCTATCTCCATCTTTTTGTAGTTCTATACAGATTGGCTCTAAATTCTTTTTGCTGTTAAGCATGCCTTCTATTTAAACCTTAAATAATAATTACAGTCCTAACAGACTGTATTTGAAGGTTTAAGGGTCAAACAAAGATTATTTTCAACTCCTACAGAAAATAATGATACTTTTACAGTTTCATTTAAAAACAGTGAGGTTTTGGGTCGTTACAGAAATCTCCCTTCCAAAATAAGGAACACTCTGAAATAAAGAATGAAGCAGGTCACTATCTTTACTCTTGCTTATCTTTACTTTGAATGAAAGATAATAGGCTGTGCAGGCAGAGATCCTTAAGAGCCTTAAAAATTAAAATAAGTAGCTTGTTTGAAGTATTTTGGAACGGTAACATAATCAAAACAAATTACATAAATTTTGTCTGTAGTAGCACCCTGAATTTTAGTGTTTGTCAAGGCAAAAAAACCTTGTATTCATCAAACCAGAAAGAGGATACTGTAACAGTCAGGTGGGGATGGTGAGCCTACAGAAGAACTTCAGGTTTGTCAATGAAAAAAAAACCAACACCCAAAAAGAATACATACATACAGAAATTAATGTATGCGCATGTCATACATAAAGCACTGTCAGGATATATACACAGACTGGATGTAGAGACATACCAAGGCTTCCTGGCAGTTTTGGTGGCAGGAAGATGGTATCATATGCAGTGATTAAGAACAGAAGCAGTGATGGGTGGTTGGCGCAGGAGAAAGGAGACTAAGTTTAAATTCATCATAAGATATTCCCAAAGATACTAGAGACAGATGACACAGTTTTAGTTTGAACAAAAGGAAACAGTATTGGAACAGGGACATCATGAACGCGAATCATGTGCCTAAAGATAAAATTGTTTATGAATGAAGCTATCTGAAGATAGAGGGGGAAAGGAGGGAACATAAAACTAGAGAGGGATACACTGAAGACAGACAACTAGAAATTAAATCGTGAAAGAAGCTGGAGCTAGAGTAAAGTCAGATAAAGGAACACTGTCGCCAAAGATAAAGATGCAGAAACTACATGGATGCAGATTTAAGACTCGTGTTAATGGTAAATGGAGAAAACTGAGAAAAGGAAAGAAAGCTCACAGGAGTCACAGAATATGAAAGCTAGTAACGTTGAGAAGAAAAACCAGCACAGGAGAAGACGTCAATAGATGGTATGTTGTTAGCACATGGGCATGGGAGAAGCTAGAAGTTAGTTCTGATGGCATAATTACATAAATTTTAAAGTTCTGGATGCTAACATCTCTAAATAAAGACAAGGTAAACATTTTCTTTCAATTGCAGACTAATCTACCTATGCAATTTTCTTTGCAAGCTTGATTACATTATGAACCCTAGATAACTTAACTAATGCTTTTTTTAAAAAAATATTTTTTAACAAATAAAAGAATTTCAACTTCCTAATACCTATGATCCACTATTAATTTCAAGGCACAATGAACCAGAGTAGCTTTACCTGTTGTGAACTTTGTAATCAACACTACTTATAGTAAACAACAGCAGAAGCAACAAAACCGTGAGATAAACCTTATTTTATTTCACAGTAAATCAGTAAATTAAAATACACTGTTATTCTAGCTAATGTGTGTATGTTCAGAAACTAATAAACTAACTTCCAAACTATGTTTGGAAATTAACTAAGAAACTAACATTCAGTACGGGTCTATACACCACAGAAATACTTAAAGAGCAGTCAACACTTTCCATATAAGATCCTGCATTTAGCAGCTTGAAACTTTCTGCATATTACCAATTTAAGCTGAAATTCTTCATATTAGATGACTGGGTTGTAGCTGCATGTTTTTAATTCAGTAAATCATTTCAAACTGTTCTTGAATGCAGTTGAAACAAATGTTTGTTTTGTTTATTAACCCCCACAATAATCTGCAGGAAATCTATAACCCCAGTGTGCCTTGGAATGAAGACAAACAAGGAGGGATCTGAAAGAATACTATGATGACGTCAAGGAATATTCTACTAGCCATCCAAAACTGATTACGCTTGAGCTTTTGAGAAACTAAATTTCACACAAACTCAATACAGCCTTGTTTGAATCAGGCATCCAAATTCTTCAAATGTTCTATCTGTCATGAGGCATAATTCAATCCAGAGCTGCAATAGCTCAAATTTCTTTTCTCTTACTCTTTCAGAATGCTTTCATGTTTCATTGTAGTGCAAAGAAAATGAACCGAGAGCAAAGAAAATTTCACTTAGTTGCTTTGTACTGTTCCAGTTGGCACCAAAATTGCAAGGAGAAGAGAAATTAGTCTAACTAGAAGCAAAGCAGTATGAGGAGGTGGACGCAGAAAGGAAAGCAGAGAGGAGAGACAAAAGAAAAGATTCAGACTAGAATAAGCACAGGCTTAACAGAAATGCAGATGGATCTGAATGGGCAGTTGAACGTATCAGTAGCCACCAGCACATCCTGCAAATACTGGAATAAAACCATGGAGTCCAAGTTTTATAATTCCTCTTTTATAACATCTGAAACAACACCTTATCACACTGAAGTCGTACGAAACTCTGCTGTATTCCTCTGTCTTGGTACAACATCCTGGAATTAACTAAGAGTCTAACGTTGGGTAGTTTAATAGTTTGATAAATTTCTCATTTCCTCTTTGCTTCTTGACCTGATCGCACAAAATAAGCAGCCTTCCTCACCTAAGGGCATCTTTTCAACTTCTTGCTTCAACTTCAGTCAAGTGAATACCACCTATATTAACAGTAAGATTTGTAACATAAAAGTGATGATAATTTATTCTTGTAATTTCCTTTAAGCTTCAACACTCTTGCCAGTCTAAATTGCATTTTGTCAAATAACTACACCACACCTTTCTTCTCTACCAGTCTTGAAGCTAACTCAATTTTTTTTTGTCTCCACCTGTTGGAACACATATCCGAGCCAGTGGTGCTGGCCAATAATTTCTGGAGGGAAACACAGCCCTGTCATAAACTTTCCTGCTTGCAACAGTATCTATATAAGCCTCCTCCATCTTTTTAAGTTGAACAAACAGATTTAGGGGCCCCAGGAATTCCTTAATGTTGGGGCAAATACAAACCTGCCAAAGGACTAAAACCTGGTACTATAATTTCCAAAATTTATGACGCTTTTAGAACACATCATGGAAATTCAAGGACTCAGGGATGATATGTAAAATCTCAATGGGACTGGATTCTTTCTGCAGAAGTCAGGTGTATAGAAAATTCAGCTTATCATAAAAATCTAGTAACCAACCTTAACTAACGAACAAGTTCTTACCAATAGAGTACTATGTTTTTTGGAGAACATGGTTTTACATTGTCCCAGGTTATTTGCAGTATCTGCTGAACAAATCTAATCGAGTTTAGAAGAAGGATAGCCTTAAGGAGAAGCACATAGCACATTTAATGAAAATATTAATAAATCTTATTAGTAAGCAAGGTCAACAGTATGGTTTGCTATCTATACAAGAGCCACTTCTGACTATTAAGTACAAATAAAAGTGCTGTCTTTTTTTTTTCCCCTCACCACCACTCTACTAATATGGATTATGCTGTCAGAAAATTCTAAACAGATTAAATTGAAGAATTACCTCAGTTACATTGTAGGGCACTGCAATGAAAAACAAAAGGCAAGAGCCAAGTTGTTACAAAAGAAAGAAGAGCAGAAATATTAAATTTTCTGTTGTTATCGCCTCTTTTTTCTGAAAATACTACCATTGGTGTGTATAGATATAAAAATTACAGAATCCTGAGAATTGTTTTTGAAATTACAGGTCAGTTAGAAAAACATTATAAGCAGCCAAATATACAGAACACGACAAGAACATTTAGATATTAAAAAAAAAATTAAAACTACTTAAAATGTTTAGCTCACCTATTCAACAACAGCAGCCACTGTGTTGGTCTCCCCTGTCTTTGCTTTCATTGCAGTGTCCAGCATTATGGCTGAAGGAATTGAGTACAGCAAAACCCCGCTAATTTGCCTTACTCACTCAAATACCTCATAATTTGCACACAAAATTTTGCCACTTTTCCAAATTCCTAGACAAAATAAAATTGAAAATCCTGTAGATGTGACTTCTACCACTCAAATTGCATCGCATTAATAAATACGCTACACAATATTGACTAGTACACTATGCAGTATCACCATCAAAACGTAAACTAGTTCAATAAAGATAATAAAAAAAATAACTAGTTTAATAAAGAAAATATGTTTCTTTAAAACATCACCATGTACCATAGCACTGACCTGCCCATTTTCAAACTTTGAAATTAACAAAACTGACTGCCCGGCAGTGAATTAGGGAGGCTCTACTGTACTTAAAATTATAATGTCCTCATTGATAGGCTTTTATCTACAACTTTCTTCAGACTGCATCACATGGGAATACTTCAACCACAGTCAACTACATCCCATTAAATATTATAATTAGTACCCTATCACTTTTTTAATTATTCAGACTTTCAGAAGATTATATATTCAGTTTAGCGTTTGATGTTTTTCTCCTACATATTTTTTTTTAATGCAATATAATACCAAGTGAAATTCAGCTCGGGTGTATTACTCTGATATTTAATGAAAACCTATTTCTCACTTGATTTTCCAAACCAAAACATTCATAGACTAGACCTCTGCCTCAAGCCAAAAATGGGAAACCTGATTCATTCCTGACTGCCAATCTTTTAATATAATCAATAAATCACATGACATTTCTGATCTGGAATGATGTTTATCAATTTTATATCAGTTACCAGTTCAATGCAACTCCCATACTTCTCCATAAAAAAAAAAAGACAGAGTATTACCACATCGAATGAATCAAATTGACAACTATGAAAAAATATCTTACTGGTCTGACATCCCCACATGAGTTGGTAAATTGCCGTGCCAAGCCAAAATCCAGCATATAACACTTTCTACAGGTGCTAGGAAAACGTCCCATTGCGAAGTTAGACTAGGAAGAAAAACAAATACAGATGAATATATAGATATATACATCCACACACATTTCAATATGTGCACGTATTAATGAAGTAACACAATCATAGAAAATCCACGTTCAACTTCTTTATCCTTCCTTCTGTATCTTCGATTTTACTAAACACCCATTAAATTTGAAGAAAATGGTAAGAAAATCAGACATCCATCTTAGCATATCTGAATAGCAGCTTACAGGGTCCAAAGAAATTGTCATTTTACTTTACTTATTTTATTTTCAGCAAGAATTTTCCAATTCTGCCACTCACATTTTGATTTGGACATTTCAAAAATCTACCAACCTAGGGTCCAAAAAGTTCATCTAAACAAATGCACTAATATCATATATGCAGAATGCAGAATAAAGAGTGCAAACTGCCTTTTGCTTTTGATGGGAGGGGGAAGAACCAGATTTTAAAAAACAAAAACAAAAATAAATTATCCCAAAACAACCAAACAGTAAAAGCTGGGAAGCCACTGAGGATTTAATTCATTTCGGAAAACCTCTGTAAATTTTCTTATTTGCCTCTACAGATTAACACACCATGTTAGCCCTTTAAAAAAAAAAAAATTCTTCAACAATGCTAGTTTATGATGCTTGAACATGTTGGCTAAATCAGTTGAAGTCTCTCCCCACCAAATCCCCTTAAAATGGATTATGTGATATAAAAAAAAAGATAAAGCTAAAAACAATTTCTGTGAAATAGAATTGAAACTACACATCTGAGCAAGCTGGAAGCTTAACGAAACTAACTCCAGCAAAACTACTTTTCTTTTTCCATTAAGTGCAACAGCAGTACTGTTCTAAATACATCTGAAATTCACTGCTGCTTCAATGTCAAAGTCTGAGAGTAAAAACCAATTGAAACCACGAATTGAAAGGAGTGTGGTCAACATTATTTTCAAATGGACCAGAATTTCAGCATTCCCTAATTCATCATGAGGCAAATAACAAACTAAGGACTTCAAGATTTCAGCTCAGATTATACTAAAAGCAAGCTTTATGCTATCTGGAAGATACATAGTAAGAGATAAAATGGACTTGTATATTCAAGCCAGGAAAACTGCATGCTAGAAAGCAATCGTGCTGTCTTTTGCATGTGTAAGTTGCAACATAACTCCTGAAAGGGAAGAAAAAATCTATCTTTTATTAATCTAATGTATTGCTGTTCATCCTGGCTCACCATTTAATTTTCTGGGGTTTTTCCATCCCCTAAGAGCATTCTCCATTTCTATCCCCTAACAGCATTCTCCATTTCCATCCTATTTGAGTCCGTAGACTCCAAGACACAGCTAGATAACAAGATGTCCCGAATCCATCCTGCCAGCCAAAAAGGAACACATTTCCCATTCAAAAATTGGAATTGTTTTCATCATTAAAACTTCATGCTCCAGAGAACTCCTTACCACCTATTTCACTTGATGTTCACTGCCTCTGAGTCCTTTCCCTATCAAATGAAGTCTTGGGAACAGGTCAGAGAGAACAAAACGTTTATAAAAAGTTGCAAGGAAGAAGTGATGAAAATGAAAATTCCCTAATGGACAGAAACTCATCAGAGGCTTTCTGTAAACATCATTCAGCTGACAGAAAATTTATCTATCTATCTATATATGTCAGATAGAACCAGCCCTATTTGCATCTATTAGAAAACACAAGATTTGCTTTTTTTTTCCCCTCATTTACAAATTTTGAAAGTTCAAAGTTCCAATGACATTTTTAACATAGAGCAATATTAAAAACAGCTGATGGAATTTCAAGAATAAATTCCAAAAAAAACCAGAAAAAATAAGAGCAAAAGCGTGGTGCTATCGGGAAGGCACTGCCTTCATGGCATCTTGACAACACTGATTTTATTAAAATTGCAGCACGAAACAATTGAATAGTTTTCTCTTACAGTCTGTCTTTTCTTTCCTTGTTCGTTACATTAAATACAAAAAATTTCTATTGAAGAGCTTACAAATACATCCTACAGTTAGTACCTATTTACTTAGATTTATTACGTGAAGATATTGCTATTAGCCAAACTCATTATATCATATCTCATGGCAAATACTCTTGATTGCATGATGCTACAGATAAAAGTTGGAAGTTTTAACTACAGAAAATTGCAAGGAGGCCTAAGTAACCGAAGACAATGATGACAAAGACCAAAGTTATTATTCTTGCAATCCAACATTAATTAATAGAAAAAATCCGCCCTATCTGATGAATAAACACTTGATTTTTTTTTCCCCTTCTTGTTTTTTTCATTTTAAGATCTAGTATACAACCTATTCTTATATATGCAGCCATCCAATGACCACATCTTACTTGCCTATTTTGATTTAATGGGCAGACTTACTGGTTTTATGTCCCTGTGCAAGAATCCCACAGAATGAATGCTTTCAATAGATTCCAAAATCTGCTTCCCAAGCCGCAAAGTGGTACTAATGGTGAACGTTCCTCGAGACTGGCTCCGACGCAGGTCTGCCAAATTCCGACCCTGATCAAATTAAAAGGATATTTTCATTAAAAATTACTGATACCAAGATTCACAAATAGTGTAAAATCTTCCTACTTCTTCTTTAGCTGTTCATGGTTAACGATGCAACACTCTGATTACCTATTTTCATATTGCAGGATAATAAATCTCACCTAAATGTAATGAGTCCCTGAGTATCTCAACATCAAATTTAGAATCTATTTCTGAAAATATGAACCTCAGTATCTCTCTACTCCTAAATAAGATGGACCAAACTAATCTCTATTAGAAGACTAATACATATGTTATTATGTTATAATAATTAAGTTAATGTTATAAGGCTACT
>JAOXJM010000041.1:26562553-26606044 GCA_026413425.1 Tringa solitaria
CCCCTTTTCACCAGAACAAGACTTTCCGTAAAGTGACGTGTTTTCTTTTACTTGCAAAGGGTATTTTTTCCACTTTCACCAAAAAAGCCAACAAAAATGCAGAGACTAATATATTATATTTTAGACTATCTTCAAGTGAAGACTTCAAAGGAATGTGAATTATCTCAGAAGACATCACAGTTCACTCTTTCAACAGTCAGGTCTTTCTGAGGATGCAAACTCTCTCCTTTCTGAGAGAAAGGATATTGAAGGATAGGGATATAAAAACATGCTCAATTTAGGTTTGCTCACTACTACATGTTCATGATCTTTGTTGACTTTTTTTTAATTTGTCATCCTCTAAAATTTTACTCGTATTTTCATACATGTTTGGCTAATAAACCAAAACACACAAGCAAACTTTGAGCTCCCTTTGATACACTGACCTGCAACTGCATGACCACATAGTTAAATCTGTCATTCCTTCCACATCCAATGAATCTACAGACATGATCTTTTCCTGGGGAAAAAGAAGCAAATTAGTCAATAATAATGAAATTCTGTGGTTTATTCCTTTAAATAGCTAGCAAATTACTGGCAGAAATAGTTATATTTCTTTAGAGATCTTTAACAAACTTAGTTCCCCAGCCCCACAGTTCAACAGCTGCAAAGCCAATGTCAGTTCTGCTCCCAAAAGTATGCAGCCCTACCTCAGCTATCACTCTTCCCTAAGAAAACATGCATGGCAACATGCCTAAATCTCCACAAATTTGAGGCATTTGGGATTGGGAAAAAGGTTATTTTCTTGCTGATGGCTTGTTATAGACAATATTCCTAGTGACCATTCCTCTTTTTCTATAGGCTGCAGCTGCTGCGATGAAAGGAAACAGTAGTAGTTACCTGCAGGTCATGTTTTGTATTAAAAAACTGTAGAAAATGTAATTCAACTAATCCGATTTATGAATATCTTTTTCTAGAATATGATCTTTGCTGTTTAGCTACAAATGACAAATTCAGCTCAGGTACACCGAAGCAGAGATAAAAAAAAAAATAATCACAGTTTGGTTTAAGCCAATTTTCTTCAAAGCCTGTGGAGGACAAGAGGGCTGGTAAAAATAATGTCCTCATTATCCTGCAGTTGTTAAATCAAAGCATAAGATTCTCCAGGTATAGAAAAAGGCAAGCTGAAGAATGCAGTAGGTAAAGAGAAGGGAAACACAACCTCATTGTCATTTTGGCATCTGTGTTCATTGACCTGGGATCCCTTATGAACCCACTCTACAACACAACAGGGCGCTGTAGGGTTTAAGTCCCTCAGGCCATTTACCTGCCTTTCTGAAACCATGGAAGCTAAAGCCAAAAGAAAGTTGATGGTCGCAAGTGGCTTCTAAAGCTGTGTGAAATTTTGGTCACCTAAGGTTTCTGTCATGAATTTCTTTACCCTTAGGATTACATGAATGTCATAAATTTAAAAAAAAAAAAAAAGTAATAGGAGAAAAGCAATTAAAAAATTCAAAAAACCATTACTGCCTTCAAAACACCATTCCTGCCAGCTACAGATCTGGGAGGACTTTTTGCTACTACTGCACTCACAGCTCCATCAGACCCCTAGAACTTAGCCCTGCAGCTTCTGAATATTTTCACTGCACTTGACAGAAGAGCAGTTGCTTGTTTATTGCTTCCTCAGGAAGCTCCCTGCCACACAGAATTAAAACAGATAGGCCCATTTAAACAAAGAAAATGGTACAGCATTCATCCAAATAATTTAATTTAAAAGAATTATTTTAAAAGAAATCTCTACAACTTCTGCAAATACGTAAGCACTAAGCTGTAAATATCACTGCGTTCCCTCCAATTTTTCCTTTCATCCATTTGTTTAAGTAAGACAGGCAATATCACAGACAGTATAATTTTATGAAGAAAAAGGATTTGCAGCAAATCTGTCAAGATGAAATTTTGAATATTCATTGCTGCAGTTTCCAGTTAATGAGATCTCATTTCAAATATTTATGATTCATTTTACTGCCACAGTGGGCATGCTGAGGGAACATGTTCAGAGAAACGTATTAGTCAGATTTCATCTGACAAATTCAGTAGATGTCCAAAATTCAGTTTGGTCAAAGAAACACCGTTTTAACTGAAACAGCAACTCCAGTTGTGTGGGAAATTCTCCAGAAACTAATTTTATGAAAATCTGAGGAAATGGGAGAGGACAGAAGTAGGGCCTGTACACCTTATTCAAATAGTATGATCCTCTGCCACTCCAGTGTAGCTATTCACACCTACTACACCTTTGCAGACAACTTCAGTTCCTTTTCCCTCAGCAAGAGAACAGTATTTTCTCACACCTGTGAGCCACGTGGCTGGGGAGCAGGGGGAGAAGATGACAATAATAGGCTTCAACAAACAACTATGCCCTTGAAAAGCTTCCTAGGGAGGGTATGAAGCATACATGCCATTCCCCAGGCTGCAGTGTATCACTACAGCTGGCTTTTCAGCCTACACCAGACACAACCCATCGCTGAATTACGGTAGAGAGCTGTAAATGAGTGAGGGAGAAGCCTGCAAGGTTGTGTGAGGCAGAAACCAACTGAGTGAGTCTCACTCTCACTGAGTGAGATGTGATAAATCTGTCTTCTCCCATCCGACTGTGGGAACAGATGGCCTAACAACATTATTAAACAAAACAACCATCTGTTGCAGCAGATTTCTTAAATAAAAAAAAAAAACAAAAAACCCCATCAAAAAACCAAAAACCAGCGTTTAAAGAGTTAAACAGCATTCTGACAACAATAATTAGGAGATAGCACTGTTGACAGGTAAAAAAAATTAAAAATTAAAAAAAATAATAAAAGATGCAAAGCTGTCATAAATGGTCATACCAGTGAACATGCTCCTCCATCATTAAGAGAGAAGTCATACAACTAATCACATATTTAAGCTTGTTTTGTGAGATGAGGGTCTTAAAAGAGCTTCTTTAAAGTTTTTCATTATTCACTGCAGTGCATACCTACAAAGTTTTGACCTGTTTCACCCCCACAATGAATGACCACACTTTTAATTTTTAAACTTCCTGAAGTCAAAAATAATTAAAAAATAGTATATCCCTACACTTTTGCCAACAGGTATTATCATTTCAGTTTCACAGTTTCTGTGAAATAGATTCTAATTCAGAAACACTGGAAAACATATTTATAACCTTGAGAATGTGCCTAGTTCTAATAAAGACTGGAAGAACTGTTTTGCTGGATTGAGACATATTACACTTGTTTATTTAATTTTTTTTTTTGAGTATTTGTAATTTTCCCAGAAATTGTGTATGATGATAAACTTTAAAAAAACAAACAGATCCACACATGAAGAGAATTCTGAATGACGCTCTCAGCTCACTCTCATTACACGCTATTCATAGGTCAAACTTTCCAAGTATTTGCAAGAAAAAGGATATTCATGACAATTAAATTCATTCCTCTGATTTATGTCCAAGGTAACTAGAACACCTTGAAAGTAAAAGAACATAAGGCCTCTGAGAAAAGGATAGTAATTATATACATACATATATATATATACACACACATGCCAAAAAGGGATAGAACAAGACAAAAGTTGGTCTCAGAGGATGTATGCTACTAGAAGGTTGTTACAAAAATATCCTAAAAGTACTGTTTACAATTTCACCTGCTCTGAATCTGTATGGAAAAAAAAATTGTCAAAAGTAAGAAAAGTTTCTACATGGTAAATGAAGCATTTAATAAAAAATATTTTTCAAGAAGCAATGATAAAATTGTTTTCTACTTCCCATTTTTGTCCATTTTTCCTGATTTTTTCTCTGCATCAAATTTTTAGTTCTTGCATACTGAAAACTTGGGAAGGTAGAAAAATTAATAGAAACAGCTTATAGGAGCCAAGATTTTATGTAAGCCATAAAATGGTCTCTACAATAGCCTTATTTAATGAATGTCCTTTAAGAATGGATAAAAACAGATGCATGTAAAAATTAAGTTACATATATGTGCAAACTGTATATCTCAATATATGCAAAAGGTTCATTCTTGACCAATCTCTTACTGTAGTCACTTTCCTGATCATCTACAACATCCCTTATCTAAAACCAGCGCAGTTACACTGTAACATGGGATTGGACAGCAATGACAAAAGGTCACCTCTAGTGTTACTATCATGAAATCACCAACTTTTTTTTCTTTCTATTTTTTAAACTGTACAAGAGAATAATAAGACATCAAAATTAAGGAATAGTATTTAGATTGTTTTCCCATAAGGAAGATTGTCAAAAGACATCCTTCTAAAGATCTCATACAAAATCAGGGTTTCAGTTAGATAAAAACATCTATTTACTGTTTTCTTAGAGAAATAATATTGAGAAAATAAATAACTGAAAGATCTTTATTTGGATTATATATTATTTGGATTGTTTGCCTTAGTGGATCTGTTGTTCAGGTGTTTTATTATTCTGTTCTTTTCATCTAGACAGGATTTCCCATGATTCAGTAGAACCAGAGACTCTTCTGCAGGAAGACTTGGATTGTTAAAGGAATTATTTTCCCCAAAGGAAGACTGATAAGAAAATTATAGCTTCTGTAAGGCCCTCCCTATGGCACTTATTTAAAAAATCAAGTTTTTATTATTTCAGCAAACATTTTTTGTTTTCAAAAATATTTCAAAAAGTAAAAAAGTTTTTATTGAGAAAAAATAATTTTTATAACATTTTAAATCAAACTTCACTATACTCACAGTAGAAAGTTATAAGGCACTCCAGTTATAGAGTCATATATAAGGCTATGTTTTTATAAATACATTGGCATTGTAGTGCTACCAAATTCCAATATTTTATTTCAGTTTTTACTGTTTTCCTTATGACTTTAATTGCTTCACCTATACCATTTTAAAGACTCTCAGTTTTGTTAAAAATAGAGTCAAGCTCATGTGCGCAGAAAAAAAAAACTTGTGAAAAATTAATTCTGAGCATTTAAAAAGCAAGGAGTTACAGAGTATTTCTATCTTCAAATCTCACTATCTTTAAGATAATTTATTTCAAGAATCCTCACAAATGGTTTCTTAATTTACTATTGGCAATACTGAAATTCACTATTCAAAATTGGACTAGAAACTCTAAAATTCAAAGAAGGCTAATATTCAGTCTCAGAATCTCCTTCCTCAACTATATAGATGCTAGAGGTTGTTGTGAAATTCTTTAAAAATATATAAACCTGGGAACAGTTTGTTAACATTATACCATGTGACATGCTTGCCCTCTTAAATCTACAGAGGCTGTCAATTTCTGCTGCAATGTGACCTTTACAGCTGATTAGGCAGCACCGTATGTCATGCAGATTTTGTTATATTCAAACTAAGAGTTTGGAAAAATGGGGCTGCTGACAGGGACAGATGTACTAGTCAAAATCTTCCAGATTCAATATAATTTGTCTAAAGAAAAAAGGCACCCTTTAAACTTTCTTTTTATAATCTTATGTTGTGAAAAGCAATGAAGGGAGGCCATTGCATATTCCTCTATATTGATAGCTTCAGACATTAAAGTATTTAAAGGTACATCAAAAGTGACTATTCAAAACTGTGAATCTAAACGGTCAAGGGCCTGAAGTCTAAAAGTATTTCAGGAGTCTACATGGCAATATTTTTTTCCACAAATTACAGTATTTTAAAGTTGGTTTTTTTGTTTGTTTGTGTGGGGTTTTTTTCAAATGTTTCCCATTTCAACATTAGAATTATTCTTGGCAATACTTGCAAGGCAAAGAAATACAAATATTTTTATTTTGAATGCCATGTGAAGGACCCACAAATATTCAAGGCTAGATAGTACAGGAAAAAAGAGACCATCTTGAAAAGGAAATAAGAAGCTAACAACAACAAAGGCCAGAGCAAAAAAGGTAAGGACAAGATATGGATGCAGAATAAACAACAGTTGAGCATAGGTTTTGCAGCAATTTAATTTTTTGTTGTTCTTTTTATTTTCATGTCAACCTGTTTCAAACAAAAGATTTGTCGTAGCAAAACTTTCAGAAGATGAAAGAGCTTCTATTCGACTTTTAATAACCTGCAGAATATGGGAATACTTACTCAAACTACGACTAAATAGAAATGATAATGATTTTTTAAGAAGATACACTGACATTCTACTTCTGGCATATCCAGGATACAGCCCTACCTTGCAATTTCTTCAACACAGCTACTTCCATTTTCAGCACTTGCTTCGGTTGCTGAGCTGATTCGACCTTCAGTGCAACATTTTCCCGAGTAAGCAAATCCAGTGCATCGTAAATTTCTCCAAATCCTCCACCACCTATTTTCCTCAACTATATTGAGAAAAAAAGAAAGAACAAAAACAGATTTAAAAGAGGGGAGAAGAAAAGAAAGGAAACAAATCATCAATACTTCTTTGTACTAACGGCCATACTGCAAATGCTGTTGTACTACTAATAGATTTTAAAATAACATAATCATATCCTTCAGTACATAAAAGAGCTAATGAACAATCTACAAAGGTATGGTTACAGCTTGAGAGAGTATCCTAGGAATACAAGTTAATACACCTGAATCTCCATCTGCACTACACTTTCTGTATTTAATACAATAGAAGAATACACTAGCATTCCCAGCATGAATCTGACCCAAGTCAGCCTGCTGAATAAATTCTTTCCTCAGTCACATACTACTCAGAGATCTTAAAATATAAATGCACAATCACATTTTTAAAATATGCCATCGTTTTCTTTTTTCAGAAATATGCACACTGAATACTAAAGGTATATAAGTTCTTGGACTTACCGAAAAGAGGCAGCATTTTCTATTATATGCAGTAACTTAGACACAACAGCAAAGTCATAAATGATAAAAAATGGCTAAGATTATCTTTGAATATATATTTTCAGTGTTACTCACATGTATTTATGGTTCACCAGTACCACTCATATTAACAGACACACTAAAGAAACTTGCACCACTGCAAGTTTCATCTCTGTTAGGAAGAGGTAAAAAGAATGCTCCTGGCATATTAATTAGTTTGCACTACATTCAGAGCAAATATTAATAGTTGTGCTTTAAATGTTCACAGGCAACAGGGACTTGTCTGACTTTCAGTACCAAAAACATCAATGTTATTTCATCTAATGCTTTCATACAGTTATCTCCCCTGTAGCTACCATCCTAAAGCTGATAAAAAGATAAAAGGAGACAAAAAGAATGTACCCTAAGAAACACACAATATTGTATTTTTACTATATTTTACCTTGAAAGAACTGACATCGTTTTCTAAATGTCATTTGAAAACATACAGTTGCTAAGGTTATGTGACTAGACTGTATTAAATGTCATCTAAACATTCTGGGGATCTAGAGATCAGCAATATGCTGACCTATCTTCAGATTCTGAAAATAAATCTAATGTCTCCTAATCCAGACAATCACCCATCTGAGTGAGAAGAAAACAATTTCTAAAATAGCCTAAGAATAAAGAAGAAGGTAATAGATAAAACACTCATACTGTTTACTTGAGTTTTTCAAGTCATATCACATGAAATTTTTGTTCTGTACTGTTACAACAATACTGAGTATTTCACCATGCACTGTCTGCCCTGAAGACCTTTTACCATCACAAGCAACTGCTATTTCAATAGTCTTAAGATGAGAAAAACACGGTCCAAGATATACAGCATTATCTCATTACTCACTTCTGGCCAATTCATTGCCATTTTTAAACAGGTGCATATCATAGACAGCACACCACACTTTCAGACTTACAGAACCAACCCACCTAAATATCTGCTTCTAGTGTAACTAACACCTCTTAACTGCAAATGCACACGTTCGTTTCTTTCTAAAAAGCACAGTAGCTGTTGGCAAACTCAATTTCCTCTTCTCCACATACTGTCTCTGAAGCAGCATAACATGCATGCTACTAACACAGGCCTAAACTTCTTAACCTGCACATTTCAAGAACTTAGTAAGTTCCAGTACAGAGTATCACAAATCCTACATAAAAAGTTTTTGTGTTCAGACATGTCCTGTCTAAGGTACTATTCAGGTAAGAATCTAGGGTTAACTTTGAAATAATGACAAATCATAAGAAATAGAAAACTTTCAAGCTTGATGAAATGCTCAGTATAATTTGGTTACATTCAGATCAATTTAATACATGCAGGGTGTTAGTCCTTACAGAAAGGAAAGAGATCTGGCATCTAAATATTGGGAAAAATAGCAAGTTTTAATAGAATTTCATATATATGTTTTTGGTTTGTTGTTGTGTTGTTGTTTTTTAAAGAGTATGTGTGTATCTATGTATAGCTCTCAAAGATGTAGTTTCATGACTGATTTGGCCATTTTAAGCCTGCACTTCTCCATTCCACCTCTTGGTCTGGTAATGTCATTATCTTAACTGAGCTCTGAGCTATTAACAGGGCTCCAACAATTAAACATAGACATTGATCTGACTGTAGTTTTCAGCACAAGCACATAAATATTCAGCATAGTACAAGCACAACAGAGACGGTGAGAGGGGGAAAGGAAAGAAGTGACACAGCCATCCTTACCCCTATACAAACTTATGACAGTTTATCATATAACTTCATTTACCAGCTTTGAGAATCAGCCAGACTGAGAAAGACTGCCTCTGAAAGGCTGGGAAGTTTTTCTGCTTGTGTGCTTAAAAAAATTTAGAACAAAAAAACCACCCCAAAACCCAAAACAAAACCAAACACACCAGCACACTAATAAAATAAACAGATCAATTTCTATCCTCAGATAAAGTACACCAGAATCATTAACATACATTCAATAATGACATCAATCAATAATTCCAGGCACAAATTAACCTCTCTTTGATTGTAGAAAAGATACTTTCCACGCCCTTCGTCACTGGGTCACGCACCGCATTCAGCAACGAGCCCACATTTCCCTTGGTCATCTTCTTGCTGCCAAGGTCCCCATAGAAGCCTTTCTCGTTGCTTTTCACATCCCTCACCAGTTGCAACAGCCAGCTGAGCTCTGCCTTTCCTCTATATTTATCCGAACACACAAAGGCAATGTCTCCATATTAATCCTGGGCGGCCCATCCCTGTTTCCACCTTCTGTTTGCTTGCATTTTGCCTTTGAATTCAGGCAGGAGCTGACTCTTCAATCATGCAGGCCTCCTGCCAGATCTGCTCAACATCTCTTACCTTGACAAGGACCTCGTTTGCCCTCGTTTACACAATACACCACGTTCTCCCATTTTGTACATTAGTTACAAGCTTCTCTTCTTCGCATGCAACATCTCACACCCCAAACTCATTCTCTGCATTCTCTCTTCCAATCCTATCTCTTTGTATGCTTCGAGTCTAAAGCATACAATTTCCAAAAAGTTTTATCTCAATACTTTTTGCTTACACTGCATATTGAATGACATTCATAAACCTACCTAAAAACAATTCTCATTACAATCAAGGCTCTTCAAGTCAGGATTGTAGTAAATGTTTCAAAGGCAAAAAAGAGGGACAAGAAAAGGCATTGACAGAGGGTAACAGCAAATGCTAACAGATACAGCAACCAGTAGAGAGGGAAGGTGTCACTGGGGAAAAATTTTTTATTCTTGTCTATGCTTATTTTTCAAAATAGAATCACCCTAAAGAACCTCTGGGCTAAAATTAAGTCTAATTGAGCATAGTTTTTTAAAATGTTTGTGTTCACAAATTCCAAGTATATTTTCATGATTACAAAGACCAAGGTCATGAACAGCAAAAATTCCGAAAACTGCATTTCAGCTGCAAATCTTCACATGACTTCCAGAATGTGTACTTTTTTTTTCTTAAGCTGGTTACGATGAAATAAGCTCATGTGCCACTGATAATTAGGGACAGTACTCATTGTCACCAAAACTTGAAAGTGTACTGGTTTATGCCACTTCATCTTTCTGCACAAGGAATTTTTAAATACTCTACTGTTTCAAGAGCACTAGCAAAAAACTTCAATACTTCATAACTTCAAAGAAAAGTATTATGTTAATATATATGTGTTAAGCACTAAGGAATTTCTAAAAATGCATGCTGTTTTTTCTTCCACTGGCAGACTGTTCCTATGAAATCCTGAATTCAGATAGAAGTGTATCACCATAGATGCCATCAAGAAATCCATGTTTGCTACAGAAATTAAGAAATTGAAAAGCTACCCACAGAAAATATTTGGCACTTGTCTCTCTGTAATGCTTTATTTGGAAAACATACAAGTTAAAATGTATAATCACATGAGATGAACAGCAGTCTACTCTCAAAATTTTCCAAAAGACACAGATCTGATCATCCCTCTTCATTACACAGGAAAGAAAATAAACCTGAATAAAACAGGACTACTGTTGCACATATCAGTCAACTGAGTAGTTTTATGGATAGTGATATATCAGCATATTGTTAACTATTTATAATGCTATTTTATTCTATTTGAACTGATTCAAGACTATGCTTTCAGTTTTTACTTCACTGCAATATTGAGACGCAATACAAGAAACTATTTTAAAAATACACACTCAAGATAGCTGTTTAGGTTCTATTTACACAAAATGAAATATAAAGGTTCCCTCACAAAGCTAGTATCAACTTCCTGCATTTTTAAATTAAGGATAGGATATAAGATAGTTGAAATTGTTTTCTTTCTTTATATAAAATTGAAATGAATTATGAATCTGTATCTTCTATGTTCTGTCTCACAGTTTTAAATTAAATAGTGAAATATGGGAGCAGTACAAAGCAAAGACGGTGCAAAATATAGGATCTATTCACAGCCTACTGAACACAGAGAGATACCCAAAATGTTCTATTACAAAGTGGAGGGGTGTTTTTTTCTCCTTTTTGCTTCCTTTCTTTTTTTCTTAATCTCAAAAAAATCCACAAGCAAAAAAAAAATCTAAAGTGATCAGGGAATGGAGAAGGAACTACAAGAACACAGCCTGGTTTTCCAAGCAAAAATAGTTTCAAATGGATACTCTTTCCCTCTAGGCGTAAATCAAGGATACGAACACCAGAAGGGAACAGAGCTATTTATGGTAAAGCCAATACTGGCACACAATCAAATGGATGCAAATCAGCCAGGAATAAATCTATGCTACAGAATATAACAAACAAAAATAATTTCTAATGGGAAGAGCAGCAAGGTCCTGAAAGACCTTCCTACAAGAAGTAATAAATCTCACAATCTGACAAGTTTCAAGATGGTGCCTGAGTGATTTCCAAAACAGACTGACATAATCACTGGCTAATCGGATTCAATATACTAACAGGACTCTTCCTGTTGTGCTATGAACAGTCACTAAGTCAGGATTTAAAAGCTTTCCTAGGTCCTTACCAGGAAAAAAACCCACTTTAAATCCGTATCACTTCTTCTTAAAGTAGAATAAGAGAAACAAGTGGTTTTAAAGTCCTTTCACCTTTTAACATAAGTATTAAGCAAAATACATCTCACAAGAATTTTGAAAATATTTCAAAGCACAAACTACTTCTTTTCAAAAACACATTTTAAAGAAAAAATCTGCAAGAAGGCATACTCACCACCTTCCATCTTTCTTTGACCAAGATTCCCACACTGAGGATGTCAGGCTGCTCCCCTCCTCCACTCATTGCAACCTCCGGACGTTATGGAGCTGCTATGCAAAGTCTAGGTCAGTAGAAACCATCCAGACCCCAGGAGTGGCTTCCATTTAACCAGTGACTGCGGAAACAGAGCAGAACATGGGATCTTAATGATTAACAGAATAATATGAAATACAGAGTGTTTCTCACCTAGCACCTTAACTAGTGTTTGTATCCCATAGTGACTGATGTTGAAATTCTAGCCAAACTACTTCCAGTACAGAAATAAATTCAATATATTCTTCCTTTTTTTCACCTGCTCTCTCTCGAACTTCCAAGCTCAATCTCCAAGTAGTACTAATGAATATAAACATTTTCAGAGTTATATTCTGCAGCCAGTTTCAAATTGCGTTAAATCATAATTACTTTTAAATTTAATTTTAGGAACAACAACTTTTAAAATGTAATTAATAATTTACTAAATAATTGGTTAAGTAATTAGTAGTAATACATAAGAACATTAAAGTAATATTAACCAAAAAAATTATAAAATTAAAAATAGGTTGTTAAATCAGAATTGTAATTTAATTTATTGCACTGTGTACGGACTATTCCACATTTTACATGTTTCACATAGCTAGGATTACTTATGATTAAGTAAGTCTAGTTTTGTTGGCTTACGTCAGGGTACAAATAGCTAAAGGAAAAAAAAAACTTGTCTTGGGTAATTCTATCAGTTTAATTTTTTAATTTTCTGGCTTTAGGCAACCATATCTAAATCGAATTTTATATAGCAATATAAAAATTTGTCTTTTAGAGATTAATCCATGCATAATGGCTCCCATCAGCAACTACCACAACCAACTAAAAGCTTATTTCATTTGTTTGAAGCTTTTCTAGAATTGTGCTTATTTGTTACACTGGTATAATTACACAAGTGTAACTCTTTGTGCAAACTGTCTAATCCAATAATAAGACTCTTCTAAATTGTTTTTGCTTTGGGTTTATTACTATCACTTCCAATATAGCATAAACTAAAAGTTAAAAAAATCTCTTCTCCCTGAATCAACACATAAATGGTATGCAAAATCAGTACAACCATTCTGATTTAAATTAACAGTATGCCCTTCCATGTGGATAAATGCCAAGTTTACTACTGGGACTAAAGTATGCTTTTAAAAAACAACCTGCTGCTTAAACAACCTGGCTTTTGAGACAGAATTTTCTTTGACATGACAGTAACTGTGGAGTTTTTCATATTCCTTCATACTCATTTTTTGCATTTCATTTATGCCTTCTTGCTTCAATTGTAAATTCTGACATTTAAACCAACTCAAAACAAAGCAGATCCCTCTAGAGAAAAATTTATCTGGATTAGCTGAAGATCTAAATTTATACCAAATTAGAGTATATTACATCCCTGTAAAGGGTGTTCATTCAGAATATGTAACCTGAATTGGTTTAATTCAAACAAATGAAGGGAAACCAAATTAAGATTGCATATTCTGAGCAACAGCATCCAGCCTGCAATTTAATCAAGTTGAACTAAACCAATTTAAATTCTACCGGTGTTAGTAAATTCTCTCCTGCAAATAAGGTCAAAATTCTAAAGAGAACTATAGTCATTTATTTGAACACCCTTAACATTACCAACTATTGACCATAATTACTGACCTTTCTAGCCGAATTATTGTAACATGGTCAGGTACTAAGTAAATCAAAGAGAAAATGAAATGGCACTAATGAAGAGAAAAAGGTCTATTTCCAAAACTACATGCTTACAACACGTACAGTGATTTTCCTCGTTTGCTCAAATCTTTGCTTCCCTTTCCATCACCCACCAGTTACATGAAGTAAGTGATGGCCTTCACTAAGTAATAAGTTTACTTCTATATCAGGACTTCAAAGGTTTATTTTTCTGACACCTATTTAAAAAAAACAGTAACGGAGAAAGTATTTCTCTCATCAGAGCTAAATCTAAAATTGGCAAGTATGAGTTTTGCCAAATCTTTCAAACATGAGCAAAATCCATCACCTGTAGGAAAAGAGATGCCTTATTAAAGCAAAGATATGGCATCAGTGGGTTTAGAGTTTTTTGTTAATATTGCTATCGGCCTTGATCTCATACCTGATTTGATACTTTTATTTTAAATATATTTTACATTACAATTTATAGTCACAGCTCTGACAAACATTTCTGAGAGCTATTAATTCATGGATTCTTAAGCATACTAGGAGAGCATCAGTAACTGTGCCAGAATGCAATAGTACAATACATATATGCACAGAACCATCCCATACCTTAAGAATTATCATAGAAATACCCTATTACTGTAGATAACATCTGCATGATCTGGGTAACAAAAACTTCTGCATTTATACACAATTCCTCAATTCTATTCCAATAAACTAATTCCTTGTTAAATCTCTTGTCATCTTATAGCATTACAAAGCAACAAAATCTATTCTATATCATCACTCACTGGTATTCAAAGCACTAAAACCATAGTGCGTGGGAGGCAAAAGTTCTCTCCTAAGCCCTTGAAGGCAAGATCCTGAACACCTCCTAAAGCTTAGTGAGCAACTGCAAACACTATGTAAATTCTAAGGCCAGAAATGTTTTAAGTGTGTTTGTTTGAACATCCAAACTAGAAAGTTATCCTACACTTACAACCTGAATGTTTTCTAAATACATTCACTGGAAGCTAGAGTCCTAAAAATCATCATTCAGCACGTCAGCAAGTAAACTAAATTTAAGACCTTGACCTAAATTTCCAACTGTACTCGTTGTGAAGAAAATCTTTTAAAAAATTCAACACATAACCAATGCCGTTTTAGATTTTCCTATCTCAAGCTTGTGGGTGCCAAAATACTCATCACCACTTACAGATTCCAGGTGTGAAAAGCTCCCAACTGTCTTATGTGCTATTGCCAAAGAGTCTAGATTTCCTTCTGGCAACTTCTGCACTTGCAGCTATGTTGCTATTACAAAAGCGGCAATATTTTCTCAGTTTGAAGACAGAGGTAAAAATATAACATTTCGTTTCAAGCTAACAGTCTTATTTTAAAAACACATATTTCGAGCTACCATACTATTTCCAGTTTGCAAAAGAATTCAGCACCAAAACGTTACAAAAACCCAAGGCAAAGTTTATGGAAGGAGTATATCATCTTTCACTAAACCAACAGGTAAAGGTGGCAAAAACATACCAGTTTTAGGCGCACAAACTGTTTTTCAAGTCCAAAGTAGAATGAGCAACTTTGAAATTCAATTGAACTTGAATCAAGTGCACTGAAGTAAACTTCATTATGTTATGTATGAACTGAGATAAAAGGTACTCGATATCTTGCCATAAAGAAAGAGAAGCACCTGGGTACACACATGAGAGAGAAAGACTACAGGGCTGTGGCTCCTATGAGGAGAGGATGTAGTTTATTACCTACAGAAAATCAGAAATTTTTCAGCAAGGAGAATTAGAATGAGCCATAAAATAAAAATTCTGTTTAATCATGATATTTTTGCCATGGTACTTTTCATCTGAGCGAGTTAATTTCCTAATCTTATCTGTCACACCATTGCCCAAAGACTTCTGTGAGAACAAGAGAAAGAATGGATGTTAGCTGCAGGGGACATGGAAAGGCTGGGCTGCTGTTGTGCTTTCAACTCAAACCAGTTGCTGAACCTCAACCTCAGGTGCAGAGCCTCCAAGGCTAACGTGGAAACCTAACCCTTTGGAGAGGTTTATGTCATTCCGAATAACACTGTATTGTTCTCAATTTTTTCCACAATTTAGAGTGAGCTCCAAATCAAAAAGAGGCTTGTGAAACCTTATTAATTATTCCAAAATTCATTTTAAAACCCTAAAAGTGTCTTAAAAAAAGAGCTGTATTTCTCTGTCTTAGATTCACTATAACAGTTGTGATATTTACAACAAACCTAAATGAAACTAGAATGGGTTTTTGCTATTACAAGAATTTGTTTTACCTGTCATGAAAGCCTTCCTCAAAGAAACTAGTTCTCTGATCACTTATACAAAGTGAAAACTATTTTCAAACCTGCAAATGCAAAGTCAGTTTTGCAATTACCTAAATTATACAGTGTTACAATAACTATTTTGCAAGATCCTTGTAAAATTTTCATTGCAGAAGAGTTAAGTGATAACAAAGTGTCGTTTTGAACACCAATAGGAAGACAGCTTGAAGTCAAACAATTAAGATATTTTAAATAATATCATAGTAATATAATACCAAACTATTTATAGTTTGGATTTATCAGCAAAATAAAAGTCTTTGTTTCCAGTTTTTTTGAAATGTTGGAATCGTCAGCTATCTTCTTAGGATACACTTAGAATATTAATAGATTACCATCAATGTCACTAACTTTATATACCACGGAATAATATAAATTGTTCCTTTAAGACACATGTAAGTATTGCCCTTTCCACTAGTACTATCTATTTTTATTATTTGATAAATCAGTCTTCTCAGTAAGGAAAACACCTAATCCAGATGTACAACACACAACTACAGAAGGCAAACTACACTGCTCTGAAGAATTTCTTCCAAAGCCTACACAAGTTTTGGCAGTAGATACACAGTGATTTATAGAGGAGAAACAGGCATATACACAACTAACTGCTATTCATTTCTGACTGCTTAGTCCAATCAAGCAAAGTTCAGGGTAAACTCTAAATATAAATGGGAAATGGGAACTTTGTGGAAAATACAAACCAAAAAAATCAGCAGAGGAACTTCAGTGAGATGACCAGGTAAATGACGTGGACAGCAGAATGCTGCCTGCACCGACAGTGTTCTAATGAACAAGGAGGATGCCAGTGGGAGACCAGCAGCCCAGCTGACAGAGCACAGGACTGTACTGTGCCCAGGCCACAGCACCACGCAGGAAGAGATCTGGACCTCACTAACAAAAGCTGAGAATTCCCTCACAAAAACACGGTGAATAAGGCCTGACAGTTTGCTGGCTGTGCACATAGGTATTCTATCTCCTTAAATACCTGAAGACTGCTACACCAAGCAAGGTGACTCCAAAAGAGCCTATCTGACAGGAAGATGGAATCTGAGTGAGCCCACGCAGTGCAGGAGATCTACCAAACTCTGGCAGGCTTGGGCCTCCTCGGTGAGGGGAATGCACAGCCATCCTCCCACACAATGCAGCAATCCCTGAAAGAGTTAAGGAGGAAAGACGCACTATCAAATTATGGTTTATGCAGGAGACACCTCAGTATATCCAAGGAGAATTGTACTTTCCAGCAGTAGGTCAACAGCACTAGAGAAGTCAGGCACAAAGAGAAGATAAAAAACCACTGAGACCCTCACGCTAAGACCAACTCAGCACTGATCTCAACATCCCTAGGGTAGGAGACAGCCACATTAAATGAGCCCTCACGAACCGCCAAATGACATGAGAGGTGGGAAATGGCTTGGTGCTTGACTATACTGAAGGGAAGTGTCACTAAGGCAGCTAAAATAAACACATAACAAGCTATTGCCAGCAGAACAGCACAAGTTATTACTTTACCTTCTGTTTGAGCAATATCAAATTGAGCACAATCTACAAAACCAAAGGAGATACATAGCTCACCTAGGACTGCCTGACCAGTCTGCCCCTAAAACACATTCATGCTGGGAACTTCCATGGTACCAAGGTTAGAGCCAACAGCAGGACTTAGCAAGAGCATGCACTGGCTTTGTAGCTGTAGTTGAGGGCAGCTACAAACAATAGCGACTGAAACTTGAGCTCCTCATTGGAGGTCCTTCAAGATTTGAAATGGGAGAGAGGTATTAAAAACTGAAATGGAACTTTGGCAAAGGCATTTAAAGTTGGGATAAATCCAAAAATATCAACTTCATTTGCAGCAGAAAAAAAATTAGGTTAGACAGTAGAAAAGTAGATAGCATGGATAGCTAATCACAGGAGCAGACAGACTGCATTAGATCAAAGATCCACCTAGCCCAATCTCCTGTCTCTGACTATTGCCGGCAACAGACGTCTAGGGAAGAATACAAGGACACAGAAAGCATATAATCATGCTTTCCCAGAATATTATCTGAGGATATAGCGAGTTGAGACACAAAACACTTTGAGCCAAAGATAGTATTTAAGATTTTTCATTTCTGAGTACATCAGATCTTTTCTGAACCCAGGAAAGCTTTTAGCATCCATAACACTCTACTGCAAGCAAATTGTAATTTAATTCCATGCTATGGGAAGAAGTATATCTTTGGTTCCAATTTATCTTCTGCTAGTTACATTTGAGGTTCACTAATCCTCGTACTAGAAGGCAAAGGCTCTCTGTTCTCTTAGTCCTACACAGGGAATAGACCGCTACCATATGCCCCCTCATTTATCTCTTCGCCTATTTAGTTTTTCACTATTTTGATCACCATCTGTGTGGGGTTTTTTCCAGTTCTACTACATCCCCTCTAAGACTTGGAGACCAGCATTGTTATTAGGCACCGACCTGCTATTTTAGAAAGAACCTGCAAGACCTCATTCCATGGAAGTAAGCTCATCACTCGGTAAATTTTAAAATTATTTTTCCCTAAATGAATTGCTTTATGATAATTTTCATTTGTCATTACCTTAGACAAAGTTGCAAGGTCTTTCTTCAGCTCTTCCCTGTCTCAATCTTTACTAATTCTAATACCCTTGTATCACCAAACTTTGTAACTGCAGTATTTGCATCTCTTCTAGATCATCTGTGAATATACACTGCAGCGCAGAGAGCTATAGTTTTTAGGCTGATGAGCTATCAAGCTCAATATTTACATTTTTAATTCAGGTTCTATTAAAAAAACAACATTTGCCCAAATCATTCATATACAGAAAACCTGAGTTGTGATCTTTCATCTGGCTCATTAATGCTCTGCCTTCAAAAGCAGAATGGATTACTTAGATATTTAAACACAATCCTTCTTCAAAACATCATTATTCAGCATGTGACATAATTAATGGTCATGTTTTTTAGAGATGCTGCCTGACTGTACCTCTGCTTCATTTTGGTCTTGCAAACCAAGCAGCGTCTCTAACACAGACCAAGTAGGAAGCAAAGCACAAAATATCAGTTAAGAAAGACGTGGAAAAAGGTCAAAAGAAAGCCAACATGAATGAACAGCTGGTTAAGAGAATTTTTAAGTGGAAAAAAGCAAGCAATAAAAGAAACGGTAAATTACAGCAAGTGCAAAAGCACGACAGGGACAAAGCAAAATAGACTGAGGAAGATAAATAAAATACATTAAAACTAATAATAAATCTTTCTTCAGACAATGGGAATAGAAAGCTTGCCAGAGAAGAACTAGGACCAATAAATACTCAGGGTATAACAGGTATATTCAAAGAATATAAGATTGCAAGAGAGGAGCTCAGTGATTTTTTGCGTCTGTGCTGATATGAAAATCAACTCAAGTAAACTCTTTTTTTCTGGCACTTCCGTGAGGACGTTATTTTAAAAAAATATATATTATAAACCCTTGCATGCAAAAATGCTCAAGATCTACAAGCAGAATTAGTTCCATTATTTCAACTTCTATTTGTCATGTGTTGTGCCTTCCATTTTATGCTGGGTTTAGTCTCTAGTCTCAGTGTCTCTATATTTATTACTCCTTCCATTTATTGATAGATTTCCTATTCCCTCTAGCACCAGGCCACTCATTCAAATACAGATTTTCCTATGGACATTAAAAACTAATACTAATGACTAATATTGTAAGCTTGACATCTACCTCTAACAGGTGCTTCAAGCCACTCTGCGAACAGCAATGAAATTATGTTGATTTAATAACTTGCAGCTATAGTACAGGCTTGCTTTCAATGATCTTCCATATTCACTCATCTTTTTTCACTTATGATTGAAGCAGAATACTCCTTTTTAAATTTCGTTTCATTACACAGAGCAAGCTTGTGATCCTGTCAACCAATAAAATTAGAAACACTCCTCAGCTGAAGCATCAAAATCTACTACAGTATGTATTTTAAAACATACAGAATAACCCTTTTAAAAATGAGTTTCGATGTATATTTTACAAAATGTTAACTTACATAAAGATGAAAGGAAACATGGCTTGGAGCAGTCCCAGTGTAATGTGGGACTTCAAGCAATTTTAACTACAGCAGAGATCAAAACATTCATAGGCTATTAAATACAGTAAGTTTTGGTGACATTAATTCATTAGCGTTCATTACGTTTTAATGGTTATGACCACTTTCCTATTCTTATGTAAATATTGAATAGTTTCTTATAATACTGCTTTTGCTAAAATCCTGTGTGGTAATAATGTAAAGTTTTAAATTATACCTATTGCTATAGAAAAAAAAACTTAGACTGTTCACAGAATATGCTATTATAGTGAAAGACGTTCAAACATTAAAACGTACGATGTTATCAAAACCACTTAACATCATATAATCATACTCAAATGATATCACAGCTAAGTACTGCTATTTGAATTACAACAGCTCTTTCACTTAATAAAAAAAAGCAAAATCAGTTTAGAAAGTACTACTTACATTTTTTCTTATTCATGTTGCACTTGCAATTTACACCATGTGACAGAGAGATTCTGGTTCAAATTTTGGCAGCAGACTTGTAGTTTTTTAAAACTTTTCCAAAACTGGAAATTCACTTCACAAAACAGACTGATATTACTAAGAGTCCATAGAAGCACATAACTTTTTTGCTAATTCTATTCTACCAACGGAATTGTAGAGAAATATCCTCAGCTCTTGTAAACTTTAGAGTAGCCTGCCACAGGATCTCACGCATTCGTTCTGAATAAGCTGAAGTCTGCTCGTATCAAGTCCAATATTCCTATGCTTCTCACTTTCTTCTCTTCCCTTTGGTCTTAATGCACTGTCTCAGAATCACTGAAGCCAAGGCTGTCATCAGCCTTCACATGTGTGACAAGTTATTCTTTATTGCTGATAACAGGTCCAGCAGCGCAATCCCCTTAGTAAATTCATCCAGCACATCAAAACTCATCCTTAACAGTCCAGACTACACAATGACCTGGACTAAGGAACGTATCTCAGATAATACTAAACCTTTCAGAAAACCTTAGTTTTAAGCTAGCTCTATTCCCTGATCTAAATCACTAAGTGGCAATACAAATCCTTCTACCAGGAGAAAGGGTGAATGGGTAAAATTGCTTTCAAGGTGGCAGTGCTAGTTTTAAGTACCTAATTGTATATGTAAAATAAAGCAAAGCACAGCTGGGGTTAGCTTAGCTGGACATTACTACTGTCAATAATTTGTTTTTCTCCCTTCCAGACTAGTTAAAACATTGCTTTATGCAATGCACTCTAATAAATTTTTGTTCTGGAGACAGAAGTTATGCCAAAATACTGTTAATTCAATTGTTTAGAATTATCTTAACAACAAGAAAAACTTGAGGAATCAGCAAAAGAATTTTAATTCAAAAACACACTAAAAACATACAGACTTAGTCCTCTGTTAAATCATAATCACATCACAATCAAGCTTTTTGTTTTTGTTTTTTTTAAATGTCTCACCTATTTCTCATCCAGCCAATCATTTTTCTCAATAGGACTAAACATTCTTCAACAGGGAGTCTTATGCATGCACAGACCTGAGCTAGCAGAATTTGGTTCAATAGTGGTGATCATGGGCAGACAAACCTCCACAGCTGTAAAGATTAAGGGTGACTTCCACACACTGGTCAGGTGGAAACAGCAAATTTGTTTTACCCATAAGTTCATACATTACTTATAATTTTTCCATTACTTTATTCTACAGATGCCAAAGTCATCACACCAAATGCATCCTTGCCAACCCTGAAAAGACAAATCCATTATCTCTGCTGTTAGCATGTTAACATGTGACTTTGTTACACAAGTTCAGTATGATAAAAAACAAATTATAGCTGATTGATCAAAGATATTGATTAAACAGGATGGTTTTCCATGCCTGTATCTGCCTTCAGAAAAGACCTGGAAGTGCCTCACTGTTACACTCAAATAATTCTATGGCTTGGATGCAGAGAGCCAACACATTAACACATGTCTCCTAACCTCAAGGCTATCTTCCTCTTAATAAAGCTGGTGGAAGCATTCAGGGTCAGATTTTTAACAATGAACGTTCACAGAATGCCTTTGAACTCACTGACAGTCAGGTACAGCAATGCTAAAGTTTGAATACCAAGAAAACTTTATTTTAAAAATTGATTGTTACCTCTGGCAGCAGCTACACATTTGACAGGGATTTTTATATAGGTGACAAATTTTAGGCTGCTAAAGATCTGAGCACCAAGCAAAACAAGGGTATAAAGAGCCACAGCAACTGTGATTTTCATATCTACTTTATGTTACTTCAGAGAACATTAGATACTGTGCTTATTTTAGCCAAAAAAATAATTTTAAAAAAAATCTCATGAACAGCCACAAACAATTGCTGTAAAACAACTAGGAAGACATACGACTATCCTTCCACAAATAAGTTGCAATGTAAAACTGATGAAAAAAGAGACAAGAATTCCTATCATTCTCTTACCACTTGACAGGATAGTCATGCCTCTTAATGTTCTTTTCACTTTTCTAAATGGTTTTGATTGGATATTCCTCAACATAAGTTCATAGAGAATCTCTGAATTTTAGCTAAATTCTAATCTTTGATACCTTTCCCAGATGAAACATATTAGAGAGGCAAGTCCTGATTATATGCAATACTATGCAGGCTTTTCTGTTCAATTCTTACCACTGGATTAAAACTTTGTTTTCCTAATTTCATTCAGCACATAAACACCTTTTTTTTGGTCTGGCACTACCTGCATGCAAGAAAGAATGATACAGAGATTTCTACATTGTCTGCTAGGGAAACGATCACACACTTTTGCTGACATAGAACTTCCTCCCCCAAGAGGACTAGGCTTTTACCACATCATTAAATATTTAAAAACCTATGACAAAAGGAAAAAAAAACCAAACCAGGGTAGAAGGTAAATGCTTTTTAATCCATTTGTTGGTCATTATCAGTTGTCAAGTCTGACAACTTGTCCGTGGAAAATCTTAGGCTGAGGTAGGTGGTGATGGGAACAAGAGAAGAGATTCAAGTATCAGGTGCATTTTCAGAAGTTTTACTTAAGTGTTGAGAGCTGCAGTATTGAAGTGTAAAAAGTCTTTTTAATTTGCTTCAGTCCAGCAGCTAGTAACAAGAGCTCAATAACTACTAACAATTGTGGAGTAACAATTCTAAAGCTGAGAAATCAAAAAAGGATGTGAGAGACTTACATCTTACTTTGAAGGAAAAAAAAAGCACGAACAGATAGAGCAAGTCATATTCTCAAAAAAGGAAAGTAGTTCAATCTACTAACTAGAGATTACTTTTTTGTGTGTGTGAAATGAAATTGGCGTGCATATGGTGATACATATGAAATGAAGCAAACTTAGCAAAACATGCCATCGATTTAAAACAAAACAATTCATAGAAATTATTTTCCATTACCATGTTTAAGGACTATACAATCCAATTTATACACACAAAGCCTACCTAAATAAAAATAAACTAATCCTCTGGGGTTTGCCTTTTTTTTTTTTAATACATCTACAGCTGCCTCCCTCAGGTTCCCTTACTTATTAGTTCTGATTCTTTGCCCTAGCCTTGTGCAGCACTTCACATTGCACAGAATAGCAGTCATCTCAAGAAATTCAGGCTCTTGCCTGAGAGCCATGAAGTCCTCACAGCAGAAAGGCATACAAACCTCTCATCAGGCAAGGCCTGAGGAAAAGGAATTAGATGGGAAAAGGGGAGAAGGAGGAAGATGCCAGGTGTTCAAAACACCTTCTAGCACAGTGGCACTCCTTTGTTTTGCTTCTCTCCCTGTTCTTGTTACTACTTCCTCATAATTAATGAGCTTCGTAGCTTCTGCTCTGCATCAAGACTCTCAGGTATATCTGCATCAAAGCAAAAATTAATGCAGGGAATCAGAAATGTAGTATTCTTTATAATATTGCTATACTAACATACTTTGTAATAAAGAATATTACGTAACTTACTTTTTTCTATACATATATACACACACACTGCATGTGATTTTACATTATACATACACATATATGATTACATTATTTACATATATATTATGTATACATTACATACATGGTATTATATATTTTACGGGAATACAGAACTTCATAATTGTATCAATGAGGATTCGTTTCTTTAAACATAACTAATTACACAAAATGGCAGCAAATTTAGCAAGGTAGCTACACATAGACGCAAATGAATACACCCTATTGTTTAATAAATGGGTAAGGTATTTGTAAAAGTGAATTACTAAAATAAGAGGATTTACGTTTAATAATAATTAAAAATGGGGTATTACTAATTATCTTCAAACTACCTAAGAAAGAAAAGAGTGGCCTGGGGAAGAAGACAGAACACAGGAGTTAGCAGGACATGGAGGAAAAGATAAAAAAAAATACTAATGTCTCTAATAAGCTGAAAGCTGTTTATAAATCTTACTGTTATTTCCCAAGATCATCTTTGGAGGCTGTTTTACTGTTCTATAGAATTCTCTTGAGGCCAGAGCTGAGATCACAAAACAGGTGTTTTGTGAAAATTATTAATCTACAGGCAGATTAATGTTTTTGCCCTTTATGTGCTGTCTGAAAGTTCACTGTGATGCGCAGATTGTTTAAGTTTCACTTTATAGTGAAACTTTATAGAAGTCCAATGGAAAGTTTATATCTCTTGCTCGAGGATGGTATAGATAAGTTCGGTGTGACTTGAATGACAAGGAATCTGCTTCTGATGATGAACTCAGCATGACTGGGGCTGTTAAAAAGCCAGGAGCACTGGTTTCGGGAAAACGTCTTTCACATTAGAGTCTTCTTCCAGTATAGGCAGCATTTGCATAAACTCCCAGGATATAACGATACATGAAAACGAGATGCTAACAGCCAGCGGTTTGTAATTTGTAATTCCTTTTTGTAATGAAGTAATTAACTCCTTGCCTGGAGAGGGCCGGCGGGCAGCGGGCGGGGCGGTGCGGGGCGGGTCAGCACCCTGGCCAGCTCAGCGCCCCGCACCAGCGCCGCCCCGCTCCCCCGCTCAGGGACAGCCCCGCGGGCGACAAGGAAGGATGGGTCACTCGGGAAGGGCAGAGACACCTGGCACCGTGACGAGGATGCATCTTCTAGTCCCACGATAACTATTACGTGGATGCGTCTAAGTTAGACAGGTTGAGAAGAACACATTTGAATAACTTTTATTTTAATAGGAATTTTCAAAGAGATTTCCGAGTTATCAATGTAGATTCCAACAGATCCCCGAAACACAGAAAAACTCCAGAAGACAGTTAATGCTAATATTTGGAAAGGTTAAATAAAATTACTTTGGTAACTACGGTCCATCAGCTTGATATCAATTCCAGGCAAAACAGAATACTTGAGTATTAAAGAATTAAAGGAAGACAATATAATTACTGCCGTTCAACTAAGGTTCCTCTTCTTGTCAAACTATTTATGATGATGTTACAAGTTTGGCCTAGAAAGATAATAATATTATGGCACTTGTACTTCTGTCAAATATCTACGTTTGTATGACACAGCACAGTCTGTCTTTAAGAAACTAAAATGTCAGAAAATCGACAGATCACACATTAAATAATGGGTCCCAAAATATAACTGTAAGTTAACTGAACTAATATGTCTCTAATTGGTCCCATAAGAATCAGTTCCTGACTTTATACCAAAACATTTTTTACTAGGGGGAAAAAAAAAAAAAAAAAAAAGATAAAGTCTGCAGTTGATACTAAGATCAGGAAGTGGTATAGAACAAACCGCATCAATTGTTTAATTGACTGCAATCAAACTACACATGTTCCAACTGGAATAAAAGAGGACATTATACATCAAGGAGCAATGAATAAATGGAACCATCCCCTAACATGATACAGACAACCAGTCACTTCTGACAAACGCATGGGCTGCAGTGTGAAGGCTATGACAACTATGGACGAGGAGGCAAATAAACACTAAGGGAGACTGTAACAGCTCTGTCTGCTCGTTTCAGGATTGCTGCTGGAATATTATATCCAGTTCTGGTGTTCACATTTCAAGCAACGATTTTTTTTTTATAAAAAAAAAGATGCAGAAAACCAAATTATTGAATTACTGGAGAACATGTATTAACTGCCAAAATCATGAAACTCAATTCCTTCAGATAATCTAATAAAAATTGATTTAGTCAAGAGAACTTACAAGAGATCATCATTCTGATATACAAAATCATGTGAGTAAAAGGGTTGAACTTTTAGGTTACTTTGAAACAAATAAAAATCTCCAAGGTCTCTAATTTTAGTCAATAAAGATATTCTACTATTAGAATACTTCAGGAATTATTTCAGTGGATTCCTCATTACCGACAATTCTTAAAAGACAACAGAATGATTTTCTAAGTTATATGCTCTTATTCAACTACTGTTAGCACTGTTAGTAATTAATGCTAGTAATTCAGAGAAGTCCTGGGGAAGCTGGTGTTACACATGACGTTAACCTCAATAATCACAACAGCTCCCTTGGTCTTAAAGCAGTCAGGCTGAGATATGAGTTTTTATCTTTGAAAATTAACTATAAAAGTATAATTCATTATGAAAATATCATTATCCCAAGTAAAATTAGTATGCCGAGACTGTCCTAAGACCACAAAAGTATTTTTCAATTGGCCACAGATCAACATGGGGATCAGGAGACTCTCAAGCTATTTGAATTTCTTACACATCAGAAGAGACAAGGGTACAAGCCCAGATTTTAACTAGCTGCCAACCAAGAGCGAAACTATTCCTAAGAACACAACAGCAAAGTTTCCCCCTCCCCCCCCCCGAAAAAATCATGGCCTTTCTTTTAATTCTTATTTAAGTAATATAAAGTATTACCTGTTTTAAGAAATACTGGCTGTGCATACAGAAAGACATTCGATACCAAATCTCTCAGAATTAAAGCTGGGGCTTTAAAAATAATCCTGGTTTAATTCTTGACCTATAACTTGCCACATTTGTATACTTTGAACATTTAAACATTTGATCTATACAAATAAAATGTCTAAAATTTGAAGATTTTTTATTTCAGATTGACCGAATGCAGATCTAATTTTGTAGATATGAAAACATTAACACATGACAACATAATGGCAAAAGCATAATGACTGTAAAACAGTATTCTATAGGTTCTTGAATTTACTTATAAGAAATACAATTCTATCAACACAAGTTTTAAGGGTTTGGGGATTGGGTGCTTTCTTTTCTTGTTTGTTTGTTTTTTCACTATAGCAACAGTCATTAAATTTGCTTTAAGGATATTCAGTTCTAAACTGTGGTGAGATACTGCTTCATTTTGAAATTATTATTTAAACAAAACTGAACTTCTACTCTGTAAGAGAACATCGTGGATATGGTACCATATGGCAAGCAGGGTTATTAGATTTCTGCTGAGAAACAGGAAACATACAACGATATGGGTGAAATCTGTATATATATATTTTTATTAATACTAGAAACTAGACAGTAATAATACAGGGAATAAATAAGAATATAGTTATTACTACTCCTAAGACGAAGATTGCAGCTTTTACCTCTTTCACAGCAAGGAACATAAGAGTACATTATCATATGTCAACACCAAATATGACCAATATCTACTGCAGGGCTACTCATATGGCAGGCCCTGGTCCTGATTCAGACCATAAATCAATTCTGTCCACAGCTTTACTCCAGGAAAAAAAATATTCTAGGGAGTCGTTATATGTCGATGCAGGTCCTCGCGACAGAATTGATGTATTACCTACCAACTCCAACAAGGCTGCCGAAGTACAGCTGCTCTCTGATTGCAGAGAGACATCAAGGGAAAATTGACTCATCAAGGAAAGGTTAGTTCAGTCTTTGGAGATACGTACAGAAGCACGGTCATGTGACTGAGGTATCCTAAGCTCAAAATTTATGAAATACATAAGAATACATAAGAACAATTCCTCTTGCCTCCTCACCAAGTTGACAATGAGCAGAAACGCCTATCAGCTGAGCACCCAGGCTACAGTAATAGATAGGATTTGGTTATGATTATTATCTCAGGTAGACATTCAGGGTGAAGGTGCACATAACAGCATGACCTAGCAAGAGTTAGAAACCTATCCCAGCAAAAAAACAACTCCCTTGTAAGAAACAAGGGACCCTTTGCACCCTCAGCAAATTTGCAGATGACACCAAGTTGGGTGGGAGTGTTGATCTGCNNNNTCTCAGAGGTCCCTTCCAACCACCACAATTCTGTGATTCTGTGATTCTGTGAAACAATCATTCTCTGTCAAGTCAGCAAGTTGAATCAGTGCAGCTCAGAGATCAATGGACACTAGAAAAGGCAAAGGCAGAGGACATCATCTTCCATTTATAAACAGCAGCCAGCTGTTACACTGGTTCAACAATAATGTGCAATTTCATTCACAGGAGCTAACACATGGAAGATATGGTTATATGTATGCATATCTATAAATAAATGGCAACCAGCACCAGACAGTCAATAATGGAGTTTCTTTCCTGCATGCATTTGCTGTACTGGGGAAGGCTCACTACTTGCTCTTCAGCTTCAGCATTAATTTCTTAGTTCTTGCCTAGTCAAGACAAGAACTGTCTGGGTTAGCTAGCACATTTCTCCCACAAGACCAATAAATACTTTCTTCACACTGATCCATTTTGTTATTCTTTCATGATTTTTCTCCATTCAGACAAACTGTTCAACAGGTTTTCCCACTGGAAACACCATCTTGCTCAAAACTGTAAAACTATAACGTTACCCAAATCATCATGCTTACCACAATAATCCCTAAAGCTTGACGAAAGAGCAAATAAACTTTATGTAGTAAAAGAATCATGACCCAATATCAATCCCCCTCCTTCAACTCTCACAGTATGACATGCCAACTTGTTCTAGGCTGACTCTACTTAGGGAATAATTTTTAGATTTTGTAGACTACTGGAAACAGAAAAATCAAAGTGTCACATATGAAGGCAGGACATTCAATGAAACTAAAGGAGTAACACGGTCATTCCTCATCTAATACAATTCCAATCATTTGATATCGCCCGTTCTGGATGTATTTAACTCAGGATGTTGACAAATGGAAAGACAGGAAAATAACAAATTATTCCAAGACAGAATATAAGTCAACATAACATTATTTAAAACAAAATAACAATACAAATACATTCTAAAAAGTCACCAGTTTGATGCTGAAAAGAATCATGCCCTATTTACAGGTATTTACACATAGCCATGTTTGGTTTTCTGTTTTTATTTTTTTTAAATACTTCAACACTGTGAAGCTAAACAGACATACTTAATTTGTTCAGAAGCTGTACTGCTCGCCAAGAGTGGCATTTGAAGCATTACTATAGCAGTAAACTTAGCAGCTGCAACAAGGCACATCCTGCTGATACACCACACAACAAGGCAATCTCATTCTTAGGACGCTGTCAAAGAACACTGTATTAAATAAAGGTTGCTAAAACCCTCACAAAACCTTAATATCCAGAGAGACTGCATGGCAGACCCAACAAACATGATCTGAGAATTATCTGGGAAGTGATAGAGAGCAGAATGACCCCCCTTTTGCGGAATCAGTAAGCAGTTGCTGACTGAAGACAAGTGCCAAGCACTGAAAAGACACAAACTCTAAAAGGTAAGAGCGTTCCTAAGTGTGGATGACTCCAGTGGAGGAAGGCCATTAACACAGGATATGATTTGTGTGTAACTTCAGTTGTGAGAGAAGTGCACCAAAAACGTAATACAGACCAGGAAGACACCAACCTTGATCGTTTCAGTTTTTCCCCTAGTTAGCTCCAGATTGTTCCTGCAACAAGTGACAAATCCCTTCACAATGTCCAGATATAAAAAATGGCCTCATATTAAAAATACTTCACATCTTCAACAAGCTCTCAATGCAAGTTCAGCATATTTTACCCTTTCTTTATACACCTGACAGCTTTCTATTGGAAAAAATTACTTTCCTCATCAACAGAGAGCTGGTAAATTCATTCATGAAAAAACAGCCAGCCTCCAACTCTTCCAGCTACTCAGAAGCTTCTCCTGCACTCAAACACAATGCTAAGCAACATACACACATTTCTCCAAAAGAAGAATTACCGGATGGAGTTTCTCATCAGTGCAAATAACCTAATTCTCAGTAATTGATTAATCTCTTCAGAGACAAAGAAAAGGCATGAAATAGCATTTGAGCAATGCTTTTCATCACACAACTGTTCTCAGATGTACAGTAGAAGAACCACAGAAAAACATGCCTGAATAAAACAATGAACATATTTTTGAATTCTTAACAAGATACAGTTTTGTTAAAAACGCTAAAGACTTCTTCAGTTTCCCAGTTTGCCCCCTTTTTCTCCCTCCTCTCAAATTCAATCTTTCCCTTCTCCCCAGAAAGTCCTCACGGTTTTCAAAGATTTGTCTCCATTAATTGAAATAGAAATTTGAAGGATAAGTTATGACTTGCACAATGTCTCAAAAATGGGAAAAAGATACTCAATCAGATCAAAAGGTGAAGTGTCAAAAGGTCAGGTTTTATTGTTTGAATTTTCCACTACTTAGGTTTCAAAATTAGTGACCTATAAGCTAATACAGAAAAAAAATAGACTATAAATTTAAACTGCCAAGAATGGCAGCTCGATTTCATAAGCATCCTAAAAACCACCAAGTCTGAGTTATCAGATTCCCTCAAAAGCACACTACTTGACATCTAGCACTGATGGTGAAATTAAAAAAAGAATCCAACTCTAAAATTTTAATAAATATAATGAAGTTGTAAAAGATCGGATGTTATTTTCAAGGAAGTAATTTTGAAAGACCACACAAGATACAGTTACTAAAAGCCATGTTATATAGTATCCAATGTTTCCAGCAGAGAGGGAAGTTAACTTCTATTCTACCACCATGTGACACAGAATACAGTACAACCATAAAAGCGCACTTATTAGTGCATGAAAAGCAGAAAAATGAAACTGCTCCATTTAGCTCTAGTCTCTCATCCAACTGAAATAATTTTTATTTCCTCTTAAAGTTAACATGTTTAATTCCTATTTACATAGTGTAAACTGCTAAACAAAAGAAAAACAAATAGAAGATTAACCACTTAAACAAGTGTTTTTCATTCTAATCATGGACAAGAAATTGATTTGATACTAGGTGATTTTTAAAAACGAATCTGTAGCTCTCGAATTCCTTAATGTACACCTTGCATTTAGTCAATTTTGCATGTTTTAATAATATACTTGAACCCAATTGGCCCATCAGGCTGATCTGCTAGATCCACGGTGCAACACACTGCCCTGTGAGGCCAATCAAATGAAGTTTCTCTGCCCTGAGGAGAGAGTGCTTCAGCAGTCAGAAGGAGGGAGGAAGGACGGTGGCTGATCCACCTACAGCAACTGCATCCTTGTGAGACCACTACGAATCCTGGTGTCTTGTCCTGAGAAGGCAGCTGTTTCTCCTCCCCTCCAGCCAAACACAAAGGCTTTGTGTAGTGCTTCCCCAGAGCAGGAGAGAGAAACACCACAACACACAGGAATACACAGAAACTGTCAATCTCCCATTGTAGAGTATCAGTTCATTCCCACGAGATAAACAAGTCTTCTAGCACAGAAAACACAGCAGTATATTAATATACCACATAGTGCAACTTGACATGCTAAGAAAATGTTTAACCTTCTGTACACAGGTATCTAGAACTGGTAGAAGCTGATCATTTAGAAATCAGTTTCGAGTAGGGAAAAAACTCCACTCATCTCTCTCTTTTGTCATAGTCAAAAGTCTTTCTTGATTTAATCAGTCACATTGGAAAAATCTCTCTGGAATTTGTGATTCCAGAGATAACAGAGCCTGCAGCACGCAGCAGCAGCACAGTGTCTACCTTACACCTAACCAACATCACAATATTCCAGTCGCTCAATTTGCTCTTCTCATTCTAACCCCATCATTTCCAAAACAGGAAGTTTAAAAAGATGCTGAACTTCAAGAGCATAATGGTACATCAGAAATGTATCAGAGAAGAACAAAATATTTATCAGACATAATTGATTCCATTTTCACATTTTTTAAGCTACGATATCTTGATGCACTATTTTCAAAATAACTTTTGACCAATGAATATTACTGCAGTCAAACTTTCCTACCGATAATTTTTGGCAAGCCAAACAAATGTTAATACCCATACTTCTAGTTTAACAAGTAACAAAGTTCTAATACTTTGTTAAAATCCATTTCCACTGTAAAACAAACGAATCGTCATCAATGAAGTATTCTGTGCAATTTAACACAGAATAGAAATGTTGGATATCTTTTTACCATGAGTTCACATACTTAAGACCCCCCAAAATTTTTCCAAGAGCAGCAAAATAAGCTCTAATCTTTTCTTTTCACAGATGAAACACTAAAATTAACTAACATACCTACAAGCTCAGCACATGTTCAACAGACACATGACACTAACTATGCAGGATACATAAAATTTTACTTGTTTTTTCCAGAACCACAACATGGAAACTAATCTCTCACTTTAAGTCTAACACGATTTTAAAATAAATAGAGTATGTTCTATTTTAGGGCTCTCAACCTTCCTGTCAATATAGCTTACTAATTCTGAATGTCGAAGCTGAAATTCAACTGGTCCTGCATGTACAGTCTAACTAAGAAAGCCATTACAACCTATTTTATAACTCATTTTCTATAGTCCTTTCCAGCTTAATTATAAATACGGCAGAAGGTTCTCAAAAGGCTGTGCTATAGTCAGGGGTCTTTCCTTTGTGTCTGTCTCCTGCCCCACCCCCAGAATACTACATTAGTGTTATTAACATCTGCAAATCCATCCCCGTTCACACTACCAGTTGTTCCCAACCGCTCTGGTTCACACCGGAGGTTAGAAACCTCATACTGATCTTTGTCCTCTCGCTGCTTTGGCTCTAGAGTGACAACAGAAGTACAAGGATGCAGTTGCAGCTCCAGAGACCATCTGTAGACTTAGGAACAAGGTATTTTCCCCCTCTCCTTTTTCTAAAAAGCTGGAAGTATGTATGATAGCGTTTTAATTAATTTCTTCCACATGGCAGTTTACACGTTTACTACTATCACCACAGCGAGTGCATCTGCGGCCTAGCCAGGCATATCTGTATTCATATATTGATGCAACTGCTGTTCACGGCTCCGGCACTTAAAGCGCCAGACGACAGCCAGCCAGCCCGACTCCCCAAGCCAGCCTTGCCCACATACGCATCCGCTACACGCACGCCACGGTTAAATCACTGGAAATATAAGATGCAGCTATTTTAAAACAGGGACGTTTCGCCGTCAGAAGACGTAAATATCCGTACCGTTTGCCTCCTTGCAGCAAGTGGGAGGGACAAAAAAAAAAAAAAAAATCCGGTGCCTATAAATTTGAATTCTCCGTAGAGGCCGGGCCGGCGGTGAGGGCTGCTGGAGCCCGCCAGACCTGCCGTGCCGACCGTAACTCCTCAGCCAGCATCGCCCCGTCCCGCCTGCGCGCCCCCCGATGCAATGAGCCCCCGCCTCAGGGCGGGCCGCGCCCCCCCCCCGCGCTCCCGCGCCCCTCACCCTCCCTCTCCCCCGGGGACAGGAACCGCGACGCGGCTCCCACGCAGCAACCGCGGGGGGCCGGGCCGGCGGCGGGGGCTCGCCCTCCCGGAGCCCGAGGGCCGCGCCCCGCTGAGGCGGCCGGAGCGGGCCCCTCAGGGACAACCTCCTCCCCGCCGGGCGCGCAGGAGTAAAGGCGAGGGCCGCCGCGCAGCGTCGCGTCTCCTCACCTGGAACGGAGCCGAGGCGGCGGTGGCGAGTCCCTGCGGAGCCCAGCAGCCCCCCGGCCGCCGCGGGGGATGGCCTGCGCGGCGCTTGGGGTGGGGGGGCGGCTAGAGCGGCGCCCCCCGGGCCAGCCTCCGGCCCAGCCTCCGCCCCATGGCGTGCGGCGCGGTCTCTATGGCGACTGCAGTGCCGGGACGGCGCCGGCCCGCCCGCGGGGAGGGATAACGGCTGCGCGCAGCGCGGAGGGGCGCTCAGGAGGTTACGGAGGGCCCCGCGGCCCTCCCCAACCGGCTTAACCCCCTCGCGGCTGCCGCTGCCGCCATCCCTGCGGCAGTCCCGGCCGGCGCCCGGCCGCGCTCGCCCCGTGCCGCCTCCCCCCGCTCTCGCCCTTCCTCAGCCGCGGCGCCACCGAGCAGGCTGTCCTCCGCCTCCCAAGCGCGGCGGTGATTGGGCAGCCGCGGAGATTCCTCGCGGGCGATTGGTCGCCAGCCCGGTCAATTAGGGCACCGGAGGCGGGCGCAGCTGGAAGCGGCGCTGTGTGCGGGGTTGGTTGAGAGCCGGCGAGCCCCGCTACCGGCCAGAGCTACCCCCGCGCAGCCTCGGGGCCGAGGTGCCCGCTGGGCGCTGTAGTCTCCCTCCGCGCCGGGCCGTTTCCCGACGGGGCTCTGAGAGAGCGCCAGGCAGCGCCCGTGGTGGGAATGGAGGCTGGCCCCCGGCGCTCGCCGCCGCAGGGCCGCTCACCGCTGCAGCGCCCGCTCTGGCCCGGGGGGAGAGTTGCCCCCTCGCTACGGTACCGGCCTCTGCCTCAGCAGCCCGGGCTCGGCTATCTCCGGGCCTCATTGGCGAAGCTGCCCGCGCTCCCGGGGGGTGCCCGGGGCCTGCCTGGGCCCGGGGGCGAGCGGGCTGAGGAAAGAGAGGCGGGGGTGGGGGGGGAGGCCGGCCCCTCGCCTCACCTGAGGCACCGCTGCGGCGGGACGCGCTACACTGAAGGACGCGGCAGGGCTGTCACCCGTGGGCTCCACGCTGTGGCGGTAGGAACGGGTTGATGTGTCCCGCAAATAGGCCGGTAAGGCACATAGGCCTTCGAAGAGAAGGGTTCAGCGGTCACTGGTGACTCCTTACTGCAGGCGAGACTCTCCAGCCCGGTGAGGCGATGGAGCCGGAGCTCTCGGGTGGGTGCCAGCCCGCCATCGCGCAACAGCCCACGGGAGGCGTTTGTGTCAGCCCAGACGCCGGATCCACACGGTGTCACCCCGGTGACCGGATCCGTCTGGCAGCTGGGAGAGACCTGTTCGGTGGGAAGGGGGAAGGACAGATTTGCTGTGCTCGCAGCAGCTTGTGTGCAGTGAGTAAACACGTTGCAGCCTTCCCCTCATGTGCAGTTTCTTTCAAAAAAATAAATAAATAAATAAAGGCAAGCTTAGATTTCCCTTCTGATAGTGTGAATAACTTAAGCTGTTTCTTCATTCATCACAAGGAGATCACAGTCAAGGAGTAAGGTTAGAAAACAGTATGTCCTACTGCTGCTCTACGAGTAGAGAGATCTGAGTGCTAGTAGTTTACACATGAGTTACCCAGCGTTGGGGCTGGTAATATAGCCCAATAGTGAGCCCAAACGGGTGTGACTTGTACATCTCGTCAGCTTCAGTTAGATGCTTCTTCATTCTCAAAGCGAAGTACCTCAAGCAGTGGTCCACCAGTGGTAGAGGTGTGGATACAGCACTGGTGATAAGCATATATTCCTCTGTATATAGAGAATGTGTGTGTACACAATGTGTCCTAACTAACAATTGAAGCAGTTATAAGAAAGATGATATGATAAAGAAATGTTTGTTTTGTGAACAAGGAGGGTTGCTCGAACAAGGGGAGGGCTGCTTTTTTCTCTTTTTTTTTTCAATAGTACATCTTTTCCCTAATTGAAAAATGGAGTTACGAGTTTTGCTCACCTTTGATAGACATTTACAGTTTTTCTGATGAAGAATATTCTACTGAAGGTACATATTCTTCCAAATCTGTCTTAAAGGCATTGCAAAGGTGGCAATTATTCTAGGATAGGCCTACTCCTTATGCCTACTCTTCTTATGCACTCCCTCTAAACTAGATGGTACTTTTTTTCCCCAGATTACAACTGAGGGTAGATGTATGCCCTAATCACCTCTTATTTTAAGTAATGCCAACAAAACTTGCTGTGTACTGGGTGTAATGGGGAGCTCATGAATATGAATCTGTCTGTGAAGAATACTTTATTGTTCCTCAAATAATTGACACATTGCCTGAGGTGTACAATTCTTCAGCAAAATATTCTGATTCAATTAAAGAGAATGGAAAGGTCTTAACAAACTTGTTTATCTGGTTTGTCTGTTTACCTGTTTAACATTGCTAATCCAAGGGACATGGTTTCTCTCATCACTTTGTAACTTCACAAGTTAATTCATTATCTAATATAACTGCATTGTCATGCACAATATCATGGAAATAGCATCATGAATATATTTTCTTAGCATACTGTAAGTCAGCATGCACGCTGCAAGCTTTAAAAGACAAAATACTCTTTCTCTTCATCATCAGTTAGTTTTAAAGTTCTAGTGATCTGTTAGATTTCAAATTACCATGGACTCTTCATAAGCAGACAAAACCTGAATGGTTCAAATAGAAATCAAGCAGGAAAAAAATATACTAAAACTGAGTCTGCTCAAAAAGAAAATCTGTTTCCACTTAAATGCAGGAGGTCTTTACAGAAAAGATCTCATCTTTTTTAATTCACTGCTCCAGAAATATACCAAGAGGTTCTTCAAGGCTTTCTGTTCTACTATTTTTGGTTCAAAGATGATGGTAAATGTAACAGATGCCAGCGTTTCCTCTATCAGTGCAAACTTGCAGAATATTTTCCCCACAAAAAAAAAAAAAGCCCAAGATGTTAAAATCTCTATCTTTGTGTAACTATGGAATCAAGCCACTCTAGCTTTTTTACAGTAGTACAGGTAGTTAAGCTTAAATGGATAGTGTTGATTGGGCCTGGAAAAAGTTATGGGGGGCCAACCTTTATTCAGGTTTTACATTGCTAGTTCTAATTGGCTATCTCAATGTAAGAATGTGCCTTCTTTTGCCGTGTAACTATACCTTGTTCTTATCTTCTAACCAATTGTATTTTATTGCTGTATCTGGCTCTGTGTGGTAATTATCTGGTGTTCCATAACATGCCATTAAGAACAGTTTTGGATGCAGAGGGAGTAAAAGGCGGATTAAGTGTAAAAAGTGGCCCTAAACAGTATCTACGCATGCTACTGTTAGAGACAGACTAGAGAGCCAGGTGGATAACTGATCTGACCCTGAAGGGTATTTCATGTCCTGATGTAACTTCTTTTTTTTTTTTTTTTTTTAATATAGGAGCTGGTCATGCAGCCTTTGAATCATTATATCAAACATATGTGAGTGAAGAGACACTTCTGAATCTGCATGGAATGGTAAGAGCATCCAAGGTCCTCCTATAAAACTACAAAGCTCTTGCAAGCATATAGAAGTGCAGCAGCCCAGCACAGATACACATTTAACTCCGATGTGGCTGTGAATTAATCTAGTCATTTTGGTTTACTAGTACTTATGTAGAAAGAAAAGGGGAAAGAAGATGAGCTTCTAACTCCAACCTATTGCAGATCTCTGAGTCTGTTCCTGCTATGAATATTCCCTGGAAGGTGAATTCTTACATGTGCATTTTACCTGTCTGTGCATATAAACAGTGAACCTAAATATTTCTTCTTAAAAGTATTGCATCGCTTTCATTATTCCTGAGAAATGCTTACACTGAAATTAGGTTAACATTTTTATCATAAAATGTAGCAAAAACATTACTTTTATAAATAAATTATTAAAATCACAGAAAGGGGAAAATCATTATTCACATCTACAAAGGTTCAGATCTTGCCAAAAGGTGAATTTCACCTTGAGATGGAGAAGAGCAAGTACTGGAAACAATTGTCTGCTGGTTTAACTTTTCTGAAGTCAGAAACCTTAGGATGTTACTTCCAAAACAGAGGAAAAATGAAGTTACTTGGCAAAGTTAGTCAATAGCTGTAAATCACCACAGATGGACACCTCTGTGTTTATTCTGAAGATTTTTAAATATCTCGGTTGGTGAACTTCCAGGATTGTCTATAGATGGAACATAACTTTACAGTGTTTCAACTTCTGCTTTCTTAAGCTTCTTGGATAATAATGGAAAAATAAATTTGCTTTCCTGGAAATCTTCTTCCTTGTGGAATAAGGGAGATGTGAAAATTTTCATCAGTGTTTTTTGTCTGAAAGGAATGATCTAATGTTTCTTCAAGGAATCTTTAAAAATTAAAAACCACACCTATATACAAACATGTGCTTATATCTGCCAATGGAGAGGGGTGACATGATTAACAATGTGTAAGACCTTCTGAACTCTGCTGTTATTTTCTTGAAACAAATGTGTATGGGAGCAGATGATTCATCCGGCATATTACAAACTCCTTGGTTTCAAATTTTTTTGAACTTCTTTGCCTAGACATCAGTGTGTTGGGGTTATTTATTTATTTCTGTATGAGTCAGAAGTTCTGAATACTGTTTCTGCTTAGTTGACCACAGAAGTAAGAGGCAAAACTCCAGAAAAAAATTTTGGAGTGTCAGAAATCAAATTATTGTAAGAAAAGAGCAGAGAGAAGAAGAAAGAAAAAGAGGGGGAGATAGATAGTAAGATGCACAGACTTCATAATTACTCATTTCCGAGAGATGGAAAATTCCAAGGTTTGCTTAGTCAGTAAATGAAATCCAACAAATTGTGGAATTTGTTCAAAATAGCAACTTAAAATGCATATATAAACAGAAGTGGAAACAGTGCTCTCACTGAAAAGTAGAAAGGAAAACACATTTTATAAGCTCACATTTCAGGCAAAAGTCAGTGAGCAAAAAAGTATTGTGCAAAGATGGGATAGCACTTAACAACTTTTTGTAGATGTTTAAACAGATATTCAGTTCATAGCAAATGAAAAATTACAGAACTTGAGACATCTAGTTCAGCCCTTTTTCCAAGGAAGGACCAACAGTCCTATGACGTTCCTGCCTAGTATTTGTCAACCTTTTCTAAAAGTACTCTGTTGATGGAAATCACAGAGTCACTATTCTCACTAAAAGAAAGATTTCACCCATTATTTCTTCTCCTGTCACCAAGGAATTTATTCCCTGTCTCTGTGCAACTATCTTAAAATTAATTGAACACAATTTTTACCTCTCACCATCAGTCTTCTCTATGCTAAGTTCCTTCAGTCTTTTTTCATTTTTCACGGATCGCCATTTCTAGACACAGAGTGTCAATAAGCATAAAGTCCCCTCTGAAGGGACAGAGGGATCTTGGATCTCTTTCAGAAGAGTGCTAAGAGCACTGGGTCTGGGTGCTGGGTTTTGTCTATTTGACAGCTTCAGAAACTTTGGGAGTCTCTCTCTTTTTTTTTTTTCATAACTATCTCCTTTTTAAAAGAATCTCAGATTCCCTACAAGATGTTCTGAGTAATATTGTTCAGTTGAAATGGTGTCTAGAGAGTGAAAAACAGCATCAACATCAGGTTCATAATAAGGTGAGAACAGGGAGACTTCATGATTAGTGTAAGAAGTCTATAGGAGGTCTCTTCAAGGAGAACTGTGAGAGTGTGTGTCTGACTCCTTTGCTAGGGGAAGAAGGGTTAATTGCCAGTACAGCACACCAAAGTATTGATGCTATGAGATATGGAATAGAAAAAGGAAATTTTACATTATTACGTAAAGGGAATTTTGTTCGGAGCCCTCATCATATGTGTTTAATTCCCTTCTGCAAAAAGCTTCCTGATGACTGACTTGTGGTCATAGAATCATAGAATCGTTTAGGTTGGAAAAGATCTTTAAGATCATCAAGCCCAATGAAAACCTAGCACTGCAAAGTCCACCACTAAACTGGGTCCCTAAGCACCACGTCTACCTGTCTTTTAAATAACTCCAGGGAAGGTGATTCCACCACTTCCCTGGACAGCCTTTTCCAAAGCTTGACAGCCCTTTTGGTGAAGAAATTTTTCCTAATCTCCAATCTAAACCTCCCCTGGGGCAACTTGAAGCCATTTCCTCTTGTCCTAGCACTTGTTACTAGGGAGAAGAGACTGACGCCCACCTCGCTACAGTCCATAGCAAATAAGGTACAAATGTGAAAAGCAAAATTGCTGCATGGTCTGATTATGAATAAGGTTGTAAAAATGGATTCTGGTCCTCAGAAAAAAAGTTACAACCAAAATGGAAGCTTTAGGTTACTAACCAATTTAAAATACAGTTTCGCTTTCCAGCTTTACCATAGACTACTGGACTGATTTTAAGGTGGATACACTATTTCTGTGCCTTAGTTTTCCATGTGTAATGACTCACCATGAGTCAGGAGTGGATGACTCAGAGGTTATGGACAGTAGAGCTCCTATGGATTGAAATCAGAGTCAGCTTGATAGGTACTTGCACGGAATATAGAGAAGTCCTGAAGATTAGCAGTACATGTGCAGCGCAGTTCATGCAAGTCTTCTGTAATCTCCTTTCTGCCCAAGACTGGCTCCATCATCCATATTGTTATAACTTTAAACGTATGAAAAATGAGAATTATAATACATATTTTTCTGATTCATTTAATCTGTGATTTTTTCAGGCAATGCAATGAGCTGCAGTTACAGTATTTGTATTTTGCATGCAACATAGTACAGTGGGTCTTCTGGCACAACAGTAGTACAGTGTATAGCTCTAGTTGTAAAAATATATAACTGACTTAGTTTGCAATAAGCTTTGTGGCATTCTAAGTACAAACTCGATTCTTCTAAATTACTGTCTATCCCCAGTATTTCTTTCCTTTGAGTTTTGACATGCCTTCTGCCATCTCTGCAACTCCATAAGAATTTCAGGTGGTGTGATTTAACGTAGGTATCTTCATCTAACTAAACCAACCATAATCATCTAGATATCACTATACTTCCTTCCTAAAAGTTCAAAAATTTAATTGAGAGGTGAATATTCTGTAAAGACCCAGTTGCTTCTATTTGCCTAATAACTTACGCCTCTCAGTATCTACTGTGTGGTTCACAATTTTACCAAGGCCATAAAAACCAGAAAGTCTAAATTCCCTTTTTCATGCCCTTTCCCCATTAACACATACAAGGAGAATCTCTTTCAGAATATGGACTGTCCCTCTGACGCACTGACGTTGAAGAATAGTTGTGCCTCCAGGTTTAGTCCACTACACCAAAATCTCTTTAGTTATCATTTACATTATATACAAGATGAAGTAGAAAGCCATCCAAACATATACACTAAAAAAACCCCACATTATTTTTGGAAACTAGATGTAAAATTCAATTTTGCAGCATGCATCATCCCAACTAGCTATTTAACTAAGCTAATTCATAATGCATCTGTCCTTCCTTTTGGACTTATATATGAATGGTTATAAAAAGATAAGTAATTGGCCAAACATTTACTAAATTTACCTGTCTCAGATCCGAAGCCACGGCACAGCAACCTCCACTGTTAGCAGGAAAGTGTGTGTTTTCTTTCTACACCACTGGTTGATAGATGGCAGACCCCCATGTACAACCACTCCTGCTGGGTTACAAAATGCTACTTTGTCATTATGGTCTCGGTGTCCAGGCTTTCCAGCAGGTCTGTAAGGAAGTGCAGCATGGTCATTTATAGATGGCCGTAAAACAAAAGTAATTTTTGAGTAATTCAACTTTTAGTACTAGCTTTGCAGCTGAAACCACTTCCCAATATGAAACGGAACAAAAATACAGGTAGCATTGACTTCTATTCGCATTAAGACTGGTTTTAAGTTATTTCTTACAATGATGCATTCCTGAGCTGCCACTAGCTGTGTGAGGGACCTCTAATCTCTTGAACACAAATAAAAGACAGCTTCTTACTTCGCATTGTAGGAAAAAAAAAAAAAAGCAACCTACATACAGCAGTACTGCCATCTTCTGCTTGCTTTCTTTCCTGCATGGAAGTACTAGGTTTATACTGCAAAGCAACAACAGGAAAGGTGCTTTTTTCTACTACTAGGTATCTGAGGCAATAAAATTTTCTAATACTCAGGGATAACGTATGTCTGGAGTTCCACAGATGGGGGTGGAGGGGTGGGTTTTGCACGTGAACTTCTGGGCATAGAAAAGGACTTCAGATGTTTGTCCAGGATTTCTAATATATCACATCCCAGCCAGAGCAATATCTCAAAAATGCAGAAGGCACACATGTACATTTGTGTACTCGTGCTGTCCACAAGGAATATATTATGCTCATTGAATATGCTCCTTAGAGGTGATCTGTACAAAAATGTACACATTTGAACAGATCTAACATGTTCCTTGTCATCTGCACAAGTACTCCAAGACCAAAGCACGAATGACCCATGTGCACAGGACTAATGCAATGCAGTTGGGGTATATTTGATCATATGCAAGCATTTGTGTGGTCCGTATGCAATAGGTCCAACAGGTCCCAGCTGTATCACATGTGCTCTTCATCTGAAGTTTCCTGGATGTGCTGTACATCCACACATAGGCAAGAGAGAAAGCTGGAAGCCCTACTTCACGTATTTTCTTTAAAAAGGTGAAGGTATGGTAAATTATATTTTTCCAAACTGAAGTTGCCAGCAAAAGGCACATTGAGCCTATGCAACTCCCCGGACCCCACACACGTCAAGGAAGCTGCTCTGTATAAGTTTGCCATATGGTCTTAGGTGATGCATTGTTGGATGGAGCATTCAGTATAAATACTGATGCATGCAGAGGGGTGTCTGTCTTTAGGAAGGCGTGAGACCATAAATGAGACGAAGAGGTGTATTCCGAGAATACAGAGTTAGAGTCAGAGTAGTACGATGGGGGCGTTTTACTGCTCATCACCAGCTGGGAGCAGACAGTTTATGCTTCTGAGAACATTCACATGCATTACAATCCCCGGTGCAGGGTGCCTGGCAGTCAGACATTGTGTGCTTACTGAACTGCTGATGCGTTATAGACCGCGTTATAGACCCTATAGACCAAACTCGGTCCTGGTTAGTGATTCAGTTCTGGTACTAACTTCACCACTAACTCGATGGAGCATTGCTCAAGCTCAGCTTGTTGCCACTACTGTTGCCGGTTCTGCCCAGCCACATCCATCCCTCAAATTGCTACATGCTGGGCTCAGAAATGCCAGAGGACAAATGCTTTTGCTTCTGGCTTGGGATAAAGCTTTTAAGAGTCTAGGGCAGAGGTTTCTACTAGATTGTTCTTGAACCTGGAAAGCTTCCCAAACCAGAATCTGCTGTGAGTCATACAGGATGATCCAATTGCTCTGGTTTACCTGAATTCCTTCCTTGGACACAGCCACAGCCAATATACAGAGGACGGACAACTCCACCCAAAGAGATAAGGCACATAATAGTGAATGTAAATGATGATTGCCTATGATAGGCTTTCCCCTCCCACAGACCCAGAAAGTTTGGTTATTCTCATTCTTTTCTCTCTTAGACCCATAATTATTGCTAAGAACTAATGAAGACATTAGCAGGTACTGAAGAACAGTCTGTTGCTTACTACCCCAAACCTCTGGGGGATAAAAAGGCAAAAGAAGTTAGCAAAAATCCATTTTGTGAGTGAGATCTCAGTTCACACTCAGTTAATTGGCCTGTTTTGCGGGATTTAACCTGGTGGCATAAGAACCTTGAAATAAATCTCTTAGATACGATTAGAGATGAAAGAGAGATTAGCACGGGCAGGAGAGTTGAAGTCTTTCTCCATCTCTGTAGGTGAGTCAATTTAAAGACAGAAGAACTACACAGACATCAGGAAATCAGTTCTTCACTTTTCCTCAGGATGCCTGATCCAGGTATTTTCTCCCCTGTACTCGGCAAGTTACCAGTTTCAAGATCTTGTTCAGTCCTCTGAAGCAGGTTAGTGGTTTCTTTTATATTAAATCACAGATAGGAACATGTGATTAGCTAAAATGGCAGGTTTTCGTGACATTGTTTAAGATAATGGGATTGGGACCTTTGTGGTGAAGGCATGAGGGATAGTGGTAGGCTGGCAACCACAGAAGGGCC
>JAOXJM010000041.1:26615604-26626433 GCA_026413425.1 Tringa solitaria
TCCTTTTCTCCAGGCTGAACAACCCCAGCTCCCTCAGCTGCTCCTCATAAGACTTTTGCTCTAGACCTCTCTAGAAGTAGAAGCTCCTTTGTGAAGTAGTCTCAAAACATGTGCCGAACCAGCTGTTCCACATGGGTACAGTGACAAAATGCTAGCGGAAAATTCCCAGTGGTTCCTGTGGCATGCAAAGTTCTTCTTGTATTAGGTTGTCTTAATTAATGCTTGTGTTGAAAATCAATCCAGAAATAGAGAAACACAGGATTTCTGGGTCCATAACTTCCATTAGAGTTCCACCAAGAACAAGTTCAATAATTGTCTTTAGTATTTTCAGTGCAGATACCTAAAAAGGCAACATCTCCGTGAACATTGAACCCACGTCTTGCACACATGGTACCAAGAACCACCTGGGATGACGTGCTGATATCACAGTTAAGAAATACAGCAAATAAAAAAAATGTAGTTTTCCTGCAGTAAGCAACTTTTCCAGTTGGAAACATAATTCCCATTTTCCTTTTGTTACTTCGGAGAGGCCTACATCGCAGCAGACTTGCCTTATATCCTTTTATAAAAATCACAGACGTTGCCCTGCTGCTGCCACCAGACGTGTAACACCCAGATTTCTGTCTTGTTGCAGCCGTCTAAAGAGCAACATCGATGGCAAATTCTTGGTGGATGGGGTACCCTTCAGCTGCTGCAACCCCAGCTCCCCGCGGCCCTGCATCCAGTACCAGCTGACCAACAACAGCGCCCACTACAACTACGATTTTCTGACGGAGGAGCTCAACATCTGGGTGAAGGGGTGCAGAGAGGCCCTGCTGGATTACTACACGGCTATTATGAGGTCCATCGGCGTCGCGGCATTGCTTATTTGGTGGTTTGAGGTGAGTCTCATAAAAACGGTCTGCGTCAGAGTCATCAGAAGGTTCCTGCTCTCTAGGATGGGAAACAACTACGGTGTAACACAGGGGAAGTGCCTCGGTATCTAATGTAAAGTCCACGAGCACTTCAGGAATGTTGTGGGGCTTCCTTTAGGACAGACAACTTTCTTAAAGTCCCCAGAGCGAAAGCAAATCTCATTGAAAATGAGAACTATTAGAAATTTTGTGCATTTACAGAGCTTTTTCAATAGACTGGGGCATATTCCCTTCCCTGAAGCATTTATGGGATCAGACACAGGATGATACATGGAGGGACACAACTGCAAGGAAATTAGGTGAGAAGGTCTGAGGATTGTTTCAGGCCAGTTTTAACAAAGAATATATAAAATGTGAGCAGGCCTTTGGCTCAATACACTAATTTCATTTATAGTAAAAATTGAGTGTAAGTATTAATATCTCAAAGCCTCCTTTTTCCATTCCATAGCTTCACCATATAGACAGTGTGTGCAAACACGGCATACCTTTTTAGATGTAGATTAGACTGCTTATTATGCAAATCAAGATAAGCATATCCCAGGCAAGCACATACACCTGCAAAGATGCCGTCTTTCTGCTGACACCTGTAAAGAAGGTTGTCTGGATGTTGTCATCCACAGGGAAAGGACCACTTAATGGCATTGGCTAAAATATGGTTTTCTTCCCTCTTTAGGTTATATTTTTCTTATTATTGCTCTATTGCATAAATATTAGCATTATAACTAAAACAGTTCACAGCAGTTCTCAAGCAGTGCCAGATGGAATGGTGGTGCCAGGAACAGCAGGCTTTTGGCAGCTCATGAAAAAGCCGTGGACTGGCTCTCCCTCCTCCCTTACGCCCTGAGAAGCCGGGCACGCTGATCTCCCTTCCAAAAGAGCAATGAGAGTGGGGCTTTCTCCTAAACTTATACTTGAGCCTCTACTGTAGGCTGTCCTTAATTTTAATGCATTGGCGTGTAGGACACGTATGGCTTACATATGCATGATTAAACTCCTTGGAGGAAATACCAATTTAATCAAGGTCAGTGGAAAAAAAAATCCACAGACATTAAAAGACTACAATGTTTTTTGTGTGTTTGTTTGTTTGTTTGTTTTTTCCCAGTGACTGATGGTTCCATGACTTAATCATCCATTCAACATCAATTAGCTGTAGTCTCTGAGGCTGCAGCGCTCCCAAGTAATAGTAGGTATTTATGTGCTAATAACACGGAGGTGTGAATGCTCTCTGAAGAACAGAGAGAGAATCAATCAGTCTCTCCCTGGTATTTTTTTTCTGAAAAAAATGTAATTAACTGGGAGAGCGGTCAGATATATTGCTGGGATAAACAATTTGTCTGCTTTACTAAATATTAATTATTAGGCCTGTAAATACACAAGTCAAAAAGCTGACTCGGGGGTAGGAGTGAGGCTGCAATTTAAACTCTCCTGTTTAACCATTAACTGCTTCTTCCAGCTCTCTGTGCTTATTGGTGTCCGGTACCTACAAACAGCGATGAAGAACGTCCTTCTCTTGGGAGATCTGGAGGGCGAGTCAGACGGCTGGTTACTAGAAAACAGCTTTGTGGAAACTGCCAAATACAACATCAATATCATTAAGAACCTCGGCAAAGCCAATCAGATCTCCACTGTCTCAGGCATGAATGACCCCAACATTGATGTTCAAAGCACAAACTGTGGCAAAACTGATGTTACAACAAAATCGATCCCAGCAGCCAGCTAGGTGAGTCCTCGAAGAAGTGACATCACAAGTGTAGCTCTGACATATTACAGGCACCAGATTTTTCACTGATGGGGGAAAAAAAGAGGTGGTAAACCCAATAAGACGACTGAACAAAGCACAGGCTGGTGACAGCTCCAAAATTGCTGGTATTTCTTTGACTGGGCACATTTTTATTCATTCTTTTGAAATCGCTGATTTTCACCCCTGCACAGAACCAACTTTTGGAATTTTATTTTCCCCACTTTCTCTCCCTCGTTTACAGACTTCTGTCATGGTCCAAAAACATCAGAATAATCATTATTTACGAGCAAATGTTCCAGATAGGGGGAGTCTCCATCTACTAACCTACAGATTGGTCTGCTGTGTACCAACAGTCTGTCATTGCAGCTGTAGAAATCCCAGCAGGAGGGAAATCCCCAAAAGAAATCCCCAGTGGAAATCCCACCACATAAAAAGACAAAAAAAAAGACAAAACCTGTGAAATGAAAACTCTGTTAGTCCAAGGTAGGATAGAGGAAATTTTAGCCCAATTATACATATATTCCAGCCCTTCTAACAAAACCTACCAGCCAGGTGAAACTGAGTTGGAAACAATGAAAGTAGCACAATGTGTTTAACTTTTTTTTTTTCCAAAATAGTCTGAAGTATCTCCTAATTTTTTCCCCCTCTGTAGTTCAGAGAAAGCCAACTGCCAAACCTCCCTGAAGGTCAATGGCTACTGCTGAAAGGAGTTCTGGGCTTAAGAAAACTAATTGATAGCTCACGCCAGGGTATTTGAAACTCCAAGTAGCACGTGAAAGCACAAGTTTTAATGCAAGCAGATACTTGCCATAAAGCTAATATTGACCATCCTAGTGCTTAGAGCTCCTAATTTCAAAAGTACTTACATAGATCCAGGGGCTGGAAGATAGGGATTGTTTGGAACCGATGAAGGCAAAGACCGATGGATCTCCCCTCACATTCTCAGGAGCTTTGTCAATGGTTGGAGTAAAAGCCTTCAGCACCCAAGACACTTGTAGTTACAGGGTGGCCAAACAGCATTCATAGCGAGCAGGAAAAACGTACCGATACAGACTAGAGGATAAAAGACCAAATCAAGTATTTCACTTGTTACTGTTGTGAATACTACATTGTTGGACCATAACTCGGGATGGCTTGTGCATTCTTTGTGCATAATCAAGTAAAAGAAGTTATATCACTGGGATATTCAAAGCAGAACTATTCCTGCTTTTGAAATTACATGAAAGTAACACTAAGAATTCAAAATTCCTTTACCTGTCTAAACAACGTTGTTTTCTATAACACTAGAATAAGCACAAATTCTACTGTTAGATGATATTGTAAATAAAGTGTGTGATGTAAAAATCTGTATTGTAATTCAAGCAGGTTATATACATGATCGTTATTTTAAATGCAATTGCTTCACTGCTTAAAATTCTAGGTGTATCCTTAAGTATGTTAAAAATAAAAAAAGGACAGATGGGGTCTGTCTACACCAGCAGCTTGTAGCACGTGTTTTGCTACAAAGAGGCTTTTAAAACAGACCATTAAAAATAGTTCTTTCCCTGAGAAAGCCTCCTACTTCCAGGAAACAGCAGTTTGGGACTTGGTATGACACAGAGGGTGTTGGTATCACTGTGTTTTAATAAAGCTCAGTGGAAATTTTTTTCTATGAATTTGCATATTTATTTTTTAAACCCATTCATGTTTTTGATATCCAAAACACCACAAGGAGCTTCAGATTTCAATTTCTCACAATTCAATTCTACGTTGTCTGAAAAACTGCTTCTCTTTGCTTGTCAGCTCCCTGACAGCTCAATCAGGTATCCCCTAATGCTTGCTATAAAATGTAGCTGACGATCATTCCTTATTTATTCCCTCCATATCATTCCTGGTTCTACAATCCTCCATTATAATCTCTCTTAGTCCCGTCTTTTCAAGTCAAAGAAGTTGCTATTTAACTTTTTCTTCTATGGAAGTTGTTTCACATCTTTGATAATTTTCATCACTCATCTCCATTTATTATTTTTAATTGAAAACTCTGCGTAGAGCTGAACGCATCATGAACTAAATAGCTCTTTTTTCTTTTCCTAAGAATTCCCATAATTGCTTGCCCTTTTGACTGTTTCTGGGCACTGAGATAACATTTTCACAGAATTATCTGTAAAAATGCTAAGAAAACCTTTGCTATGGATATAGCTGGGGGCGCTGGCTGACAGCAGGCTCCATGGGAGCCAGCAGCGTGCCCTAGCAGCCAAGGGGGCAAACCCCATCCTGGGGGGCATCAAGCACAGTATGACCAGCCGGTCTAAAAAGGTGATCTATCCCGCTGTATTCAGGGTTGATGCGGCCTCACCTTGAACACTGTGTGCAGTTCTGGGCCCCACCACAATTGAAGAAGGATGTGAAGGGTCCTCGAAGGCATCCAGGAAGGCAACAAAGCTGGTGGAAGGGCTGGAAGGAATGTCCTGTGAGGAGCAGCTCAGGACTTTGGCTTGTCTAGTTTGGAGAAAAGGAGGCTCTAGTTGAGGCCCCTGTATGATGGATTTATCAAGAATCTGCTCCAAAAAATAGATTTAGAAGGAAGAGTGAACTCAAATGATCACCCAGCCTGAGTGTCTCCGTACAGACAGAAACTTCATGCAGCAGTTGCTGTAACACGTGAGCACGAAGAGCAGAGGAGTAGCTGCCCGGCTGCACGGTTTCCCTGCCCCCCACCCCCAACCCCCCACCCTTATTAACTTTCCTCTGAAGAGAACACGTTTCACCATAAAGGACTAGTTAATATTTGGCAAACCAGCCTTCGTCTCGCAGCCAACTGCCAACCCCCGCAGCAGCGGCTGGCGATGGGACCACTGGTGGCATTCACCGCCTGTCCACACATTTCCCAGGGAGCAGTTGTCCTCCTGGCTGTTACCAGTAATTACTGGTAATTAGATTATTAATTTCTATCCTGTCTGGGCATTCAGAGTCTCCGTGGAAATAGATGTATTACAAAACGGTGACAGCTCATTTCCCAGCAATCAGGGTAAGTTTTTCTTCACTAAATAACTGCTGAATACTGCGTATGTGTGAGGTTCCTCGGAGAGCGGGAGCACACCCCGCTCCTCAGGCTTGCGTGACAGCGCCTGTCACAACAGCTTGGGTGTCCCGGAGTATTTAACGTTACAGCCACTCACTGGATGAAGAAAACAAACCCAGGGAGCAGCACAAGCTCCATCTTTAATTCTCCGTAATTTATAAAGACAAAGATGGCATTAGGAAGCCAAGCCTTTAAGCCGGAGCATCTGCTCAGACACAGAAATAAATACGATTTGGGGGACGCTTCTTATCCTATTTGTTATTAATGCTTAATCCAGTCAGAATTAATAACAATACATTTGTTCAACAGCAGCTTCCAGAGTGAGGAACTCACCTATGCATAAAGCCACCTTCTTTATAAGCAGTTCTTTGTGAAAAAAGAAACTGAAACCTTTTCACATTCAGTTTCTGGTGAAGACATTTCACCAGTACCTGACAGTTCCTGTAGAAACTGCGATTAAGATGCTCTTCCTCTAAAGCTTTCTGATTACCACTGAAAACACTGATCATAAAGAAAAAATAGCTAATAATTAATAACTAAATAACTAATAATATACAAAGACAGCACATTTAGAGTTTCATTTATATTTTAAAAATGAACCCAGCTCATCTCCTTAGAAGCTAGAAACCCCCCTTCCACAAGGATTTGTTTTATGTGCACGCACTCGTACAATTCTCTACAGCACAGGGCTCAGGATGTGTGAAATCTTACCAATCCCTTGGTGCTCACCTGCTTTGTATCGGTTTCCCCCTACGGGAGCACTTGGGGCTCTGCCGTGCTCTGTAGCTTAGCAAAGAGCCAGGTGTGGAGCTGACAGAACAGAGCTGGAGGCCTTATTTAGGAGGAGACCATCAGTTAAAGAGATGATCTTGTCCTGTTCCTCTGCCTCTATTAACTGAGGCAGGTGGCTCCGCGTACGTACGTCCAATTGCTCAATTAGGTTCTGGATAAGAATTGGGAAAATAAGTATTCCTACATCACATGACCTATCACACAATTGAGATACATTTGGTTTTGCCACTTTTAGTAAAGGCCAGCGTGATTCACAGGAAGAAAAATGGGACGAAAGAATTGTTAGCACCTGGAGTGGATTATTCCTCAGGGTAACCTTCCAGCAGGAACTCTGGGACACTGGGATGACCCCTCTCCGAGCACGAGTCTGTGCTCAGTACTTGTACCCAAGGAAGCTGATGGTACCTGTGGGGCACTCCTAAGAGGAAGGAGAGGTCAGGTTCTGCTGCCTGCTGAAACAGACTGACCACGGATCTTCACAGACACAGCGAGGACTTGAAACGATGATGAAATCCACAGTCCCCAGTACCTGCTCCACCACATTTCCTCGAGGCTCATTCACTCCAGCATGGAGCCAGAAAATCTACCAAAATTAAGTCTGATAGATTCCAAGTTGTTTGACAACCTGTAATTAAACAGCGCAAACTAAACCCCTTCTTTTGACACTGATCTCGTGAACAATAGTCCCACAAGAAATAAAAAAGAAAACTCGGGTCCAGTTTTGATGTATTATGTTTAACTTTACACCTGGTCTCCTCTTACTCCCCATTACACAAAATAACATACATAATTCCCTTGGAATTTCAGCTCCCTCTCCTTCAGTGCACATTTCCTTTACACACCTCTTTCACATACACTTTCAACCACATGGAATGTAAGTTCAGTGAAACGTAGCCAGGATTAGAAATATCTGGCTTTGAGAAACTTGTATGGGAGTAGATTTTCAATATAATCCATTTGTTTTCTATATCAACCCCCAAATTCAGCCTACCTGCAAAACACAGGTAAAAACAAACAAAGGAGATTGTGCCACAGAAATTAAACAGCTTTCATTTTTGAAGAAAGTATCTTTGAAGATCTTGTCAAGTAACAGGTTAAAAGAATTTAAGATACAAACTTTGATGTTGTAGCATGAATCTGACTAGTTTACAATGGAGATCTATTCAAGGATCTTGTCTAGAGACTAAAGTGGATTTCAACCACAAAGCCAAGCCTGTGATGGCCAAAATCCTCCTTTATATGATTTTGTACGTTGCACCTTGAGACTCTTACTAAACAATCACCTTCACAACATTTTTGCTAGCAGACTTCATCTACACTTACCTTTTAGCTTTCCAGGAATTGGCTCTCAGAACCCCTTTGCTTTGCTAAGAACAAACAGAGGGAGCAGCACCAGTAACACTCAGGCTCCGCCAGCGGAGCGGTGCCCGAAGCTGCAGCAAAGCAGCCAGGACGGCCAGCAGCTTGGAACAGAAAAAGAGGCAAAAAGTACTGGCCATTTCTACGTAAAAGATTTCTCGGCTGTTTGCTTAGCTCTGTGATAAAGCACTTTTTTAAAGGAAAAATTAAAAAAAAAAATTTGCATTACACAGCACATTAGACCACCAGCACAAAACCGTTCCCTTTCTAGAGGTTAAGCATCTGACTCAGAGAACACCCCGTTCTTCGAGAGGCTACAAATCCACTCAACTGATCAGTTTAAAGACACCAAATATTAAATTTAAGACTACTTAAACTTAAGACTTTTCACAAATTGAGGTAGACACTGCAGGAATTTGCACCCGTGAAACACTAGGACAAGTTTCAAACGGGATATTTCTTTAAATAAGAAAAAGCGTGTCCCCATTACTCACGGCTACAATGATACGGACTACAGGGAGAACTGGAATTGTTTGCCAACCATTTACTAACTCTTCCACTGTTCCCTACTGACAGATGCTCCCCTAATGCTCTCCTAAAATGAACTGTGAAGTGTCAAAGTGCCTCCAAATAAAAATTGAATAATCTATGAGAAGTTACTTTATTTCCTTTTTTAAATATACATATACAAGATATTTTATTTCAAAAGCACGAGAACATTATACAAGTTTCAAATTTACATTTTTGCAATTAAAGATACCAATATGTGCATTATCAAAGAACTTCTTCTGTCAGCTTGGATGCAACAGAAACCAGTGGCGTAAGCGTCTTGCGGTCACTAAATACAGATTATACTCACAGTGAACAAAACTGCATAGTAATTTATGAAATGAAAGATGACCACGCGAGTCCGTGAATGATATGGGAGCCCATTTGCTAAATTAGTAGGTGCAAATGTACAGAAAGATGTGACTTTACCATTTCTTCAGCTACAAAGAGATTTCTAGAGCCTTAAACGTCAGCTCACCTGCCCCGACCAGCTCCTGTCCTGATGTACTACAATTCAGACAGAAAACAAAAGAAAGTGATCTCACAGCATATTCGATAACGGAATTTTTGTATCGGTGAAGTGCAAGGTAATGGAAAGGTTTTGGTAACTGAAAAGGTAAATATCAGAGGGAAACAGTAAGCGAATACAGTCTTGGTATCAACGAGCCAGACATTTGCGCATCTTAATCCAAGATTTCTGTCAGTAAATAGTGTTTCGATGACCTTAGAAATGGCCAGTGCATGCAAGTTTCCATGGCAACTGCTCTTCAAAATTCAGTGGGCATTTCAAATACATTTTAGAGAATTAATGTTTGTCTTTAAAGAGTTTCATATTCAGGTTTAAAATCAGAAAGAATCAAAATAAGGAGAATGGTCTTAATTGCAAGAAACAGAATACCTGAAAAATATACCAAAGCCAACTATTTCTATCACCAGGGAAGGATTATAGCACAAGTTATAAAAAGGTATTTGAAATCAGGCCAATATTGGAGTTTATCGGTATTCCGTTTTCAGATGAGTTATGGTGCTGCTCAGTGCACTCATAGGTACTCTAAAAACTTTTTAAAATGAGGAGAACAATTATATTTAATGCTAAATCATTATTTGCAATTCTACTACCTCTCATACAATCAGTAGCAAAAAAATAAAGAAGAAATCATACAAAAATCACACTCTCAGACATTAATTTGAAAACCTCCCCTTGCTACCTTTATTAAAATGACACAAAAGAATCCAAATAGCAAAGGGGTGGGGAAATTTAGAGTACTGACAGCTTCAAACTTTCACACAGAAATGGGATTTCCTGGGAAAGCATTTTTACCCCTCACATTACAAATTTTCTCATGTATATTATGGTTAAAATTCAGAAAACGGAACAGCAGACATTTAGAACTGAAGCACAATCACGTACCATCGAGAGAGTTCGATCACGACGTGCTATTAACTACTGAAGGGCCAAGAGACAGACTCAGCCACCTTCTTTCTCTTTTCTGCTCTAACCGGCACCAAACCACTGAACACGTCCCCGGAACACACAATCTCATTTATGCAGACAGGGCTCCAAACAATAGTGACAGAGGATGAAGAGTGGAAAATGCCTCAGATATGGGCAAACGAAACTGATTTCTGATTCTAAAACTTGCTGCTTTTGGGCCTTGGTTTTAGTCCAGCGATAGCTTCGAAGGTCTTTGACTTTACTGAAGTCTCTGGCTCTTGAGCAACTTGCAGAGCTACACTACAACTACCTATCAGTAGGGTCACATTCGCCTCTTGGGGAAAATCTCAGGAGAAACACTGTAAAAGAAGTAAAACTAACCACAACCTAGGCAAATGGTGTAGCTCTAGACCTGCGAGGATATACAACATTAATAGAGGACAAATTCATTAGATAAAGTGCAGTTCTGGCAATGCAAAAAGCACAGACTTTATTTTTTGATACAACAAGCAAGATGGTAATTCCCCCATGCACTTTCTATCCCACACTTCTTTAAGGAGCTCATTAATGAAAGCTCTTCCTTAAATCGCAGGGTATAGCTGAATGCAGGCTTTTCTGTACAACTTAATGTTTGCTGTACCTGTTGCTACAGATCACTAAAGGCCTGGCTCCACTTCCACTCCAATATTATGCCATGGATCTTGACCTATTTAAAAGCTTCACTAAGCTTGGAAAAAGAACCCGGGAAGAAAGTAAAGGAGGCTTTTCCACAGCAACACCATTTCGGTATATTCTCAAGGCATGGAAGAGACAGCAATGTGGTATGTGCCCTGAAGCACAGGATTTGGGAAGCTGTTCCCATCAAAACACATGAAGCAATTGCAACCTCACGAAAAAGTGGAAACACTTCTGGACCTGAATGTTCAGTAATAATTATATAATGTGGTTTTGTGGTTTTCCTCTCTTTTGGGGGAAGAA
>JAOXJM010000041.1:26626533-26638277 GCA_026413425.1 Tringa solitaria
AAGAACAAAAAAAAAAAAAAAGAGAGAGAGCAAAACATATGATGTGAGATTGTTTCAATGTGTCAGTAATACGTATGTCCAACCTAGAGAATCCATCGATCGTGTCTGAACTACAGAATCCACTCAAGGGTAGATTATTTACTGCCACCCTCCTTTCCTTTTCCAAAGCACTGCCAAAGGTCAAAGTTTTCACTAAAAATCAGGAGACTCAGAGCAGTTGCCAGTTGAATCCAAAGAAGATCTGATTCGTTTCCTGGCTCCTGGCAATCTCCTCTATGATGCAGTGCTGCTGCCACAGCAGATGCAGCTTCCGGTAACGCTCCCGACATAAGTGCAGGGGATTGCCTCTTCTGCACAGAAGAAAAGAGGAGAATATCCAATGAGCACATCAAAATAGCAACTGAAAAGCTGTTCCATGGACAGTCTAGAACTGACACTCTTAACGACAGCCAGAAAATATTAAATCCTCGTAGGAACACCAATTCCAACAAGTCTGGAAACTAAAAAAAAACATTCTGCACGCGACAAGCAATGACTGCTGTTCCCAAGCCAACATTTCAGCAATGGCAGTGGCACGTTTCTGGTGAAAGGCATACATGGTACTCTTGAGAAAAGTAAGAAAGTTTAACAGTACCAAAAAAGTGGATTTTTCCATTATGAATGACCGATTCATGACTGGAAACTGCCGTCACAAATCTGAAGTTAAACAAGTTCACCTGGCCAAGATCCATATTACACATGCACATGCAGCAGGAGAACACGTTGTCTAAGGGGTATAAGAAAGAGAAAGGTACCAAAATGGACATTTAGAAAGACATAAAGTCAAACATTTACTTACTTCAGACCTGGATCTGTTTCTCCATATTCATCCAAGTAGGGAGCAGGATATAAGCAGCCCCTGGTTTTACCTTCAATGAGGACAACTTTGCATTCCCTGATCCTTAAGGAAAAAATAGCTGCAGTTAAAAGACAACTCCCAGCAGGTTCTTAACTTTTGGGTGAGCAATATTTCAGGTCAAAGCAATGTTTCTTCATCTCAGACAAGAAGAATCAAGTGCTTTGACAATGTTGTGAATTTTGACCTTCAAATATTTCCCTTTACTTTTAATTAAACACATTAATTAAATTCTAGCGAGCTACTTACTTGAGAAACATACAGACTCCAGCTCCACATTGAAGAGCATGAGAAGTACAGGCTCCCAGCTCCTCCCCGTTCACCAGTTCCTGACAACAAGTATTCTGGGAACACAACATAGCCCCACAGAATAAACACAATACTGGGTGCTTCTGTTCATCATCAGAAGACCGCGGGCATCTAGAAGAAGCATAACCAGAATGTTACTGCAGGAATTAAAACTTCAAAAGAAATGTTAACTACGGATAATGTTCCAACAACAACAACAACAAAAAAACCCCAAAACCCCCAACCCACAAACAAAGAAAGACCGAAGACACACTATGTCATAATGGTATTTCACAATCTGTCTCCTTTGGCTATGTTTTTACATTATTTGAAATATTTTATCTGCCAAGATACCTGCTATGAGCAGGGGGTTGGAGTAGATGATCTGCTGATGCTACTTCTAACCAAAATTATCCTATGATTCACTCTTCCTGGCATAAACCAGTGCCAACCTTCTGGGCTTCTTGTGTCCAGTACAAAAATAATTTTCAGACTTATGGCCAAACCAAAGGCACACTGCACTGGTGAAAAACAACCAGCAGATCAAGCTATAATGATTGTATATTTATTTCTATCAAACACCAGGGACTTCATTTAGCTAGCTGTTTGTATTTCAGATTTAAAATGAATACATGCTAGTATTGGCCAGTGCCTTCACTTCTGCAAAATGATTTCTATACATAGTTTTAACACCAGTTACAGTAACTGCAGGAATACAAAAGTGACGAAAAGTGACAAAACAAACAGGATGACAACTGAATATGCTGTATCTTACCTAAACTGAGAGGCTTGGTTCAGAAGGCAGCTATAGTCTTCAGGAAGCTCTATTAAACTATTTCTTTTCCTAGGATATCTGGGTAAGTGAAAAAGAGCTATTATGAGAATAATAAAGATCGCAGCAAAGAACAAAACGGATAGCTGTAAATTCCTGCTAAGCTTTCCAGCCTTTCTGCAAACTTCTGCAGTCCTAGAGCAGTTCTTCAGTCCCAGAAGCCCAAGTGAGAGGCTCCATGTGGGAGCTTCAGCGTTGCTATATTCCAGAAAAGGTGACGAAATTAAATTTGATACATAAGCTACATGAATGAAGACATTTCAAATTTCAGTTAGCTTTTGTTTTTTCCTAGACTAAGCCAGATAACTTGCCTGACAATGTTGTACATTCTCAATGGAGAGTCACTACATGAGGAATAATACGCAACCATTTAAAGAGAAATATGCTTTTCATAGTAGAGCAGGGGGAAGAAAATACAAGCACTTTGACTTCCCCACAACAAGCACTTAATTCTTTCAACAGTTTTAAGTCAAAAACAGAAGAGAAACCAGCAGTAACAACTCACTTTATTGCACTGCTTTTCCCCTTCAAACAACTTAACACCAGCGGGTCAGCACACCACCTATTTCAAAAAAGCAGATGACAGTGTTTGGTAATAATATACTAAATACAGGATCACTAAACTAAACTAGTAAGCAATAAGAAAACAGAGAGCACAGATCAAGCATTGAAAGCTCTAGTTAAAACTTCACGAGGAGAAACGGCTATTCTTTACAGTTTTGCTTCAAGAAAAGAATTTAAGTTTGTATAAAACTTTGTGAAAAACAATGATGCTTAAAATTATCAAGACGCACACAGAGCTAAAAACTGAACCAGTCTTCAGACATACTCAAGTTCTCAAAGTGGGCTACAATACACAGCTCCTTTGGGAATAGATCTGCTGAAAGCCACAGCATAAGAAAATATCATATGCTCTACTAGGAAAATATTTATTGCTTATATTTAATAACCGTCACCCAATGGTTATTTTACAATGCTTTATTGCATGTGGCACCTTAGAGCTTGCTTAGAACGGCCAAATGTGTCTACGAAAGCAATGGTAGATACCAGCAAGTTACTAAAGAGAGGAACTGGTATGTCTAAGGTACCTTTTAAGTTATTTCTACAAAAAGGAGAAGGGAGAGAGAACCGTGGCAGATGGTCAGTCTAGTAAGCATCATTTAACACATTTCTCAACAATTATCAAATCTAGTCTTTTGAAACAGGATTCTTTAAAAAACATATGGGAAGCTGCATGATGATTTGACAACTGCTACTATTGCATGAAATATGTAGCCTCCTACTTGAACCCTCTGTTTTTGACCGGAAGCGCTACGATGGGTTTGTTAGCCCTGCCTCCAGCCATCTGTCCTCACTGTTCTCTTATAAGCACCATTATGTGTTTGAGCAAACAGGTAGGAATGTATTAGACAAACTTATTTAATAATTTACTTGTGAAAATGCCATTAATTTATAAGTAATTATATATACTACAATTATATATTTATATGTGTGTATATATATACTGCAATTAATTATAGTAAAATTGTATGTAGGAAATTTTTTGGGTCAGCCATACGGACTCTAAGTTGGAGTCGACAGCTCAAAATGTCCCTAAACTGAAGGACTCTAGAAAACAAAACAGAACGGAGGTAAAAAACCCCACAAACTAAGAACCAGTAATAGTAATTAATGAATCAAGTGCACAAACAGTCACATTAAATACATGGAGACGTTCTCCACCACAATATACCAGGATTATTCTCAGAGTTGGGGGGGAAGTGTCTGCTTATTTTAACTTGTGTTTTTGAATGGAGAATTTTATCAACTATTTCTATACTGCTAGATTGCCATGTGCATAATACTCAAATTGTACCTTTTAACCATTAGGCGAACTTCAACATCCGTCAGTATTTTGGAAATCCAGAGAATAGTACAAAACCTACATAAATTTTCCATACTGTATTTTATAGCTTGTGTAATCAGCACTTTTGCTGTAGACAGATTAAAAATAGGCCAATGAACAGTATGTGGCTTACCATGTAAGCAAAGGTTTATGATAACTTCTTTCTGCACTGAATGGCTGAATGATGCATGTCCCTTAAGCTATAATTGTTTAATGTCTGAATTACCATAAAATAGAGAATGTTTTATGTTTTTGAAGTGTTTTAAGAGATTCAGTATACTGGTGCACAGGAAACAAATGTTTAGGACTCTAGTATGAATTTGAGCTCAATCATTTCATTATTGATTATTATTATTAATCCTATTAATCTTGAATTCCCATAGGGCCATCACAACAAAAAAAAATGTCCTGTCCAGTCCCACTTAGTACCTTTGGAGCAGTGGATTTACTGTGTCCCAATATTCATGGAAGAGCAAGAACAAATTGGTAGGCAGAGAGAGGTAACTACAAAGTGCCTTGAACTGCACTTCTTCAGAAACTGCTAAAGAAAAAGAAAACACGGGCAACTGTTAAAGTGTTTAAGCACTGCTGAATAATTCACTTAAAACTAGAAATCTCCTGATTCCTTCTTCATTGAGTAAAACGTATCTTGCAGCTTCAGCATAGCTCCTAGCTAGTACAATTACATGTTATTCTACTGACTCAGGGAGAGCTACAATAATTTGCATTAGCTGCAGATTTGCTTTAGGTTTAACAAATTTGATATGATTAAGTAATTTTTATGTCATGCATAACTCACTGTAATAACAGAATCCCTTGCTTAAATTCCATTTCACTGTGTAGTATGTAACACATGTTAGTGCAGCAGATTTCTGTACTTGCCATGTTTTAGCTTTTGACTACGCTTTTGGACTGCAATGGTATTAAATTTTGCTATGATCAAGTCAGTTGTAACACATTACATAAAGCTGGGCTAATTTAACAGTTTGCTGGGTGGTCACTTATTGCATCTGCTACAGAAAACAGCATTGCTTATTCACTAGGAAGACTCCTCCCTATCAAATCAAATGGTAAGGACAACAGCATATCCCAAAGTGCAAAGATTTTGACCTGTATATCCTAATCACAGTCAAACTTCGTTCATACTTTACATAAATCAATTTAAGATGCTATATTTTGTTTCACTTGTTCACAGCAATTTTGTTCCTCTTTTCCAACAGTTGATGATTCCGTGTTTCACTGCCTTTTGACAAAAGACAAAACCTTTATTTTGGGGTTTAGTATCTGTAATGCATTAGGATCCTTTAAGAAGGAGGTTTAAGTTTTTTAATGTGCTTTATTTCTACTTGGCTATCTTTTGCTGATTCCCTGTGTTGTTAGCATTTACCAACATTAGCAACTGCACAAAAAGGTTTGTTTGTTGGTTCTTTTTAAATATACTCCAGGCAACTCTAAGCCCCTAGAATTATCCTTAAACCACAGAATCTTTGTATCCATAAATATTTACTATCAATACATCATTGATAATTCACATACTTGCACAAACTCAGAAGTAACTCTTTTCCATGCAAAGAAGGCCGAGACAACTCAGCCTCTCATGCCTGGCCCTTCCTATATAAATTAGTATTTCCTTTTCTTTCTGCATCTTACTTAAATGTATTAACTATTGTTACATTACTGTGAACATTGAAAATTCCATTCTTCCAAGAAAACAGTAAACAAAGCCAATATATAGCTACATTTGCTTTGTCATATTTACCTTGTAGCAGCTCCTCAGGTGGAGAAACTCCCAGCAAATAATGGAAAAATAAAGCAGCACAACGAAGGTAAGGCATGATGCCTTTTTTAACACAATCCCACACAAACCAGCCTGGAATATCCTGACTAAAGCAACTGTAACACACAAACAAGAAATAACTGCAGTAGTTCACAGTGCAAATCCTTCTAGCACTTTCACATTTTGGCTAGCACTGGTAGAATGGCAGCTGGGTAAAACCAGCACTGATGTACCCCAAGTTCTACGAAACCAGCCCCTGACTTCTGACCACCCCTGTGCCTAAGGAGTTTATGTAGAACACTTATAGTAAATCTTCAAATTATCTCAACTTCTATTTTTCAAAATAATAAAATATAAATAGCCAACACATAACTGTCCATCTCTAGGTAACTCAAGATAACCTGATTTAAACTGTGCAATACAGCATCACACATGGAGCAACCGATTCTTGCACTGGTTGTTGGTTTTTTCATTAACAAAAGCCAGTGATTTTTTGAAATGGTGAATGGTTTTCATTCAGTTGGTGCTTTTAATGCAATTCAAAAATGAGAAAAGAAACAAACAGCCTAACATAAATGCTCTTCAGGAACAACAAAACCAACACAATTAAAAAAATGAATACCTCATACTTCATTATGGAAGTCACAACAGTAACACTCAGATTTTTTAAAATAAAGCTATAATAATCCCATTTTTGACAAAAAGGACTGGAGTGATATTCTCAGTAATTATTCTTGTAGTTTGTGCGATATGAGCATTTTGTCTAAATTTCATAGAAAATTTAACTTACTGACAGTGTCCTTGTTTTCTAAAAATTTTAAACTGAGTTAAATTCACATTTACGTGCACAGGATGTTCACACAAATGTTGACCACGACCTGCTGAGGAACTAACTCTAAAGCTGTATCATAACATTATAGACTACTGCAGAATTATTATGCAGATTATGCTGTTTAAGCACAGGTAGGTCAGAGTTGGAAGATGACAAAGCTATGTGCAGAAATTAAATCACTAAAAATTTCGTTGTTGGATTGTCTAAGCTTCACCATTTTATTCTGTACTGAGGCATCTCAATACATTGACCTGGTTTTCCAAAATCCTACAATTCTAAGCCCATGCCTCAGAAAAACTGCTCTTATTATTTAAATATAAAATTTTAAATATTTAGAAATATAGACTTAAAACTTTTAGACAAGCAGGTAGTGTTGTCAAACCTTGAGAAACTTATCTTTGCAACTAGCCTTGGTGAAGATAAATCAAAGCAGAATTTGTAGAGGGTGCATCCATATTTTCTTGCTTATTTCACAAACAGATACCAAAGTACTCAAGAGTTCATAACTATATCCATCAGAAAAGTCTGAAAAAATTTCCTTTTTTTTTTTTCAGTGTTCAGAAATACAGGAAGAAAGCATACCACATTGTGCCAACTCCCCATACAAAATGGATAATTTTTTTCCTGTTTTCTGTGTTGTTCAGGTCAGCCCCTGGGGATTGCTGTCTTTCTAGGAAAATACAACGCTGTAACTGAGCTGGTACATACCCACTGGTGTACTGACAAACCTCTCTACAGAAAGACTGCGCAGACTGTGCCTCCTCGCTGTTGTCAGATGATCGAGCAGTAGGGGATTCTGCACACAAAAACATTAATCCCACTGTAAAAGCACTTCATTTGTGACACACTTCTATTTTTTTTGTATATATACCGAGCTCTTTTTTTTCCATTTTTAAACACATTGCAGAAATATTTCTACTTTGTTTTGCTTAATTCTTTTTCTATTTGCTGTTTTTAACCTAACAAAAGTTCTCCTAAAACTGCATGCTATAAAGAATAATCGGGATTACTGCCTCATTTGCTCATCCTCACATAAAAACTGCTTTCTTCCCTTGAATTTTTGAAGTTGTCATCTCACATAGATTAACCTACAGGCAACTTTGTTTGTTTTTTTAATTCCCATCATGCTGAAGAAAAAGGTAAGTAGTAGCTAGGAAGCCTGTAGGTTACTGACAGTTTTTAACAGTGAAATTCTCTCCTATCGGTTTATAGGATTCCATATTTTGGCTCTGGGTATTTACTAGGTCGAAGGGTAAAGTTTATTTCCCAAATCCATGTTGTCACTGCACAGATCTGAGTGCTGCTGCTGGGCAGAGCTTTGCTCCTCCCACAAGGAGCCAAGAGGGGAAAGATACCGCTCTGGAATGACTGACATGATCAAGTACTGATACATCATCAACTGTTTTGTTTTCTTAGGCAAAGCACACAAAAGCAATATAATAAAATGCTCTGAAAATGATGTAATGCTATTATTACTACCAAGCACTAAGTGTCATTCCTCATGAGGGAGTTTATACCTGGAAGACACTAATGGTGCCCAACAATTATTTTTAAGAAAATGGGTAAAAATGCCAGAATACTTCAACCCAAACACACCTCCACCTGCTGCTGAAGAGACGACGATTTGTGTTATGTGTGCCAGGGTTGTCAGATGGAAGAGGTAGAGGTGGTTATAGGCTGAACTAATTGATGAAGGCTGCAAGTCTACAGCATCCTCCCAGTATAAAGATGGAAATGATAACACAACTCCCACCTAAAGTGAAAGGGAAGGAGAAAATATTAAAGTAACAAAACTTTGGCAATAGCTACATGGTTAATAGAAATTATATTCTCACTATACATTATATTTAATTTCTGTAGTCAATGTGAATATGGTCATTTATCTTGCTAGTTTTAATTAACAAAGGGTAGCAAAAGATCATTGGAAAATATTAATCACTTGTGCCCCTCTGGCATGTAGGAAAGTCAGCTATTTTGCAATTACCAGTTTAGACATACAACAAGAAAGCTTCTTCAATTCCTAGAAAGCTTAATTTCTGGTTTTTGACATAAGACAAAGCACATTGAAAAAAGTGGGAAGAGAGACCAGCCATTAGTTAGAAAAGCAACCAGGGCAAAACAGGTTTTATTTTGGTGGGTTTGGGTTTTTTGTTTGGGTTTTTTTGTTGGCTTTTTTGTTGTATGGTTTTGTGGGGGTTTGGACTTTTTTGGTGTTTTTTTTTTAACAGTAGAAGAAAGTATAATACAGATTTGTATTAAGAACAGAAAGAAAAGGCCAAGAAGAGTAAAGAAGGAGATGAGAGCAAACATAAAGGAATCAAGGTACGAGAGGCATATTGAGACAAAAGGAGAGTGAGGGAAACAAGCTGAGTGGGTGCATTTCTCAGGGTTTTTTGAAGGTTTGAGATCAATTGAGGTTGCAAGCATGAGACTGCAAGCATGAAATTTACAAAGAGTGAGACAGCAAAGACTTCTAAGCCAGAAGAACAACAGAACTAACAGTAAACACTTGCATATAGCAGCCATACGTAATCATTTACTTATATGCAGTGCTGATGTATAATCATTTGACTCATGCAAGTGAACAGACAATGCAGAATTACAGGGTAAAGTACCCAAAAATTCATGCTAAAAAACAAACAAACAACTATTAATATGAAAAATAAAATGAACCTGCTTACCAAAATGTGGAACATATCTACTTCTAAGAGGGATGGAGTGTCTTCCACTTTGAAGGTTGGTAGAAGAACTATGAAATAAAGATATCAATTATACATTTGATATGTATTTTTTTCTTTTGGATTGAACTGCAATATCAGAATCTGATTTTAGAGCCTCTACCGTTTCTGTGTTTTCATCAAAAAAATGCCCAAGTCTCTCAACTAAGGAAGCATCTAATTAACCGTTTACCACTTACTTAATTGGCTGTGCAACTGTTTAGCTACTTCCACATGCTCAATGACTATATGTTCAAGATTCTAAGATAAAAGGCTTTGATTTATTTCTCCAGCTCTAATAAAGCACACAGTGATAAGTGTGAAATCCAAAAATGTCTTTAGGCACTGCAGCACTAGATGCCTCACAACTTCACCCAATACAAAAGTCCCTCCTGAAGAATCCTATCAAACAGGAGACAAGTCAGAGTGGGATTCAAAGGCCACCATGCTCACCTCATCAGTAAGAAACATGAGGGATAGCTATGTGCCTCAAACTAGCCCTCCCTGAGACCAAAATACCTTAAACTAGGCTGGAAGCAGCCTTTTGAGAGTACTAAAAAGTTGGTCTTATATATGAGAGAGAGGAATACCTGTTTTGTGGCTTTATCCACCCATTTAGCACAGAACTTAAGAAAACTTTGAACACTGCCAGAAACAGACTGCTAACCATCTGTAAATATTCCAGATCTGAGAATCTCCAGGCCTAGGTAATCTGGGATAGAAGATTTTTTTGGGACTTCAAAGATACAGGGCTGGGTTAGCAAAATTATTGATTACTTAAGTTCAAACAATATTCCATGACTTCAGGCAACATTAGAGAAACTGAAGTTAGCACTGCTGTCAGGAGTCTAGCCTTTACTTCTATGCTGTATTAACAGGTGTTCCGTTTTGCACCAGAAACTTCTGCAACAGGAAAGGTAACAGAGAAGGAATAGGGTACCTCCTAGAAGACGAACCAGATGTTTCTGAATCAGGACCTGTGGGGATGTTGTTCTCTGAGCAGCTGCAAACTGCACTAATGCTTTAAGGCCACTGTGCTAGAGCGCAAGAAATAATGGTTGGAGAGCAAAAAAGGAAGATGTAATAGTGAAATAAAGCTGTAAAAACATATCTACTTCTACAAACAGAAAAATACATCAATAGGAAAATTTAATATGAACTTCCACGTATAAACAGAAACATGATTCTTCCAAAATGCTTTTTACATTAGCAATCTAAACATTTTGAGAGCTATCTCTCCAGAGGTATAACATCAAGATGTTTGCGAGATGTTAACAGTTTCAACAATATTTTTTTATATAAGTGTATTATATATGTATATAAACTTTTTTCTTTAAAATGTACTTTATATCTTACTTGCCCATACCTGTCTATTTTGTAAAGATCCAAATAAAGGCTTGCCTTCCGTTTCCAACAGGTTTTCTTAAAATCAAACACAGAAGAAATTAAGTTACTTTGTTTACAGGAACTAAATAACGTTTCTTGTTAGAATACACTAACTCCACGATTCATCTACTCTTAATATATGAACTTCTTTTTAAAGCTCAATTTTATTCTGACAAAAATTCTCTTGAAAAGAAGAATCGAGCTTAAACAGTACTGAATGTTTCCCATGTAAGTGGTTGTAACAAGCTTTTTAAAAACATTTGGTTTTCAGATCTTGCTAACTTGGGATTTAGAGGAACACTGTTTCACATGAATGATGACAAGACATTCTACGGATCTCATTTAATTTTCAGTTACCTTTATACAATGCTCAAAAACATCAAGTCATGCTACCTCTCATGCCATCTTACCCTCTAATTGGCACTACTGCACCTGATTGTTGTTTAACAAAAATATTTTGTAAACAAAATTCGCAAGCTGGAAATACAATACAGCTTTCCTCCCTGAGTGCATTAGTTCTAAAGGGATAATAAAGAGAAAATAATCCAATAAAAATAAACTAAGTTAACTCAATTGAGTAAAAAGTGAGTAAAAAGGTATCAAGAAAAATGTTTGTGCTTTAGTCACTATAGTCACTTTTCAGAGATTAATCAGTACACTTCAAGATCTTGGAAATTTTCTATTGTTTGTTTTCATTGGGGGTTTTTTGGTTGGGAGGGTTTTTTGGTTTGTTTTTGGGTTTGGGTTTTTGTTTGTTTGTTTTGTTGTTTTTTTTTCTAAACCACCACTAACAAAAAAATTAAAGTGTTTCAACTTAGCACTTCCATACATCAGTTTAACACACAACATGTGGAGCTGCTGAGGAAACATGAGAAAAATCAGATTTCCATTTTTAAGTGGCTTTAGGCTTAGGCAATAAAAGCAATTCACATCCCTTGGGTCATCGATGCTTTGAACCTCCTCTAGAGACTCCACTAATACAGGCATCTCAGGTTCATTGTCTAGGCAGCTTGGCTACATGCCTGTTAAATGATCTTAATAATGCACTTTATGACTAGATTCAAAAGCAGCATACTAGAAGCTATGTAACATTTTTGTTTTACAATTTCATGGAAGCCTGCTCTATTTGTAA
>JAOXJM010000041.1:26657638-26672650 GCA_026413425.1 Tringa solitaria
TTACAATAAAACTGAAGTGTTTTGCATTGGTTGCCAGCCCTGAAAACTTACACTGGCTATAAAATCTATTCCACATCTCTATCTTTTGCTTGAATTTTCAACAGTTGGAATAGAATGGCAGGGAAATCTGTGCTTTCGAATAGACCTGTACCATACTTGACTTCGAATGGATCTGCACAATTTTAAGTGATCAAAATTATGGGATCAAATTTACTGATGGTACACAGGGCAGAACGGAATCCAGCTGCATGGTCCTAGAGGGCCTAAAGAGAAAAATATTTTAACACTTTTTAAAAATTTTATTTCAATCTAGGAGTACAGCTGAATATTCTAAAAAAATTCCACCTCTTCATCAAAAAGCACGGTCTCCATATGAGCCTTTTCAGATTAGACTGTACTTGAATCCAATGCATTTACCTGCACTTACATGCAGGAAGGCATGTAAGCCCCTTTGTCATGCTACTTTGTGATTCTGAAACCAACACCTGAGCTTTATACCAGAAATAAAACACTTCCATATAAAAGATATGGAAGCTAAACAAGAAAAAGGCATACACCAAGAAAAAGTAAATTAAGGAAAAAAAGTAAATAAAACAGGACTCACATTTTCAGGCAAGGACTCGGTAATTGCACTGTGAGCCATTGGTTCAATACATAATAGATGGATAATTTCTCTCATGGTAACATCTTCTTTTGTCACATTACTGACTCCAGGCACATATCTTTCCCCTACCAGAGTGAATCAAAAGGAAAAGAATGGCAAACTTGACAGTTATAAAGCAATTCTGAATTTCGCACCAAGGTAATGCTATTGAAATATCCCAGCAAAGCATAAGTTTGCATTTGCCAGAAAACCATGCCAAGTGTCTGAGAGGGAAAGTGGTTTTTAGCCTACTTTCCTAATAAAATGGGCTGAGATGGAGCTTCTCTTCATATTCTGAAAAGAATATGAAGAGCTTCTCTTCCTATTCATAATAGTCAATTATGAAGTTACCTAACAGCTTTTTTCACTATGCAACCCCTATGGCTTCCAGTTGACAGATACTTGTGCTACTGAACCATCTATTTAAAACAGGCATTCTCCACTATCCTCTCCATACCATCTATGTTAAACAAAGTCATCGAGCCTGCTTTGTCAAACTGTAATAATCCATTACTATGACAATAGAGAGAAATGAAACTCACCCACAACATAGATGAGAATCTGTAGCATCTCTTCTATTAACACGTTACATTGTTTGATCAAATCCTAGAAGAATTAGAGAAATTAGCTTTTTTCTAATTAAAAAAAAAAAAAAGGAAAAATCTGTCATTTGACACTGAGCTCAACCTTCAGATATATTAGTTTGCTCAAGTACTGGACTGCAAGAAGAAACCTCCATTCTCACAAGCTGGAAAAAATACCTGTGCTTGTAGAGAAGATATTATTCTGCAATTGAAGTGCAAGATTCACATGCAGGAAAAGAAAAAGCAGCTAAAAATGTATCCCAAATGACAGCTTAGATGAAAGTTCAAGCCTCAAGAAGTAGCACAACAATTCAAGAAACTTCCAGCCAAAATAAGAACACATAAAATGGCTTAAGAGACATAGAAATTTTATAGAAAAATCATTTACGTGGATTTTTGTAGATGCCCTATGAATTAAAGGTCAAAGAGGGCAAAACCTGTTTGTTAATTTTGAGTAAGCCTCTACAAATTCTAGATAAAAAGTGATTTATCTAACTACCAGGTCCTGTGTTGACTGACTCTTATAGTGGTAATAAAAATGCAGTTATCAACAGTAGCTAGTTTTTCTTGTTACTGTTATGTAAACTCCCAACAAACAAATTCACCAGCAGAAATACTTGCTACTTACCTGATCTTTGGTGGGCTTGAGTTTTTTGAAAGCATCAGCAAGCTCGTATCTTTGCAGTATCAGCAGGAGGAACTGGTTTGGATCCATGAGAGATGCACCTATCTATCAAAAAATCCAACCTAATGTGAACATCAATTACTATTACAGTTTTTTGTTAATTATGAAAAATATTTTTACCAAGAAAAATCATACAGATTTCATTAAAATTAAAAGAAATTCAATGAAAGTTTTATCAGTCAAACAAGCAATGATTCAGAACATTATACCTGAAGCATGATGATGTCTTTGTCATACATCTCTTCTCTGCATTTAACATCTTGATAATAGAATACCTGAGAAATAGGAAAACAAAATTTAAGTAGAGAAGCATCATAAAGTAATGCGCTACCAAATGTGCACCACTTCATGTCTGAGGCTTTTTTTAAACTGTAGGGCACCTTTACTGAGCAAGGGAAAGTCCTGTGTTTATTTCAAAACAAACATGTACTCTGATGGAAGTGAAAAATGTTTTTTCACCTATTGAAAGTCTATGCCATGCTTCGTCACACCCCCTTCCAAGACAAAATAGTTCTAAGGGCTTCTAGTGATTAAAGTCAAAACATCCTATTTCTCCTACCACAGCTCTCACAGAGACAACTCTACAGGGTGCTACCAACATACACTTTCAACAAAGGGTCCTGTGAAAGGTAAACATGGAAAATTTCTGTCATAAAAGTTAAAAAAACAATGAAGCTAAAGCAGGCAAAATACAAGTATTTAAGTGTAGACTCTTACCTTTACTCTTGCAACAAAAAACGCCCATAGTATTATAAAATGTTTGTTACGTCCAGTTATATGGCACTCAAAAATTTAGCATGCAATTATTAAAATAGTTTAATTACTGCATATGATTACCACATATCAAGAGATTCTTCTAACATTTTATGTTATAAGCAACAGCACTAGCAGTACTTTTACAGTGATTTATCAATTTTAAAGTAGTTTACAGTAGACATCAGTAAGATCAATACCATTTCAGAGTCAACATACGTTCATAACAGATGAAAATACTTGTCTAATATGGGGAGTCAAGCCATCGATGAAGCTGTAAATAGAACCAAGTCAGCTAAATTCCCACCTACAAGCCTTTCCATTTAGTGTAGGAGTGACCCCCATGACCTCTTTCTGCACCTGATGAAACCACCACTGGGAGCATTACTGAGAAACACTTCCATATATCATTAGGACCAACTCACTACCGAATATTGTAGGGAGTACCTGGCTTATCAGGGAGAGCCCATTCCTTCTCCACATCTCTGCAGCAACCTGAGCAACCAAGACAAGACATCGCAAAGGATATTCTACTAGCAGCTCCACTTTAAATTCTTCCTAAAATTTAAAAAAGAACAATTAAAAAATAAATAAATAAATCCAGCAAGAATAAGTCTGTCAGTGATTTTAAAAGCATAAGCCCTAATGAACGTTGACAGCTTCAAAATAACCTGTGTCATGAAAGTTAGAGGATATAATTCTAGGCTTTTTCCTTCCCAGAGTATATATCACAAGAAGGGGGGAGGGGGGAGAAAGAAAAATCTTACAGGAGAAACAAACTCGTGCAATCTTGAGATGGCTCCAGTCTTGCTTAATCGTACATGAAGACCTACAAAACCAATGGGAAAACATTAGACAATAGATCATAAAGTCATTCTAAATGTTAGCTAAATAATCTACAACTCAGAAAATTACAGAGAGAAAAGTCAAATTTTATTTACAAATACTTGGTACTTTTGTTTGGGGTTTTGTTTTGGTTTTTTTAGATAAAAGATCTACATTATCACTACAGTTCTTACCAGTCTTACAATCCATTATTTTATGAATAAATCTATTCATTTAATGATTTCATTAAAAACATTTAAACTGAGATGCTACGTAGTATTAGCAAAATTTTAGTTTCACGTTTAAATCATACATCAGTAATAACTGAATTTCAAGACTACAAGGCTTAACAGATGGTATCTTGTGATAAAGAATCTACTGCTTAATAATAGCATATGATTTCATCTGTATTCTAGAGAAAGTGGTCATCACCCACTGCTGTGATCCTTTGTATTCTGACTGGAAATCTGTCCTGGCATGTTGCAAACATGTCTTTTAGGAGGAGCATTTTAACAGTCCTAAGATATATGTGGCTGGAAAATAAATTCAAGATAAGTAATAGTGAACATTAATTTAGGCAGAACAGGTAGACATAGAAACAGAACCACATAAATTCAAATAGGCCAGAGAAAACCGAGGTTCTCATTAAAACATGAAACTTTTCCTTCTTGTCTGACTTTCTTATCTCTCTCCTGTTTAAAAAACGTCCTCCAATCTCCATGACAAATGTTTTTTTGAAAAAAACCTTCCCTTAGTGGGACATCTGAGAAACACGGTTGCCTGATCATGTCAGAAAGTCAGAGAGCAACTGACCTGTGAACCATTACATCTAAATGCTTTCTAGAATAAAGAAAAAGAGACAGATGGTAAATGTGATTCAAATAGCAATCAAACCAAAACACACCACCTACCAGCAAGGGTCCTAGACAGTGGTAAATGTATGCTGACAGGGTCTGCAGACACCCTGTAAGGTCTGCTCTCCAGAGTATGGCCACACAAGTGAAACACTGTCTTCTCCCGTGAGCGGCTGTTTGTGCTGCACCTCATCACAGCTTTATGACATTCTCTGTAGGCCCTGAGCAACAGCTCTTCCTGGAATTTAAAATAAATGCATTCTGAGATCCCTTCTCTCTTCGTCATACCCCAGACTAATTCTTTCAGACTCTTTTTGTGGAGATCTGTATTGAACCATACTGAGCTCTTTTAAAATGGTGCAATTTAAAAAGCACTGAGGAATATTCACAAAAGACAACAGGTGTAAGAATCCCAGAGAACTGACATACTTACATCAGAGGCACACCACTCCTGGAACATCAAAAGAATGTTCTTGAGCTGCATCTGTATAGCAATAGCTGCTTCCCAGTCAGGGTCCACCTCAATGTGCTGACCAAACTGTCTTTTTATCTCCTCCATTCCCTGAAACGGAGATGCCATAAAACACTCAAGCTAAATCAGTGATCACAGGCTTAAAACACCACAAAATCCCATATGGTAAAATACAGGTTGTTTAGATACATGCAGCTAAAATTATAGAAGTAATATTCATCAAAATAAACATTACTTTTTAACCCATCCAAGAGAGGGATTGAAGAATTTACCATCTTAATTGCGTGCTTATATCTAGAATATTGCTATGGATAAAAAGATGAGTAAACAAAAGTGCTGTAATATATTTATAATAGTATATTAGAATTAAATTAATTAAATATGTTGTACCTGCATGCAAGTTAGAATCCTTAGGAAAGAAACAAATCCTTCTAAAAACCGCTCCCTCAGACGGTCTGTCCATAATGCAGGTTTGCCGCCTAAAACATACCTGTCCCAAAGAAAACATTTATCATCTTTTGCTCAGACTTCCCTTCTGCTTATGCTTGTACTTAAAGTGTTCTTTGCATTAAAATAATCAAATGCATCATCACATTACATCACCCTCCTCATCTCAAACTCCTCTTAAAATTTTCACCAAACACTAGAGTTGCTTGGTGCAACTCCATCATTTGAAATTAACCTTTTTTTTTTATTTCCAAGGTATTTGAAGTGGTTTGCTTTTATGTTTTTCAGTTTATTAGAGAAATATGGGACCTCTAAGAGGAGAAAACACTCTGCAGATGAGGATTATACAGCTTTCCCAGAATGATAATGAACAGAAGCCACTGTTTTATAGTAGATATTTTGTTTATTTATGCAATTGTTATATGGAATGGTATCAGTGAAAAATAATCCAAAATTGTCTTATATAATTTTGGTATTTGAAAATTTTAAATTTCCACTGAAAAATAAAACATTAGAATTACATGTGTTTTTGAGGGGTTTGGGGTTTGGTTTTAAAGCAGTTTTACTGTGAGATTCCTGAATTGAAACACCTCATCCTACTGCCAATTTTCTAAGAATTGCTCAAGCGTCTCAGTTTTACACTTACCTGAGGTCATAGATTACTGCGTACACCCGGTTCAGTTTATCCTGACTGTAACCTTGGAAGTTGAACTTATCATTTTTGTCTAAGTACTCCGGAAGCACTTCTAGAAGTGTCTCTGTAATGGTGCTGATTACATTTTGCTCTTCAATAAGATATCGGGCCTGCAAGAAGAAAATTTAAACTTTTCTTCCAATTTTTGTTGAAGAGAACCGTCAAAATAAATTTTTCTTGGAATCAAGTCTTTTGGATTAGAAACTATTTTAAGCATTTGTAAAGAGTCTAAGCCAGAAAAAAATCCCATAGTATTTATTATGTATGAACACAATTTCTAGGAAATTAGCGTGTTTGTTCATTCTGACAGCTTCAATGTAACAGATACGCCATTTTTTCCAGAAAGGTCATGCAGAAAATGACTTTTACATTAGTATTTCAGGCAAGAAACATATAACCTTTAAAACCTACAGGTATGCTTACTCTCCCTCCCCCAGATTTAACATATTTTACCCACACAAAAAGACATTTAAGCATTTTTTGCCCTCTCCTCCCGAGTTTTTAAAGTTACATAAGGCGGCAGATATGAACAGCGAAAGAACTCTGCAGAGAACGATGCTGCCTAAAACTTATTTGCTTTCCCTCATCTTCCGTAAAGAATTTTCACATGAACTCAAGCTCCTGCTTTCATAATGGCCATAACAAATCTCAAAATCATTTATTTTAAACTCAGCAATGCATAAAAGCCTCTGTCAAGTACAACAGTCTGCAAAAGTGGTACTGCTCCCAGTTCTCAAATTGATTTGACATTTCTGGTGGAGACCAGCTGTACATACCAGAGTGGGTACAGTGAACATCTGAACTGAGAGTGCTGTCACAGAGAGAGCTCTATCATGATCATCACTGATGTATTCTTTTTGCAGTGCCTTGTAATACTAGGAAAAGAGAGTATCAGGGAAAGAAAATAAATAAAGTGTTAATTAAAAACATTTACTTTTTTATTTGCAAAAATTCACACCTCAATGCCCTTCTTCCTTTCTAATAGAAGCAGGTCAAACAACAAAAACGGCACAATGTCCTCAATGCACCAAAGCAATTAAATACGTGCCCCACTGCCTTAATACTGAAAATAAGCACAAATTTAACTGTTCTGCCAGATTGAAACCGAAATATTTTTTCTCCTACAACCAATCTTCCCCAGGAAAAGAAATTCAATATCTGCAAAAAAGGATCAATAAAGACATTAACTTATTATAAAACAAGTCTTCCCCCTGCAATGAACTGCATGGATAGTTATTCAACAGCTGTCTATAAAAGGTGCATACAATAAGTAACGTACATCTTTGTTTGCTTTGTTTCAGTCCAGAGAAAACCTTGAGTATCAGTCACCTTTATCATAATTAAAAAGCAAATCTTTGTTTACTTTGTTTCAGTCCAGATAAAACCATGAGTATCAGTCACCTTTATCAGAATTAAAGTCTCACCCTAAAACAAAAAACTCTTATGCTTATGTTTGGTATATTTCTTAACTATCGTATGTAATTTTTAAAAAGACCAATTTCAGTTGCAGTTCATCTGCCATTTCAAAAGATACACAGAATACTAACAATTCTACATTCAAAATGAGCATATATACCTACATGATTATAAGAAACAAACCAATGACCTTGAAATTAATACACTCTAGAAAGGCTGAGCTAGTTGTTGAAGCACTGCTTGTTGAAAATTCATTACTTAAATTGTAACAGTTTTCCAGTTTCAGGGAACTTTTACAAAGCCAGTAAAAATTCATAACATAAATAACATAACCATTTACCTTCACAAATTCCACGGCAAAAAGTTTTTTGTATTCCATTTCCAAGAAAAAACTACTGAAGATAAGTTCATGAAGAACCTTCCTTGCCCCTGTGAAAAGCCAATACAATGCACATCACTTTATTGTACTAAGATGCAGCTTTCTGTGGAAAAGAAGAACAGATTACTAAATCATAATTAAAAATCATTAAAAGCCTTGAAATGGTTATGAAGTATACGAAAAAAGTTATATTTTTTAATATATATTTTTAACATTTATTGGTATGCATTTAAAACACAGGGTAAGCATCAAGTCACTCATAGTCAGGCTACATCTTGTGAAAAGATTCTTCAAAATATAAAGCAGGAAAACTTTAGGAGGTAAATACATACTCAAAATACCAATTATCTCATCTGTAAAAAAAAAAGGCTATATAAAAAGCATAATATAAAAACTATAAAGAAATGTAATTCCACCTGCATATCATTTATTTACTTTTACACATTTGTTACACACATGAAAAAATAATTTGTCTCTTCAGTTTATAGCAACATAGATACACAAACCTTTATGAAGTTTTGCATCCCACAGCATCAACTTGCTTATGAAACATGGCTTTTCAGATCCAGCTTCTTCTTTGAGACATATTTGACAAAAGATCTGGCGGAAGTCACCTATAGGGATAAAACTATTCATTTGTACAAGAAAACTCATATAATTTAATTATTGAAGCTAACAAAATGAGAATTACAAAATTCCGTTGTTTAAGAGAAAAAAGAAGGCACTTAAGTATGAATTCTTTTTAACAATGTTTTTTCTCAGCGAACATACTCCCACACACTCGCCCCTTACTAATTTCTTCCTATTATTATTACCACCTTTATTAAGTAAATCCAGTGATGCAGAAGAGTATTTTAGAAAGGAAAGCATTTAGAGAGCTTTGGAAAGCAGATCCATGAGAAGAGTTCACCATGTCAGCACAGAAATGCCCAGTCTAGGCAAGTCTACACTGCTCCCTGCCTTGGGCCCCGAAAGTCAGTCTTTTGTAGAATTTCAGAATATTATATTTTCTTGCACCTATCAGTAAATACATTACTTGCTGAAGCAGTTTTTGGGATCATCGTATCAGAGTCACCCACGGGTTACTAATGTTCAGAAATGAGCTCTTACGTTACTAATTCCAAAAGGAAAAAAGAGGAGTGCCATTAATCAAGTTCCTGACAACTTGGAAATAAATACTATTGAATGCTTCTTGATCAGTGTTCTTCCACTTGAAGAAAAAACAGGAAAAGAATAGGAACCACAAGACCACCAGGAAATTCCAGCTGAGTACAGAACATCAGGCCCTTAAAGCATCTACGTATAAAATCCAGAAGAACAAGGACAGGAAAGTTAAACTTCAATCTTTGTGTTTGAAGACTCTCATAAAACATTTTAAAGTATCAGTTAACCTGTAACTATTTCCTAACCCAAAATGCTACACCCAACATGGGAAATTCCTTTTTAGTTTATTTAATCAGCTAAAAAGGCAATACTTAAAACCCAATAATTCTGGGGATTGGCTGGGGTGCTAACACCGACTTGTCTATACTCTCACTAAGTCAACAAATGAATAACTAACTGTCAGTTGGTGGTTTAGAGTAATTTCATAAAACTGAAAATAATATAAAAAAAATAGAAAGAAAAATGTGGATAAAAGCCAAACTTCCACTAGAAACCTTGAAATAAGCCACACAGTCAAAAATTTGTACTGACTAAAAGAACTGAGGAACTCAGACCAGCATGAAAATATCATCAGTGAAATAAAGCTGAAATGAACAGAAAGCTAAAATTTATAAAGTATTTTAAAGAATTGCAAAAAGGTATGCTGATATATTAGGGATGCTGATATATATTTCAAGGGAAAGACTGGAAAGTTCAGGAAAAAAAGGTAAGAATTTCACTTTATTATCAAAGCTTAGAAAAGAGGCTAAAGCAAACCAACAGATTTACCCTATCAATAGGGAGAAAAAGCAAAGAGTATAGCTTAATCTACATATAATTGTATGGTGAGAAGAAATTTTATAATAGCTTTCCTTTGGGAAAAGACAGGTACGACAAAACCCAGTAACAGAAATCAAAATTAGATTGATCCAGAAGTCATCTCGAAAACCATGAGCATCATCAAACACCAGAACAATGTTTGAAAGCTTAAAACAGGCTTTCCATTACTGGACAAATTTTAAAATTAAGGCTTTTGTTTGTTTTACTGACTCTATCTCATTAATCACAGCTGTCAAATCTGAAGCAAGAATTAATTCAAGCAGAGGATGTCTGCTTTCAACTGATGAAGATGTTCTGCAGCTTTCCACCAGCACTGGGTAAAGCAGCTTTTAAGCGAAGTCACTGAAATAGGGCATGTGATGCTGAAATTGAGCATAATAAAACTTCTAGAGGACCAGACAGAGCTCAAGCAAGGAAAGACATTTATTTTAGCGAGAAGGAACAGAAAAGTACTGCTATTCATAACCATACTGATAGATATCAAAACCCATACTACTGTATTATTTACTAATTACAAGGAATGTGACAATATTTTAATAAGGGAATATTTTAAACAGCTAAAAACATTTTTTGAGAGAATTAGTCATCCAAACACTGACATGGCATTATTGTAACCAAAATTAGTTATGCTTACTTGAGTAGCTCATGAGTTTGTTCAGCCAGGAACCAAGGCGCAAGGCAAACTTCTGGTGAGCCATAACATCCGCGTGCAGAACCTCCACATGAAGTGGTCGTTGAGAAACATTTTCAGAATGCCTCTAGGAGTCAGGTAAATATTAGTAGATATAAAATAAAGATATTCGTATTTGTCTTTACCACCCATTACCTCTCCCAAGCACATGTTAATGGCAAACCCTAATAAAAAAGAAATTGGTTTGACATTTTATTTCTGAAGATATTTATCTATCTATACTAATGGTGGTGGGGTAAAGTCAATTTCAAGAAGTTCACAGGCAGGTTATAAAGGCACAGAAGTACTAAGTTAAACACTGTACAGCAGACAAATAAGTCTTCAGTATTAAATAATGATTAGGCTGATTTGCTTGTTTTTTAAATGAGAAAAATATTTCAGGAAGTTACCTTAATTTCTTCTTTGGCTTCTTGACAAGAGGTATAATGTCCTGCCTTAACAGCTCTACGACCCTGTTTAAAGAAAATATTGAGTGTGAGACTGACATAAATCAAAACGTCACAAGCCTGATCCTTGCTATGTTTTTTTATATGTAAAAGAAAAACAGAGACCAACACCATTCATGGTGCTTTTAGACATCTAGAAGCAAATCAAAATTAACATAGTTATCTTTAGAAAAAAGTTATTTGAATTAAATTAACAACAAAACAACAAAGTAAAGTCTGGGTACCAATGTTATTAGATAAGGAAAATTCACATACATGCAGTTACTCTGCAATGTGCCTTTCTCTTTCCTCATTCTCCAGCATCCCAGAAACAAGGATTCCATGATCAGGAGACTAAAGTAGCACTTCTTAATGATTAAAAAGTTACTTTCTCCTATATACAGAATGCACTAACCTCTTTATCTATGGCAGTAGTATGCAACTGGGCTTCACCGAGTTCGCAGCCAAGTGCCCTTTGCAGGCTATAGATGACATGATCATAAGAATGATGTTCATCATTGAAAAGGACACAGTAGTAGCTGTCTACCTTCTTTCTACTGGGAAAAAATCAACAAATCATCAAACAAATAAAAGTAAAATTGTAAATAGCGTCCTATCCAATAAAAGCAACAGCTCACTTGATAGCTTGAGAGGTTTCAAGTACAAAAAAATCATAGAAGAAAATCAAGCGTGTTCTTCATGTTAAAGACACAAATAAAAATTCCCTCGCCACCTATACCAGAATAAGCCACATTATGAAGGACAAAAGAGATTTTAAGTTATTTCATTATTCTGTTATTATTTCCTCTATCTGCTATTTAAAGATCCCATTTCTTTTTTTAACATGATGCATGACAGTCTTGTTCCCTTTTGACGGACCAGTCACACACTACTTTTTCCATGAAGTATCAAAAGCTTTTCTCTATGTAACTGTAGGTCAAAAATATGACAGCGCTTTTCACAGGGATTTTGGCACTAATATATTTGCAGGAGTGTAAGCATACCACAGGCAAAATTATTAACACAGTTTCTAATGGCTTGAAGAAAAAGTTGGACATACTTCCTACCTAATTGTGAGCTCTGGAGGCAGTTCCTTCTCTTCTTCCCATATAAGCATATCTACAATGTATTTTATCACAGAGGGAAACACTCTCCTAGAGTGCTCCATAATTTCTTCATTCAGCTGACATTCAGAGTTCTGAAAAACATGAGATAATATTAATATGGAAAAGAGACTTAAAAAATGAAAAAAAAAAAGGGTTGGTAGAATACCTTATTACTATATTTGTTTCAGGAAATAACCCTTCTCATTATTTTCAAGAAAATTAATCTCACCCAATTTCCTCTCTTCAAAATTATTTTATCCCAAGGGCTCCCACCCACAGTATTCCAACAGTTTCATCTACCTTTTTTATACACATCCAGTTTTTACCTAGGAATAAGCTACAAAATACCTCACCAAATGTGTTAGGAAATTTCAATTATTAAGGTTTTTTTAAACTTAAGCTGGTTAACAGCTTTCTGTACACCTGAAGATATTAGAAGTTTGCAGCCCAAACCAAAATTATTCCCCTGCATTGCTTGCTCTTTTGTGTGGGTATTCTGTCAAACATTTTTGATACTCCTTGAACAGAATCATGCAGGGAAACCTGACTCTTCTTTTCAGAGATCCCATCCCAGATTTAGAAACCATTCAAAAATATCCCTGTGAATTGATGTATTTCCCATCCACTCAGATAAAGGTCGCTAAGTGAATTGTCTACATCATATAACAGTAATCCTTTCCATAAGCATTTAAGCAGGAGAGAAATTAAGATTATAAGCAAAGAAAACCATTACCAAATCTGCACTTAAGAACAAAGCAATCAATATTGAGGTACGAGACACAGATATATTGCAGTGCCACTGTGTGAAAAGAGGGCTTTCATCCAAAGGCTCTGATGACCTTTTCCACATACCACCATTAATGTCAATGAAACCAAATCGCCGTCATTTCATATACAAATAAGACATACAAACAGAGGCTGATATTTCCTAGAGTATTTACACATAATTTCCTATAATTTTAGGATCACCCAAAGTGCCTACAAAATCTGAATATGTACATGTTTGCCAGAGTGAGAAAAGATGAGAAACAAGGAATTTTTTTCCAAGAATAAAGCTTTTCACATGTGTCTTTTAATCCCAAAGTAGTAGGGGCACTCATCTCCACAATACACAATGTGATAGATGTTAAATAGAAAAAGAAGAGAAAGAGTTATGTGTTTAATATGACTTAGAATCATGCACATTTATCCATTTACAAAGCAGGTTGCTTTAAAAAAAAAATTCACGTGAAATCATGTTATGTCCATATAGTGGAAAAGTGAAAAATGTAGTGGAAGAGAAGTAAAAATGCATTAACGCGGCCAGTTGCTTCCAAAACTCAGAACAACAGTTTTCTGACCTGATAAGCATTAGAAGAATAATTTGGATCCAAACATACAATCTAAAATGTCTGCCAATGAAATCATGGTCTATAAATATCACTGTGTGTACACACTTGACTTTGGATAAGCTCGTGGTAGATCTTGGTAATTAAGAATGTAAATGTCTGAGCTAATTATTTTTTCCCAGACTGACAAAACTATCATTATCTTAAAGAATGAAAAAATTTCAGTGCTAAGAATAATCTAATTGAACCCAGTTGTAAACATACCAGTTTTTTTCCCCAGTATTTCTTAAGAGTTTGGCTTTTTAAGCATTAATTTATGTTAAGCAAAAACATGCTGGAGGAAAACTCCATGCATAGAGATACTCAAAACAAGAAACAAGAACCTTGTAGCAAGTCATGCTGCTGTCCTTCAGTCTGTAGAAGAAATCAAAGAAAAACACACCACAGGACTTATAAACTATTAAAAGTGGGGATTGCACTCAGACTGGAAAGTTAAGTGAAGCAATGCCACCTCCAATGCAACCCACATTAATAGAAGTCACAGTAAAATGTAATTCAGATACAGCTAATGTAAACTGAAAGGGTAAAAATAAAATTTCCTCAGAATTATGCCCCAAAATATGGAATTATTTAAGCTTTAGGTAAAGCTTCAAATAACACCACTGTGGAAGAACGAATGAAGTGCATTCAGATATCAAAGTTTAAAAATAACTAACCACAAATTATTTTTTTTTTTAAACAAATGTGCCTGGGAAGTATATTTACCTCATCTCAGACATGAATTCTAAAAATTATCTGGTTTTAAGGATACATTCAGGCAAAAAGGTTTTTATATTTATGACACAGTGAAGACATTAATTTGGAATCAACACGGAAGACTCCTGAAAGCTTGGACTGGAGATTTTAAAGTGAAGAATTGCTTTTCTGACTCTTATATTACATACATTACACCAAGTTTTGCAAATATGTCCTCACTGTAAAACTTTTTTTTGTTTTTAAACTAAGGTTTAACTAAGGTTTAATTAAGATTTTCGTAACGATACAGTGTTTTACTAATGATCACATTATTATCTCAGAAACGCTAAAAACTCTGGTGCTTATCTTTCACCTTGTAGATTGAAACCTGCTCTACTAAGGACTAATTTTAAAAGGAGGTAGTTCTGTAGATCAAACTCTAAACTTAATCTACCTTTCAAAAATAGCAGCCAGTTCCTAAGCGCATTTTTACCACGTTCTGCACAGCAGACAGATGTACTGCAAACACATCCCTCTTCGTATTTGCTCCTCCCTGATCAGAGTAAGTTTATAAACCCACAGCACGATACATCCTCTGCACTTCGAGTAATTAAAGGAATACTGGCCAGGATCACACAGAAAAGTGCTTTTTGTTTGACAAGCATGTGATAAACTTCTGTAATTTCAGAAAACATGCTGGAAAAAGAAATAGCAAGATGCCTGTACCAAACGTGTTTTGCAACTCATTTCTTCTAATAAGCACTATATGCTGAGAAAAATCCTACATTATGAAAGTCCTTGATTCTCAAAACAGAGAACAAACTATGAGGTAATCCAAACATCCATGAGCCTCTTCATCATAAAATAATCCCCATTGGACAAGCCTTCTATTAAAACTGGAACATGGTCAGGCAATGCAATCTATCAAATAGTTACATATAGTATACATTAATATACTGATTCATTTCATTATTGTACCAGTTGTACTTCTG
>JAOXJM010000041.1:26677454-26700182 GCA_026413425.1 Tringa solitaria
CTAGATGATCTCTATGGTCCCTTCCAACTCCAAAAATTCAGTGAAATTCAGTGAACCATGCCCTTGAACCTGTTACATCAGATTCTATCAGAAAGGTGCTTGATTTCCCTCTTCAGAACTTGCTGGTAACATAATTTCTGGTTATGCTAAGAATAAGCAGCTATCATGATGACCCTGAAGTAACCTTTATTATTGTTTCCAACAACTGCAGCCACCTTTCTAATGAAACTTTTGCTACACTTCTGCTAGGTTATGTTTCTAACTTGCAAAACAGTTAGAAGTTAAAATCTAAGGAGAATTCCTTTACAAAATGAGCCAAAGAATATATACTTTGAAATTTAATTTCAACAGTTCCAGTCATGCATTTAAATACCTGAAAATCCAGAACTACATTCATAGGCAATCTAATTCCATTCTTCTCTATACTGCACATACATATGCTTTTTTTCCCTAAAACATGTCACACTTTTTTTCTTTAAATGCTGAATGATTCTATGCAAAATGTGGATGACAGGTGTTTAATGCAACATATCAAGTTTTTTGTTTTATGCCATTGTTCAACATCTAGTTCAAGCCTCCTCTACAATACAACTAAAATAGTATGGTAATTCTGACTGCAAAATGAATTTCCTTTCAAACCTTTAGATGATAATCATCATTATAATAATTTAATACCTCACTAACATTTATTACCATAAATCGACTGCAAGGTGAGATGAAAGACAACTTAAGCCAGAAATGGCTGCTAAATTTGAATGCCCAATTCAAGACATTTAGATTTTAGTATTTCAGAGTATCTATTATTTTTAGCAATTTGGACACCTAAAGCAAACGTATATTTAGCTTCAGCTGCAGTAGTAAGTACGGTATTTTGTATAAACACTACCACATTTTTGTAAGACAGGAACTCAAAAAAATATGAAAAAGAGACTACCTCTGAGAAGCGTAGCTTTGGTTTTTTGCCTGCTATCACACAAGAACTCTGCAGAGGTAGGAACAGAATTACTCCTATTACAGCATCACTGAACTGCCTTGACCATCCTTTTCCTTCCTACAATCCAACGTCATAGTCACTATACATTTTCTAGCAAAGACGTAAGGACTTCAAAGACCATTCTCCTTCCATACACAACACTAACTTATTCCTAGAAAAAGCTGAAGAATATGTGACTATTAAAACCTTACAGTGTAATTCATAAACATAAAGTTTACAGGGAGCTTTCATTCTGATATCTCCTAAATTCTAAGGGCTAGATTTTTTAGACATATTCTTCATGCTTAATAACAGTCTTTTGGTATTTCTGATTAAATTTTCTAGGTTTTTAAAATAAACTGAAAACTAGAATAAACTATGACAATAGGATCATAGTCATACAAATGAATTGCCAGTAGCATTACAACCTTTACACCCACCACAAAGACCTCTGTTTTTTTAATATTAATGTATTATTATTCACATTAATATGAATTAATGAAATAAACTTTATCACACCAATGGGCTGCCATCTTTAATACACTCCAGGGTGAGAAAGAAAGTGAAAAAATGACCACTGGTCACATAGCTATTGGTTAAGCAAAGGACTGAGGAATGCTGGGTTCCATTTCAGACTTTGAAAGGGTGAGCACTGTACAGCCCGGAGTTGTATGCCTGTTCTTCCTCAATTCTGGTACAGAGCCCATACTCACACCCTGTCATCCAATCTTTTTAACCAAAGGCTTTCAGTACCTTTATTATCCTTTCCACTTCCTTCCCTATTTCTCTGCCAGAGCCTGCTTTTCATACGCAATTTTCCTCAAATGCCACTGTCAGTTAAGCAAAGACCTACCATGACACAAGCAACAATTAGTTAGCAGCATGACTAATTTTATTAAACCACTTTGCTGCATTATGTTACATGGGAACATTCATGATAACATACCTTTATTCTTACCTGCAAGAGTATGTTGTCTCCCCTCCTTTGAACACCTTTCCACAGAGCTGGGAGGTTCCACTCTGTTGCAGTTTCTCCAGGAATATGTCTGGGTCTTCCCCAAACAAGTAACATTCTAGGGGGTATAATATTGCTGCCTGGACCATTTCTTCTTGTTTCTCCAGCAAGGGATCCATTTCAGCTGAGTAAATATTTGGCACATGTTTTGCCAAGCATTGTAAAAACATAGCTTGGAAGTTGAATCTTTCATCACACCACTGCAAGAAAAGTACACCCATGGATAAGTACAAATGAATAATTAAATTTAAAGATAATAAGTATTATTATATATTATACTATATAGTATTATTATATATTATAATAAGTAATAGTATTAAGCACTTCTACTGGGAATCCAGAATTCTTTTCCCCATCAGAAGTCAGTTCTGCAAGCAATAAAACCCAAGAAAGCATGGTTTCTCAATTTCTCTATTTTCCTTTCAGTACCCAGCACAGTAACCTCTGTTCCCTTGAAGTCACCTACTAAAACATTCTGAGGCAAGAGTTGCCAAGTGCTGTGCTACTGTAGAGTAACCCAGGCACTAATTAATTTTCAACTACACGCTTGCCAATGGGCCAGCCAATGCACAAATCCTGCTGTTTGCTCAGCTGCCGATGAACGGAAAGAGCAGGAGCAGCGGAGGGTTTCCCTGTCTTAGCTGGGAAATAAGTCTGAGATTCATTCCTTCTCCTGCTGATAGTCACAAAATATGCAGCAACTCAATGGTCTTTGAAATTGTTACCCTTTGGTAAAATCCCGTTGAAAGTGGTCACCGGGGTTCAACAGTTACTGGGGGAGAAAGAAGCCCAACTGATTGTATCAGTTTAACATCTTCAGGAAACCAGACTAAAATGTTATTTTGTATTTATAGGTAATTAATAAAAGTACTTAAATTTTGGCTTGAAGTTCTTAATTTTCGTCCCTAATTTTACTTGCAGCTGCCCTAGTTCTCTGAACAGTTCTCTCCAATTGCTCTATTTCTGTCCTTCAAGTCTGAATATTCTCTTTCACATTATTCCCATTAATTAGAAATACCTTTTGTTTTTCCCCATTGCAAAACAGATAATTTTCCCACCAAGGTTCCTAAAAACAATTTCCTTTCATACACAACTTCGATTTATGCCCAAAAATTTATGTTTTTTTTTTTTTTTGCAAAAATATGTAACTTCATAAATAGGTCTAAAGGGAAATTTGTCTGGGCCACAGAATGAGCAAAGCAACCAGCAGAGAGTTCAGATTGAGGGAAGGCTCAAAGTAGCAGACTAATCAACTCTTTTAAAAGGATGAAAATGCACAACCATCTTATGTGAAAGCTGAGAAATCTTGATTTCTGACTTAAAATGAAACCTACATCAATTGAATCAATGGACTGTCCCCCCCAAATTGATGGAGATAAGGGATTAAATAATAGATCTATAAGGTTATAGCTCCCGAGTCTAATATCTAGAACCACAGTTCTCTGAAAAAATTAATCTAGAACACTGGCAGTCCTAACTGCTGCGATCCCTGTACTCTGAAAGCCAAATCTGCAATCATGTAGAAATTCCATATTTTTTTTTTCGGAAAAATCAGGTAGAAAAATCTACCTAATATAGACAAGTACAAAAAAACTGTCTACATACAAAATCTAAACAGAATCGAGGTATCAAGTTGAAACAGTGTAGATTAACAATAATATCCATTTCCCAAAACTAATTTGTTAAAGGAGATTTGTTCCACATTGTAACCACCCTAAATGCATACTTATGGCTTTAATAAGACATACTACACTTCTAATATGTTTAGTTTTAACCTGAGGCTTCTACTGGTATTTTGGCCATCAATCTTCCTTAGCATTACTCTTAGGTAGTCCATTACTTCATTTATCACAGTGACCCATGAACTCAAAGTTATGGGAAAAAAATGCATGGCAGATACTGATGAAAAAGAGAAGGCATGGATAATGTGGTCAAGCAGGAGAGCAGATTTGTACTCAAATCATCCTAGAATATCCTCATTTTATAAATGCAGGTTGACCAGTCTAATCAGATTTCTTGAATCACAAAGCATTCGAGCGATCCTCAAATATCTGAGAATGAAGATTCATCCATGAAGTGACAGAAAGCACTTATTTAAAAACCAATTCTAACAGAAATTCTAGATCAAGAACAGATTTATTACATGAGTTAGCACCACTGTGATCACCATATTGGTCACAAAAGCTTTAGCATACACATGCATCTAATGTATATGCATTCTGTATACATACACACACTCAAATATATAGGTATGTATTTATTTTCACAGTGCTAAGGAACAAACGGAAAAGGAAACAAATTAGTTGATTACCTTTTATTTTAAATAATTTGTTCAAATTTTTCAAGTACCTAGCAACAATAAAAATTATATTTACCTGGGGCATAAAGACACCAAATAGTAAAAAGTCACTGAAATTAAATCCAGATTTCTCAAATACTTGCATAATAACACTTAAAAAAAAAGACAAATACCACATTTAGCTGGGGCTTTTCAGGAAGACATGAAATTTTAAAAGGTAACTGAAAACTGATTTCCTTGATCACATGTTTATTTTTTTTTACATATCTGATTTAAGATGAGTGGAAGTAAATTATTCCCATGATAAAAAAAGTCCATAATTCAGCTTTCCTCCTTAAACATGTTTCTTCCCATAACCTCCTTTTGGTTTTTGTTTTAACATACCTATACTGCATTATGGCTTTAGTAAGTTCCCCTCCCAATTAGATTACTATATTTGTTGAAGTGGGGGGCATGGGTGTGTGTGTGTGACCCTTTGGAATACACTCTTCCCAAAGCACAGAACCCCAGTCTGTAGCTCTTCTATCTTAATAAGCCACGCTCCCAAGAGACGGTGTAAGTTTAGCTTCTGTGTCATTGGAACAGAGCACATCATAGCTTCAAGAAACACAGGGGTAAGCTTTCCTGAAAATCTGCCAGAAGTGCAAAATAGGTTCTCACACAGTCTAACTCATAAGCATTTCAATCATTCCTGTGCAAAGCTTTTAATTCTATTTAAATGTTGTCCAGAGAAGGAAGTAGGGAAAGAAAGGGAAGAAGGGAAGACAGAGAACTCTCTCAAGCAGGCTGGCTGCCTTCTGGTAAACACACTAAATTATATCCTCAATCTATATGTTATCCAGGAAATATCCATTATATTCACAAGAGAAACAAGAATATTCATTTTCTTATTTCTAAAAGCTGCACCAGGCTAAACTTCAGATCCATCCCATACCCTCTGTGTCTCCTAGGAGAAGCAATTTATTCCTTGTGCCAGAATCTGTTTGTTATACTGTATTCAACTGTATAAAATCACACACAAAATACAGAAGCTGCCAAATAAAGCACTCCCCTAAGTTAAGACTGACGGCCCAATGCTAGCTTGGTCCCCTTGTGCACACATATTGAAATTCAGGTTTGCGTACTTTGATTAACACTTGGAGCAGTCCCACCTTCCCTCTGCTCGCTCACTCCTTTACCTGCCAAGTGCTCGGCTGCTACAGATACAAAAACCATATGAATGGGTAAAGTCAGTTTTTCTTTATTGACCATATATTGACTGACGAAGAAGAAATACAATACTGTATCACTGTCAAGTTCTACCCACCCTACGCACAGGATGACCTCGGATCTAGAAAAGCCTAAGAGCTGTGCAAGATAGATGGAAGCTGGTCCCTTTCAGCCCCAACCATTCCGTGATTCAAATACCTTCCACCAGGAGAAATCTTACTTCTTTCTCTATTTCTATTAGTCTCTCAACCTCTACTACAAGCTTGAGTTAAGAGAGCTTAATTAACTTAAGGACTAGTTCTACTAAGTCATTTTCCAAATTTGATGTCAGTCAAAAAGGAATTTGAAGCAGTGTACTGAAAGAGGCAAAGATCATAAGATAGCACAATTAAGTTAAAAAACATAATCATGTAACTAAAATACTACTATGAGTCAGCTCTCCAAGCTCCCTGGAGCTCACACCCTGCTCATCGCAGCCCACAGGCTGTACCTAACAGAGAAAAGCCCAGAGGAATCGGGTCTGAGTACACCCCATTCCCCTTGACAGTATCCCACTGGAAAATATTCCTTGGGCTGCAAACTGAAAATTACTCAATTTAGAAAAAATCACCTCCGCAGACATTTGGAGTAAATTAAGGCTTACCCTCAAATTTTAATTCTGAAATGTCTACGCTTTTAACTATCTGGATTTGCAACCTTAGTCAAGTTGTCGTGGTAGGATTTTTTGGTCATTTCCTCATCTTTATTAAAAGTTACCTGAAGAAACAGCCACGCCGCCATATGGACCATACAGACATATGCACGACCCAGAAATAAAACCACGGCAGATGATGACCAGAATGAGCTGAGGGAGCAATTGTGGCAGCAGCACCCACCTCCTCTCCTGCGGAGGGAGCAAACCCATGCCAGGCTGGGGACCGTCCCCAGGTACTGACAACAGCAGGCAGAGGTGACACCCGGGAACCCTCATTAACAGAGAGTGTGTGTAGAAAACATACATAGGTCTCCTATCTCTTCTTTTGTACTTTATGCCTCCAGCCTCATCTTCTTTCTTCCTTTAATCAGGCATTCCTGTCACATTCTCCTTTTTTAAGATGACAATAACTCTCAAACTGCATGAAAAAGGGAGAGGAAGGGAGGCAGGAGGAGCTGCAAAGCTGTTTCTCAAGTGTAAGGGGTTTGGTCAAAAAAGCAGAAATAGCATCCATTTTGTCCAAGACATTTCATTTGTTCCGTATGACAAAAGCAGTAATCTATAATCTTTAGTGGCCCTTCAGAAGAGTAGGACTACAGAAGTGCTACCTCCCAATACCACTTGAGAAAGAATCATTAGGAGATAATATCTTGCATGAAAACATGCCTTCCTCTGTGGGATCAGACTACTTATACTTCTTTCCATGTGTAAGCACACAGAGATCTTCCCAAAAGTCGATTCCAACCCAAAGGACAGTTTGTAGACTTTTTCCAAAACCTTTAAATAAGCACCATGTCAGAAAAGGTCAGAGGATGAAGAATTATACTTGCCTACACATACTGCTATAAAAAGAGCAAAATATCTGTCGTTGACATAATTGGATATGGATATATTGGATGTATCATTCACAAACGCATTTATTTATGAATGCTGCAAATAGTAATAGGCACGAGAGCTAAGTAAGTATACACAGAAAAAGAGAAAAAAATAACCACTTTTCACCTACAGATCAAGCAGCAAATGAGATTTCTCACCGCTATGACACTATTTCTTTATCATTGCAACAAGTTTATTATGTACATTAATTCAGTAGCCATTACTTCCATGACAGTTTTTGATTTACATTATAAGCACAGTTCTGTTTAGAATTCTAAAGTCTTTTCAAACTAACAGTTTGCATTAGGCAATACTATAAAAAGCAGCTCCACTTTAACTGCACTGATTGACACGCTGATCTTTTAGTACAAAAGTGACTGCAATAATTTCAAGAGCATATTTTTAGAAGTAAACATTAATGTAATCAGTGAAAAGAAGGAATATTAATATTTATAAACATTAAATAACAAATTATGAAGGAATAGACACTGCCAGTAGCACAAACTAAAACCTGTACCTAGTCCAATGTTCCAGTTTAACAGAGTAGTAAAAGAGTTTGTGCATGACAGAAATCTGTAAAGCTTGAGATAGCAATACCAGCTGCCTGTCAAAACAGTTGGTAGAAGCAGAACGTTAAAAGTAAATATATAAAATGATGAGGACATACCGATTTCAAGCAGATGCCATTCCACATTAACACCAAATGCAAAAGGCTGCTTTACTTTAATTCAAAGAACAGTTGTTACTAGTTAAACAGAGATTAGCAGGATAACAGATCACAGAAAACTATTATTCTGATATTGTCTATCCAATTGAGCAACCATAAAAGACGTTTTAAAAGGATAAACATGCAGAAGTTCTTTGATAAGTACGCAGAATACTTAAAATTTCTGTAGAAAGCAAACTCCAAAACATTCTTGAACTAACATTTTCATATAAGGTTCTGGTTTTAAATGTTTAGTTAAGTTTTTCCTTCTCATTATTTTGGTTTAATTATCAATCTTCTAATGCACTGAAAATAAGATCCAAGTGCAGTACAGAACACTTAGGCATTATTTTTACTAAAAATAACAAGGAAATCTATTTCAATGTCAAAGACAGATATTCCCCAAATAAGAGGCTTCAAAAATAAGCACTAAGAATTAAGTAGCATATTTATTCTTCCCTGCCTTAAATCAAACTTTTTTTTTTTTTAGGAACATAAATTTTACTATCAGGGAGATAAAATGGAAGCCTTTTGTCACACAAGCACTATGTAGCTGCTCATGATGTGTTTCACATTCTCTGACAAAGTACAGACAATGTTTCAGTAAAGAATCTAAGCTTTAAAAAGGAGGGCTTAGAACTCAATTACAAAATATCTGTTTTCTGACATGTCAGTCACATGGCTCCTTTATAGACCATAGCTGGTAGCCAGCCATGGACCAAGCTTTGGTCCGCTCCGAAAGAAGTAAATTTGGTTTCAAAAATTATTTTCTACTGGCACACCATGGGCAACATTCAAGACTGTCTAACATTGTCCTAACAAAACATCAACTCTGACCTAAACACATAAAAGAACTGTTTGATCTCCACATTCATTTAAACTTTGGCCCCTAAGCCAAAGCAGGGTGCCAATTAATGTTAAAAGATGCTTTAATGATGCAGGTGTTTGCCCACTGGGAATGAGACTTGTAACAGCATAGACACTACTAAAGCTTTGTCTACATCAGAATCTTACCCTGATTCCAGTAGCCTCCAACAGCTACCAGTTTAGCTCAACCAGAGCAAACCAGTGGCAACCAGAGAAGAAAAAGTAACCACCAGCACCATCGGTTACTGTTCTGGCTGCTGGATGGCTAAAACTAATGTCGTCTTCGGGGTAAACTCTCTGAAACTGCAGTTTTAAAATCACACTCACCTCCAACATCACAGGAGCGCAGCTTCAGTTGACAGGGATAAGCTCTTGGATGCAAACAGGTGCCCAAGAGGACACGTCAGGTGAGATCATGGCCTGCAGCTCTGTCTCTGCCATGCTGTGGATACCACACTGCCTACCAACCGGACACTCTACCCTATGTATGCAACAAAATTAGCAGGATACTGCTACGTAGGTTCAACAGGCTAAACAAAGTAGCCAGAAATTTTAGAATTCCCAGGTCTTTGAGGCACACAATCTATAAACACCTGTCACGCTCCAAATTCTTTGGTCAAACCTCTGTTAGGTCAATAGCAATGTACAATTAAACACATCAACACCACAGGAAACGGGAGTTCAGTATCAGGCATTAAAGCAAAACAATATACAAAATGCATAATTTGCAAAAATAGTCATTCTCCCTAGAAAAACAGGAAAATCATCACCTTTGCAGAGTTATTTGAAGTATTGCTTTTCTTTAAGAACATATTTTTTTTTAAAAAGTTCTGCTTATTTATTTGATAGATCCTTTTCATTTTGTTTCTAAAGAAACAAAGGAACGGCTTTGATTCCTTCCTTGTCCAATCCTTAACACCCATGCTGTGGTCTCCTACCCTCGAGGGAGACCAAATTTCTATCAAATTTCTTAGCACCAGACTGCACTTCAGAAATTGCAGCTACGGTGGGTATTTATAAAGCAGTAATTCATTAATTTGGTACAGTTATGTTTAAAAAAAGAAAAAGTGACATATGTTGATAGTAGGTGCTTGTACTAATGCCTGCGTACTCAAACTTGTCTTCCACCCAACCAATTTTCCATTACCGTGATTTTTGAGGTCCATTGTATACATAGTCTAATTCTGCAGTGAATGAACATGTAATAAAATTCAGGTGAATCTATCTGTATCTAGCACTAACTCAGCATCTCCCAAATGTTTTCCCTTGCACAACAAAGCCAACCTGTTTATCCCTAGCTTCTCTACTGCTCTGGGACCTTGAAGACACTTAAACAGTTGCATGCTATCAGGAACATTCACTGCAGCTGCATTCTCCTAGAGCCACACACCTCTTGCAGCACAGCAATAGCATTACAGCAACTGTAATTTGTGCACTTTATGTGGACTTGAGCAAAGCTGACAGATCCTTTCGCAATCCCAGTTCACTAACAAAAGCCACAAAAATTACTCCAGCTACCTGTTGCAACTTCATGGACTCCACTTCTCAGACACTGATACAAGTGTACAGTAGACAGCATTCTGCTACTACACTGCACTGTTCTAAAAACAGTAGCTTTATCTATATGCTATTCAAGGCTTACTTACAAAAAAGGATAGGCTGGTTCACCTAAAGATGAAATTTTAAACTAATTTAACTTAACAAACTGATGTAAAATTATACGGACACGTAATGGACACATCATCTAGTATAAGCAGGTTAATTCAGTTCATGGGAGGTTAGATTTAAAGCTGGAAGAAATCACTGCAATTCCAAAGTAAGATGCCCGACTGAGATTTCATTAATCTCAAGAAATAACCTGCATGTGAATATGAACATCCCCTCCATATTACTACTTGCTTACAACATGGTTACAGAAGCAAGGCTTCTCATATGCATTTTCTCAATATAATAGCACTGAATGACACAAACCAAAATCTGTAATACCTTGGAATGCTCAAGCACCTGCATCATGTTTTGCTTTCAGAGACTAAAATTCAAAATCAAGTTATTTTCCTGCCCTTAAAGGAAATATCCTAATAATAAAGCTCTTCTCTTCTTCTGCACCACTATTATGCCTACAACTATACTTTTGTACAGGAGTATTAACTGATGACTTCTGAAAAACATCCCTTTTCTTCACAAATATTACCGAGAAGGTACACATACATCAAAATGTAAAGATTTAGTATAAATTAAAATCTTTCAAATATTTTAGTATCTACAATCTGCTTGTATATTCCAGATAGCAATCATCAAAGCAGACAGGAGTCAAACTGGAATTTGTTTAGAATACAGATGGACAAACAACCAAAAGGCTGGGTCCAGCCTGCAAAGCAGGCTTTTATTAGGCCACTGGCAATGTCTGCTAGCCAGCTAATAGTCAAGCCAAGTCCAGCTCATCAGTCAGCCAAGAAAATTGCAGGTGCTGTTAGGAAAGAAAAGAAAGTAAAGTAAAGTTTGACAGACAGGGTTTACTGCTAGGTCAGTGCCAGTGCAACCTAAATTCAGCCCTCTCCTTCAGGGCAGCCCAGCTCAGGAAGCAACACAGCCACTATAAAGAAGAAAGCAGAGACAGGACCTGACTTCAACTAACGCTGTGAATCACCAACTCCGGTATCTCCAACCACAGTCATCCATCCCAAAGAGTTGGGAGCTGAGTGCATAGAAGAAACCACTAAGAGGAGTTTATTACCTGAGTCATCACCTTTCATTCCAGAATCAGGCTGGCACCTGCAAAATCATTCAGGTAACCCTGCATCATGCACCCTGGGAAGGTTTACTAGTCACGCAGCCAGATGTGGTGCTGTGCTGCATCCAGTGGCACCCAAAGCCAGAGACAGAAAAGGAGAGCAAGACTCAGTCTGACTGGGCTGATGCCAAGACAGATTTGACAACTTCAGTAAGGCCCAAGCTCTCTCCATTCAGCCAGCTGTTTCTGCTCCACACTCCCTCAAGCTCCCAATTCCAGCACCACAGCGAAAGGACATTCAGACCAGCTGTGCACAGTGAAAACAAAGGTCATACAGGATATGTTAGCCCCACCTAACTAGTACCAGCTTTTGCACGGCAGTAAATTGGGTGTACTGCTTCCAGATTACAGCTTTCTCTGGCAATAGTATAGCCAGGTTCGCAATCTAACTTCATGAACGCTGTCAAACCCAACTAAAGTCCATACTCCCAGCTCCCCCTCTCCCTTAATATACACCTCACGCTCCCTGTCAAAGTTCCTGCTGTTTGCTTGGATATATGGCAGACAATGCAGTCTGGGCGCCCACCCATCTTTCTTGGAATAATTGTAATTCTAGCACAGAGACTCTCAGTTAGCTGAAACCACATAAAAATTACAAGTTAGTTGAACAGTATTAACTTTGAGCAGCTGAGGATCTCTTTACCATCTTTCCCCGCGTTTTTCACAATACCATTATTATGAGTTTTACAGGTTGCCTGGGCTAACGGCCTCTGATGTCCCCAAACAATGAAAGGCTGATTGCATTCCTTTGCTGCTGATTGCAACTATCACCCACAGCACCTCTCTGACTCTATACGTTGCTCTCAAGCTTAAGAAGTTGCCTGACTCAAGTTGCATTTTTTGAAACTATAATGCGAGCAAATTACATTTTTACGAGCTTAAAATAAAATTGTTTCTAATATAGAAAAAAAATAATAAAATATCCACACGTAGGCCTGTTATGGCCACAGAAATATACTTCACTTTAGAACAGAAATGGCTCCATAACCACAGACAGCATCCTTATGATTTGCAGATACCCTTACAATTCTGAGAGGAAAGGTACAACAAATAATGGTTATTGGCTTAGCACTGCCACCTGCAAGAGAAGTTCCAGGAGTAAACACCTCCCTATTTATATCTTCCTGATTTAATTAATGGTGCATAGCATCACGTAAAAAGTAGCTGTTCCACAGGCTCACCAGTGCCCAACTTGCAAACACCCAGAGTCAAAGAGTTTCAAAACCATAGTACCTATTTGGGTTGTTGCAGGAAAACGTAACATAAAAGGTAGAGCTCCTACCGTGCATTGGGACTGCTCTAGCAAAGGTGTAAAAGCAACACAGTAATCACTTGGCAAAGCTATGAAGGAAAGCACAGGGGGCCCTCACTTACTACCGCTAGACAGATCCAACACTGAGGTGGGCTTAGTAAGGGAATATTAAATCCATAGGTGACTGAAGTAATTCACAGAAAAAGAGAGGAGAATTTTGTTTAGCAAATAAACAACTGTCTCCACCTACATCCCTTCTAAACTTCGATATTTGCTGCTCCAATCACACTCTGCAGAACAATAATGTTACTGGGCCTTTTTTGTTCCACAGTAGCGTCACCTTTAATTAGCAAAGGTAAGGCCAGAATAAGGGTAAAAGATGCGTGAATACACCACAACGTTTTAAAGACGCGGGACAGCCTTCGCAGCTTTCTAAAGCTGGATCTCGTTTGATCACACAGAGGTCAAAGGAAGCCAGGGGACTGAAGGCAGGGAGCGGGAGATGCTGCGGGGGGCTGCCGACAAACCGCTTCCCTCCGGGCCGCCTGACAGCGCCTCGCCGGGCCCAGGTCAAGGCTGGCTCTGCCGCCGGGGCCGAGGTCGTGCCGGGCAGCGGCTGAGGGCGCGGGGGGCAGCGGGGCCGCCCGCCCTCCTCCTCAGGCTCCGGACCCGCTCCCCGCGGTCGCGCCTCAGCAGGTGCCGCCGTCGCCGCCACCCGTCGGCAACAGCGGGCGCACAATGGCGCGTCCCGCCCCTCCGCACGGCGGCCCCACCAGGGAGGACACGGCCCCCGCGGCGCCGCCCCGTCAGGCGGAGGCCACCAGCTCCTTTCCGCGGCGGGCAGCGGGGCGCCCCGCGGCCGGAAAAGCTGGACCGATTGGCGGGGCGGCAGTGCGGGCAGGGCACAGACTGCCCCCGAGCGGGGGCAGGGGGAACCGCGCCGGGCCGTGGCCTCACCATGGCTCGCTCCTGGGGCTGTGCGGAGACCCGGCCGCCCGCTGCTCCCGCCGCTCCCGCTCTAGGCCTTCCGTCGCCTCCGTCCGCCATTTTGAGAGCGAGGGACGCGACCGGCGAGGCCGTCACCGCCCGGAAGGAGCCGCCACCGTCACACGACCGCTCCGCCGCACCGCACCGCCTCCACAGCCCGCCCCCCGCGGCGCCCCGGATCCTACCGCGCAGGCGCCGCCCGCCCTACGCGCATGCTCCGCGGCGCCGAGTCGGTGCGGGTTGAGAGGCGGGAGTTCGGCGGTGTAAGAAGATGTGATCCGTGTCCCGGGGGCGGCAGGACGGAGGAGGCTGAGAGGTGTCCGGTGGTTGAAGGTCGGGAGGCGTGGCCAGGCCTTGGCCCGGCCCGCTGAGGAACTCTGTGAGGGGCTGGGGAAGGCCCGGACCCCGGGAGACTGAGGGAAAGCGCTTTCCCGGGATGTGTCGGTCCTGCCTGAAGAGCGAGACGGGTGAAGTTCCTCTGCGGGCACCTAAACACCAGTGCGGGTGTTCGCTTAGGACCCTGCATTAATAGCAAGATAATAAATAAGTAATTTTCATATATGCTAGTGCAGGTCCGTGCTATTTCAGCAGACGTGGCATATGTCTCCTGTTGGGGCTAAGCAACAGCAAAATGTGTAAATTTTGTAGGAGTGCAGAGGCAGCAGTAGCTTTAGGCACGTGCCTGGCTCCAAGGACAGAGTTTTTTCCTCAGCACCTCCTCGGTGCAGGGGATGGGAGCTGCTGTGGGTGCTCTGCCTTTGCCCCTCCGGCAGAAGACTGGGGCAGGACAGACCTAAGTACTGCTTGGAGGTTTTCCAGGTTGTTGCAAACCACTCCAGTTGCACAATTCCCTGTGTTTATACCTTTCTAGGGCTGGGGAAACAGGCAGATTTTGCTGCAGCTTTGGGCCTTGCAGGCATACATACTAACCACCTATGTCTAATAATTCTTGTTTTGAAGAAGACTGACTCCTTTCATTGTAGTCTTGCTGCTTCAAGCCTCCAAGCAACTTTTCCACCTTGGGATGAAATTTGCAGGTGACCTTTTTCAGGTATACTCAGTAGATTTTTCTCATTGTACCTGGCTACACGTACTCCCCAAGTTCTTTTCTTGCATCTTTAGAGTATCTGACTGTAGCTCTTCTGTATAAGCTACTACTCATCTTCATTTTATGAAGTCACTGCAGACTTATTTACCTTATTGAAATTTGTCACTTAAAATTACTGGGTAGATACTGAGATGGGTTTAGGATAAAAAAGACGAAAGTGAATTTTGCTATTGAGCCACTTAACAATCAATTCAAAGCTTCGTCTAGTTTTGTCCGTAAGTGTTGGAAGCCTGCACTCGGCCCCTTTCGATGGCGTGGCCGACACCTCACCAGCAGCAGTGGCTGGACAATGCCCAGGTTTAGACTGTGATAACGGGAGTCCTCACCATGTTTTAGCATCAACGGTAGCGTCTTCCAGCTTCCGATGTAGTCCAGCAAGAGAAGCAAAGCTGGAATTCCCAGACAGCGTCGGACAAACGCACTCAAGCAGCGGGAGGGCTGCCTGCGGTTCCCCCGGAGGGAGCAAGAGGGGTGTCCTGCATGGATGTGCCTTTTCACTGAACTATGGTTGTGGTTTCACCATACTCTGGGACTTTTAGAAGAAGGTATGCTAATATAAATTAGCTGCTTTAGTTGAACAAGAGTTTGGACTTGTTAAGCAAAATAGAACAAAAAAAAAAAAAAGAAAGATTTGGAACCCAGGTATGCAGGGAGACAGCAAAATGAGCGGCAGCGAAACTCTGAGAAAACAAGCTGGCACTGCTACCCAGGCAGAAACGGCACAAAACACCAAGATCTCCATGGATACTAAAATAATAGAGGCAAAAAGAAGAACAAAACAGGAATTCAGATAAATTTTAATAGAGACAAAATGCTGAAGCTTGGCAGCCCTTCCAGAGCTAAAATAAAATGGCAGAGCTCCAGGAAGAAATTGAGCAAACGCTAGTTTTCAAGATTACTCCCCAAGATGACCAGGATTACTGATTGCTAACTGTTGATTTAAAAGCAGTTGTTTGGGGTGTTGTTTGCAGGGAAGTAGGAAGCAGACATGCAAGATGGAAGGCAGCTGAAAAAAACAAACACATTAAGTTCCACAAAAGAGCAGCTAATTATCAAATTAGGCTAATTTATCATCTGAAAGAGGGTGTAATAATGAAGATTAACTAATCTGAAAAGTGTTTTTTCTTGATCAGCACTAGAAATTAAATCTTTGTCCTATGAAAAATTGTATGAGTCAAGAGAATGAAACGTAAGCAATACTGAATTAGAAACTTCTAACAATCTGGGAAGTTGTTTGAGAATATCAAAGAAATACTAAAAAAACCAGTGATGTAAAGTGACAGAACCTTTTTCAGCTAAACTTGTGCTTAAGATTGTAAGGAGAGAAAAAAACCCTGCCTGCGAACACAGGCAGCACATAGGAAAACAGAGTTGAGAGCAAAGAATAACTTACTGATTATGAAACTGTACGGTTGTTATAGTAAGGTTTACAATGGTGTCTATGAAAGAAAAACTGTGTTCAAAACACTGTAATTTTTTTTTATGTATGTCAGGAGCAAAAAAAAAAAAAAAGAAAGGTTAATTGCCTACATTTAGGAGCAGGTAGAATTGTAAGCACTGACAGGGAAAGGGAAAAAAAAAGGTGACTGTTTACATGCTGTAGGTGGAAGGCAGGGGGACGAGACACTGATCTCTTCCCTTTATACATCTCTTTTTTTGTCTCGACCGTTCTCGGCCGAAGGAATGGCCCGAGGCCTCCTCAGGGTGCGCGCCTCCCCACCCGGATCAGGAGCACGGCTCACGGACCGGAGACCGCACCGTTCAGACGCCGTGGGGCATTTCCAGCCCCCCTTCCCCTGCAGTTTTGGGGCATTTCCAGGCCCCCTTCCCCTGCAGTTTTGGGGCATTTCCAGGCCTCTTTCCCCTGCGGTTTCGGGGCAGGCTCAGGGCGCGGGGCCGGCTGCACCCGCTCGCCGCTGCCCGGCCCGGGAGAGGGCGGCCTGAGGAAACCGGTGAGCGCCCACCCCCTCCCGGCGCTGGCACCCTCCTCCGAGCCAACCATCGAGAGGGGCGGCCCGACGAGGCGAGGAGGTGGGCCGCGACGCGGAAGCCCTGAAGTCGGCGGCGGGCAGGAGAGAGGGGGGCGGCCCGGGGGCGGGCGCATGGTGGCCGGGCGGCGGAGGATGCTGAAGCTGGCTGTGGGGCTGCTGGCGGCCGCGGCGCTGCTGCTGGATTGGTACGCGGCTCCAGGGGGGCCGCCGCCGCCGGGTCAGGGCCGCCGCCGGCGGGCCCCTCAGCCGGCCCCCGGGGGGGAGGCCGCCAACCTGCTGTGGGTGGTGCAGGTGAGTGGGGCCGGGAGGGAGGGCGGCGCCGAGCAACGGCCGCGGCGCGAGGGGCGGCAGTTGGCGCCACTCTGAGGTACGGCCGGCCGGTACCCCCCTCCCCGCGGCTTCTCGGGGCTCGGTGGCGGGGAGAGCTGGGGGGAGGCCCGGCTGCGGCACCTTCCCCCCCTTCGCCGTCCCGGGGGCGGGGAGGGAAGCCCCGGTTGCAGGTGTTTGGCCGGTTTGCTAGACTACCCCAAAGATAACGAGCGTGGTAGAAGCGGGTAATTAAAACTCCCCTAATTATTACACGAGCCTGTATGTTGCATCAGTACCCTGTACGGTATTATCTGATATCCCGGTGAGAAATGCAGGCTCTGCCTGTCCCTTTTCCCTCCCAAAACTCGGGGAAGTTGTGTGGCTGAGAAAATAGTTACACAGATTTTTAGCAATAGGTGGTACCAGGCCGGTGGAAGGGTGTTGTATGGTAGGTTAAACGTACATAGCTTCGTTTCCAGGATGAACACAAAATCCACGTTAACCTGGCATGGTCTTGGAAGTAAACTGTCATGTCTGGGTGCTTCTGTGGCCTCTTTTTCTGACTCTTCTCCCCCAGAGCATTCCTGGAGCACTTTGTGTGTAACCAGCTGCTTGCATATTCGCAGGTAATGGTCAGCTGAGGTGTGGTAGGGGTTGCTGTGCAGTTCCTTCTAACAGATAGGCTGCTTTTACTATTTTGCTTTTGTTCTCAAACTCAAGGACAGTTGGCCTAAATGTATCAGCTGCAGGCAGTGCTCTTAGCACACAAGCTGGCGTGTTATTAGTCCTTTTGTTCTCTCCAATTGCTATGTATTTTCAAAGTCAGTTTTTCCAGTAAATTTTCCTTAAGTGACCTAAGGCTTACCTTTACTGCAGAACAGATTTCAAGATGAGAGATACGCTTCAATTAATGTAGATGAAGTCCCTGTCTTGAGTTGCTATCTTGAAGAGTCAACTACAGCAGCACGCAGCAGGCGCAGAGCTATGCTGACAAGCAGCGTGTGCAGCCCCGAACCTCTCTTGCCATCTTCTCTCTGGTTGTGTTACTCCAAGTGGAGTTCTTCCAGGGATAGGTCATGGCATAGCTAATTTGAGACTTGGCTTTACTTTCAAGTGGTTATGTTCTCTTTCAGACGTGCTCTTTAACAGCTGCTTTATCACTGGCCTAACTTGGAAGTTAATCAAGGACTAAATCCAGTGTTGTGCCTGATGATGTTGTGGGAAACAGGCTTCAGGCTCCCTGGTGACTCCATAGGTCTAAGCCTAGGTCACAGCATAGAGCTTGAGATGATGGGTTCCACCCCCAGCAGTTCCTGCCTTGTTTTTCCTCCCATCCACAGGACTCTCTCTTCTTAAACTGAACTAAATTGCAATCTTTGTTCTATAATCTTATATTAATGGCTTTTTCACCTTTCGTATAGCAGCACTTTCTGTCTTACCCAGTGCCTGATAGGCACTTTAGTTCAATATTTGATGAGCTTACAGTTAATTTTTCTCCTGTTTCTGTCAGCTGGATGCATTCCACTGTTGCTGTAGGCCTTGTAATTCTCCCTTGTTAATGTCTGCCTTTTCTGAGCCACATCTTCTGGAGACAAGGAATGTGGATGGTGATGTCTCCTCACCCCTAAGTCTCTTCCAACCCATTTTGACAAAATCATTGCCTATGATGCAATGAGAGAAGGGCAAGTTTCCACATCAGTCAGAGGGAGGGGAAAGACAGAAGAAATGCAGCAAGTGGGCTTTTACCTACATTTCGGGAAATTAAATAAGAGCTTTGCAAGCTTTTCCCTTTGCCCACTGACTTCTCTTTTATTGGGACATCTTTTGAAATAAATTTAAAAAAAAAATAGGAATAGCTCTACTCCCAAGATCTTCATATTTCACAGCTTTTAGTGATGGCAGAAACTTATTCCCGGGACACTGTAATTCTTAGAACTTACAAGAAAAGCCTTTTGTAAATCTTAAACTTGTATCATAGTAGGGGAAAAAAAAGTGGGAGGATCTTTGTAGAAAATCAGGCTTCCCAACCACTGTCTGCTAAAAGGTTGGAAATTTACATTCTCCATAGTTATTGGTAGAACAGGAGTTGAGGTTTCTTGTAAGGCTTTTTGCTCAAGAATCTGGAGACAGCAACAGTAGAGGATTTTTTTTTCCTGTTTGCTTGCTGAGATAGATGATTTGCAAATCCTCAGGAGGAGAAGCAAAATTAAGTGTTGTACAGTTGTCAATGATTAGATTAGCATTGAGGTATTTTACTATGTTCTTTGATTCACACTCGCTTGAATGTATCAATAAAAATTAAGCTAAGTTTAAGTTTAAAAGTGTTTACATCCAATTTATATACCATTATATTATAATACCATTGGATTTAGCATCCAATTCTGACCTAGGCAAAAGTTCCATATAAGCAAAAAGGGAATGTTCCTAAGCAGAATTTAAAAACTTTATTCAGGCAATGTTTTCTAAGTATTCAAATGACTGAATAAGTAGAAGCTAAGGCGTTTAGTCTTCAAGGTATTTTATCTGGATTTTTCAAAAAGGAAAAAGTTTTACAAGAACCAGGTTTACTAAATTGAAGGTAAAAGTTAATGTTTTTATTTCACAGTTAGTGATATTGTCAGATGGCCATGAGCATGTACTCACTGTTTTTTTGAGCATCAAATACCATTTGTCTAAACTGAGGAGGATAATTTATTAATTGACTAACTGAAGTGGAACAGAAAGTGGAATTGAAAGGATTCCCCCAAAATTTATTTTGGACAGACTTGAAAAACCATTATGTTTAAAAAAAATTTATTGTGTTTCTTGTTCTCCCCATCCTGTTCTGTACAGCTCTTCTGATGTGAGGGCTTTGACTGTTTGGTTCAGAAACAAACAGCATCTTTTACATAATTTCTTGGGCAATCTTTGCCTTCATGAAGGCACATGGAATGGGGTATAAAGATACTCAATAGCTCCATTAAAATGAATGGGTAGAATGTTAGAAATCCTTCCACCCAGTTACTGGAAATGTCACACTAGCTATGAAATTAGTTATGAGTATGCTTCCTAGGTAGCTTTAACCTTTTCTTGCTTTGTGGAGCTACTTAGTATTCTGTCTTGCAGCAAGATCACTGTGGTGCACCAGAAGCTCACAGAATTTGAAAGTCAACAGGCCACTTAGAGCCATCAAAACTTACAGTAGATAGCTAAGTATTTTGCCATATTAATGTATGCCCTTCGATTTAAGGAAATTTTCTTGATATAAGTGTGATTTTAGGGGTTAGAGATGCAATATCATGTACTTGGTCTGGTTTTGTTCTCCTCTAGTCATCCACTTCTGCTTCTCCCTGTATCCCTTACACTGATACGAATCACTATGACTGCTCTTACATTGCATTCTTAGGTACTTGGCTTTGCAGAACAACCTGGGCAGCAATAACCCTCTGCCTGGGACAGTGTTTCATTTTTCTCTTTTGCAGGTGTCAGATATTCATATCAGTAAATTTCGGGACCCCAAACGAGCTCCTGACTTTGAAAAATTCTGTTCTGAAACAATTGATGTCATTCAGCCAGCACTTGTTCTAGCAACAGGTAAGCAATTCAAAAGTGTGAATTACCTGCTGAATGTGCTGTCAAAGGAAGTGCAAACAAGCAAAATTCTAGGATCTCAAGAGAGATTCTTTAAAGCCTTAAGGTATCTTAAGCAATGGAAATGGAACTGCAGCTGGAGATAGACTGCTAGAAGCAGAAGATAATAACTTACCAACTCAAGAGAATTAGGTTTTGTTCAATGTTTTGAGTCTGGCAGTGATTTTTGTGTGTATTATATATAACGAAGATATAATTATGCATTATAGCTCTTGTTTTCCCCATATTTGTTGCTAGACCTTAGTCCTTGCTAGCAGCAACCTTCCTACTTGTTCTCCTGGTAGCAATTCTACATCATTCTTCATATTTGAAAGTACAGAAGTGAGCAATGTCTGATGAGTCATTAAGAGCTGGTTCCTCTCTCAGAGCAATCCCTGCTCATTGGTATGAAATTCACCTGTGAACTAATGTAACAGTTCATTGCTGGTTTCAGTTTGAATGTATGATACCAAGACAGGTGAAATAAACCTTGCCATTTCATTTGATGGCTTACTGGTGCTATTAGAATGGATTATGTTTTGGCAAGCAAATCAAAAAGACTTTGAGCCATTACTATATGCAAGGCTTTAGAATCTTAATGCTAGACTCATACTTTTGTTTCTACGGGGATTTATTTATCTGCTGCTTGCTTTTTAAGTTAAGAGTTGAGAAATAGTTAGCATTCGTCTTTGAACTAGCAGTGTAGGGAGGCATTACTGTATGAACAGAAGTGGGAATGGTTCAAACTTTGTTTGGAGCTTGTGGGGATACGGAAGATGTGAAGTTAAGCAAAGCTTCTATGACTAGAATCTTCAGGTACAATGAATGCATAACAATTTTCTTTGGCATGGCGTTAGTAAACATGTGGCGTGCTTGATAGGTGTTTGAACAAGCTGCTACATCTGCATTAGAAGGCATTTACCCTGATAGTAACCTCTTGGACCAGGTGACAGAAACATCCAGATTGCACACAGAAGGCCTGTGGCCTCCTGCTCTAGGAGGCTTGGATTGCATGCTTGCCTAGTTATAGTATTGGTGTGAGCTGTGTAGGCCTCTAGGTATATCTCATCTTTGCACTTTCAGGTGACTTGACAGATGCTAAGACAGAAGATAAACTGGGATCTGAGCAGGTAGAGCTAGAATGGAAAACTTACCAGTCAATCCTGAAGAAATCAAGGGTCATGGAAAAAACCAAGTGGATAGACATCAAAGGGAATCATGGTAAGAAGGAAATGAAACATCTCTTTCTATCCTGTGATTACAGAGCTGATTTAGGTAAGTTAGAATAGAGAGGTAAAGTGTGAGTACTTACTAGCACGTTAGTGGTGGTTATGAGTCAGTAGACGGCACACTTTGTTTACGGAAACTTATTGGAGTTTTAGTACCAGGGAAGTAAGAGTCTTCATTTATTGATTTTGCTTCGCAAGTCGTAGAACGTAGCTTCAGATGTCAGTTTTCCAGGTCATTAGTTTATATACCCCATCTTTGAATGGACAGGCAAACTGTAACCTTACCCTACTGAAGAAATGGTTTCAATTTACTTTTCACAGACCTCCCCACACAGGCATAAGTTAAATCTGTCACACGTTCAGCAATTGAAGGAAGCTTGGTTTCTTTTGAATAGAAAGAACTCATGGAAGTTTGTACATGTTGTAGTTGTTTCTATATTCTAAGCATTGAAACACAAGTTAAAAACCTTGTAGGCTGTATAAGCCAGCTGTTACAGAAAAGGCAAAACTAGAAAGCCTAGCACAGGGGGAAAAAATGCATGCTTTGTCATATACAGCCCGTATATGACTGTTTACTCTCATTTCCCTGTCAGGTTTCTGTTTCCAGCTTTTATGGAAAGGTGGACCCCAGTTGCAGTATGAACCTCCCCAAGTTGGTGTCTGTTTTACACATGATATTCTCTGGTGCTATTGCTACTTTATTTTCCTTGGATGAGTTAGGTCTTAGGGAATGCACCCAATCCGAAAAGCTTCTGAAAAGCTTTGTGGCCAGAGTGGAGACATACGGTTTTACATTCCCACAACAACTTTATC
>JAOXJM010000041.1:26700191-26761525 GCA_026413425.1 Tringa solitaria
AAACTTAAATGAGAAAACTGTTCCCACTTTTAGGTCAACTGCATCAGGTATGTAATATATTCTCTGCACAGTTAGACAATCTGCTTGTTATAACAATGCAGTTATGCATTTTTTAAAAAAAAAAAATCTCTTCAGTTCCTGCTGAGACTGCTTTATCTCAACATTAGGAAATAAAATACGATGTCAATAATTAATTTGATCTGAAAGTTTCTTCATTTCCTTTTTTTCTTCCTTACAGATTCATTCAACATTCCACACCTGGATAGTGTTCGGAATTATTACAGGTACTTTTATTTACCATACATACAATATAGCCATGCTGTTATATTCAAGGTCAAAGTCACTAAACAATTTTCTGTTTTCAGTTAGCACATATATCACTTTCCTATAGTCCAGGATCATATTTGCTATTCCCTCTATCTTTTCCGTTTCCAGTAGGTAGAGCAGAATAGATTGAGAAAACAGAATTATTTGCACAGACTTCTTATCTGTTACCCCTCTGTGTTTTGTAATTGGATATACTGGAAATCTGCTTGTGTCTAGGAAATGTTCTGTGCATTATGTGTTCAGCTTCCTTATAACAGTTGTGTGATATACTTCTGTAAAACCAGTGTTCCCAAACAATGCTTTTCCTCCTTAGAGGAAAAAAAACAAAAAGAAAGCAAGAGAAAACTTCACTTTTTAAATGTTTTCTCTGCATGCCCCCAAAAGGCTTTTCATATCATATAGGTCGAAATTTTATTGAAACATTTCTTCACACCTGAGTCATAATTTTGGTGGTGCTTTCAGCTTTGGAACTGGAGCAGGACCTAAATTCTACTTTAATTCAGGCTCTTACCCTATCCTCTTTGCAGTAAGAAGACAGATTAAAGATCTCATAGTTCTGTTTGCTTCAGTTCTCTGTTGCCCAGTGGGAGCAGATATGTTTTCCCGTAAATTCTGTGGGATAGGATCCTACAGTAGCTGCATTTACAGAACATGGAATTCACATGTGAATTTACCACGAAGGGATGAATGTGTGGTGCTAACAAGCTTTTGGATATGTTAGTGCAGAGCACATCCTTATATCTTTCACCACAGTTGTGACTACATTACAACCTAGTATCTGTCTTACACTCTTGTTTAAGGCTGCTACCAGAAGTGTTAGTGATGCACGTGGAAGATGTAGAGCTGGTGAGTTTGCAGAAACATCCCAGAATTGTTGTTTGGCCTGGACAAGCCTTCTGTTTGGAAAGATATATGGATCACCTGCCCCTAGTCCACACTGATAGCAAAATCAGTGATAGCAGATCTCCTTTAATTAAGGTGTAAGATCCTGCTGTCCTGTCATCTTGCTTATTTGTTTTGTGTTGTTTAAGCTGCTGGCCTATCCTTTATCCATAAAAAAAGTACCATGTTGCTCAGGGAAAGTGTATTTATGCTAACATTTTTTAAAATGTTTGTGTGCTAACTTGCTGCTTGTCTTAACACATGATCCATGTAATTCGTTTTCTTTGAAGTGCAGACTTTTCAATGCTGTTGATTTTTAAGAAGAGACTTTACTTCAGTAACAAGATGGAGCTAGATCCAACACAAGCAATCTTGAATTTATACTATGCAGGTCATTTTTGTCATTGCTGCAAGCCCTCCTGACAGCAATATATCCATTTTATTTTGGCAGGAAATACTCTGCCTGGCATAAAGATGGCTCATTCCATTACATCCACACCACCTCTTTTGGGAACTACTCATTCATCTGCGTGGATGCCACACTCAGCCCAGGCCCTAAGAGACCCTATAATTTCTTTGGGATTTTAAACATGGTATTTTATAAGTCTTGGCATTCCGTTCTGCAGGCTGTTTTACTTCTATAATGGTTTATCTGGGGGGTTGGTTTGTTTGTTTTTAAAGAGAAGAATTGACTGAAAGATTAGTGTTCATCTAAAAGAGTCATTATATTTTTAAGTTACTATGCATGTGGGACATTTATTTGGAAAAATTAATGTGTCACAACATATAGAGTATCTGTGTTTTCTCTTTGAAGAAATAATCCAGTACAAAAATGTCAAATTAGACATTTTAAGGACACTGTCAGTAGTTTCTTGGCATTTAGCTAGACTTGAGTGATGATTTCCTTATACACTGTGAAGTTTAAAAAACAAAAACAAACCCCAGACTTTCTAATTTCAGGCCTTTTTGCTTTATTAGATGCTTTTTTACATTAATATTACAGATGAGAGAGTTGTGCTTATCAGTGGAATAATGTGAAAAGTAGAGCTATAAAACGTGTCATTTATGAAAGTGAGGTCTGATCTTCTGAGACCATAAAAATGACATGGTATTATTTTGAAAGAATAACATTAATCCCAATGTTTAAATCACATATCATCTTAGATAACAGTTTGCCTCCCTTCGATTCTACTCTGTAGTTTGTTGATATGCTATTGTTCTTGAGATACTCTTCTGAATTCTTGGCAGACAGCTAATGTGTTCTGGTAAACAGATGTCATGTTTTGCCTGTGATAATTGCCTCAATGAAAAGTAAAATGTTCTCCCTCTAATCTTGTCTAAAGGAGGCTCAACATTTAATTAAGTGTTTGTAAATGCTGATGGTGATGCTTAGATGAAAGGTGATGCAGGAGTGCCAAGTCCTGTTCTTATTGTTGACCGTAATCCATAGTAGGTGCAGTAGATTTGCAGACAAACTCTCAAGGGGCTAAGAAATGAAGTTGGGTCTGGAGCTTCTGTCCTTGGCTGCAGTAAGTCAAGCATTTGCTTGCTAATTACTCAGCAGCAGGAGTCCAGAGAGCATAATTTGCAGATTTTTGCACCAAACTGAACATAAACCTGTAACTTTTAGGAATTAAACTTCTGCCAGGAATTTGGAAAATCACACAGATTTGTATCAGTGATTTGATTGCATAGCTTAGGTAAAAGTATTCTTAAAGCCCAAATTCGTAAAGGCAAAGGAAATATAATTCCACTTAATAAGCCCATTGACATTAACCCAGAATGGTATACTGAATCCATTATTTTTTAATATACCTTTATTTCTGTTTCCTTTACATATGCCCTTCAATGTTTCTTTTCAGGTAGGAGGGAAAAGAATATTTTGGTAGTTCTCTGGATTCTCACCATCTGCAAAATGGTGAAAGAGTAGATTTGTGTTTTTCTCGGGTTTTAGTTTTTCTGTCTCCTGGCTTAGACTTTGAGATCTTATTGGTATTGGGAATCTCTCTGGACAGTAAGTGGTTGATTTAATATTGGAAGTCAAACACGTAAAGGAGAGAAATTTTACCTGCTGTGTACAGTGTTACTTTTGCTTAACTTTAATAGCAATGGCTGAGGAATATGTTCAAGATTCAGCATCACAGTTCATCCAGTTAAATGACTGAAGCATACAGTGCACAGTTTCTGTGGTCTGTCATGCTTGTAAAAGGCCATCTAGCAATGCAAGACATATCAGGGATGATAACTGTACGGTAAAGATGTTTTTAAAATCAACTCAAGTATGTCATCTTTGACTATATAAATAAGCAGTAGAAAGGATAGAAACATAGTTTACTGAAAGTCTGTCTATTGATTGCGCTTTTCCTGTGTTCATTTGCAAGGAAGGTATTGAATGTCTTGTTTTCACTTTCTTTTTCCAGCATCAGATTTTTGGGATACAACTTGTAGTACAGTTTGTTCATGATATAGGTCCCTGAAGCAACTGAAAGTATTCTCGGGGGGGGGGGGGGAGAAAAAAAAGAAAGGATAAATTGCATTCTTTGTTAGTTTCTTTCTTCTTTCGTTTGGCTGTTCTTTCCAAGTAGCCTGAATGCTAAACAGGTTTGTTTTTCAAACACCTGCCCATTTCAGAATCAAATGAAAGAGCTATCTTTGATGGCATCGGAAAGTCTGCACAGCAATCATACTGTCTGGTTTGGCCATTTTCCCACCTCAACAATCATCTCTCCAGCCCCAGGAATACGTTCATTAATGAGGTAAGATCTCTCTTTTTTTCATGTATTTTCAGCATCAAGTACATTTCTTGCCTCTCTTTACATACTCGTCTGTCACTTCTCAAGTTTCCTGTAGTGGTATTTCCTTCCCACCCAAATAATTACAATTCTTATGGTCTTTTGTTAGTTCTGCCACAGCTTATTTGTGTGGACATCTCCATACAATGGGTGGGCTGATGCCAGTCTTGCACAGTCAGCACCGGGGCGGCACTCTGGAACTTGAATTGGGAGACTGGATGGATAATAGGAGGTAAGTAAACCCTATGTGAGCAAATTATTATATGGAGCCTACCAGGTTATACTGTGATTCCCTTTTGTGCTGTTTGGAGAATCTGAAAGAAGCATTAGATCTGCCTTATTATTATTATTGGTTATTACTATTAATGCTTTTGAAATATGTCTCTGTAGGTTTGGGATATTTTCCCCTATACTAACAGTGTGCTAATAAATTAAGTAATTTTTGATTCATTCTCAGTATTTAGAAATTAAAAAGAGGACATCTAAATGTCCATTTAATATGTTTTTAGCATTCAAAGTAGATAAATAAATTGCAGTAAAATTCAGCGTCACTACTTCAAAATGCTCTGCACCAGCTGTTAGAATTTTAGAGGCAAAAATAGTCTACCTGAGAAATGTTACCTTAGCAGCATATCAAAAAGTCCTATGCTATGTGAAATGTATAGTAGGATATTACCTTTTCTTCTGTAGTGATCCTAAGAAAGATACTTGTATGCATACAGGAAGAGAGCACACTGGGGTCTTTGTCCATAACTAGAGTACCTACCCAGACAGTGTAGTAATGTACATCATATTTGAATTCTTTAGCATAATGTTCATCTCTCTGATTCATGTGCAAAATTCAATAGGTCCTGACATTTGGAATTTTGAGTGGTGCTTTAGTGTTTTATAATAAAATGAACTTCATCAGAGGTAACCACCTGTACAGTTAGTACAGCAGAGTTGGTTGATACAGAATCAACTACAGAAGAGAATAAATAGAAAATAAACCAAACAAGTTCTGTTTAGGAAATTGGGAAGCAAGGGAATCAGCTGTGCATGCAGTAGTTTATCAACAACATTTTTTTCCTTTCATTATAGGTACCGGATCCTTGCGTTTGATCATGACCTCCTTAGCTTCGCAGATCTTAACTTTGAAGAATGGCCTGTAGTTCTCATCACCAATCCCAAATCCTTCCTTTACAGCAGTTCTACTCATGAACCACTTGTCAAAATTCTTTATTCCACTCATATCAGGTACCCAGTATTCTCTTGATTTCACAATATTTAACTCTATTTTAATAGTCAGGATCTTTCTTGGTTATAATGTACATCTATATTTATATGTATATGCAAACCCCCTCTTTTTTAAATCCATGTGTCCACTGTTCTCAGAATTCACTTTTTTCTGGAATATTGTTCCTGAGAGCTCACATTATCTGTGATAAATGAAGATTATGTAGTAGTAATTAATATTTGTTTTATTCATGCAGTTATTTCCCCTAAAGTCAATTCAACTTTTTTATGTAACCAAAGCTGGTAGAGTTAGATGAACACATAATATGTGTTATTAATCTCCCATGTTGACATTGCCTCCCCTGATTTCAGGATTTTGTCAATGTATTTTTCTACGTGTTTTCTCTATTCACTTCAGACTTGACTCTTCTGTTTTCAGTTTTATATTCTTTATATATTAAAACTTTCTAAGCTTCTGCCAATTTTCATATTTGTTTTAAATTTTTCCATCTTTCGATTTCTACCTTTTCCATTTACTTTTTGCTTTGTATTTCAAATTTCTATTCCCTTTCCAACATTTTATATTTGCAGTTAGACCAATATGTGTTAAATGTATGGGTATATTGCAGAAACAGAATTATGATCAAAAGAAGTTTGTCATACTTTTCAGGTAGGAAGCCATGTCCTACTAAGTCTTGCTACTTGCCAGTTTTCCATTTAGAACCTTATCTGAATATTCTTATGATTATATTAAATATATGAACTGGTAGAATAATTCACCAGAACTATACGAGACTCCTTGATTTGACTGAAACATGCTCCAGAATGCCTTTTGTGTTACCAGAAATGAAAGAAATTGCATGTGCAATATATTGAGTCTGTATGAGTAACACTGTTTCTCTGAATATAAGCACTGCCGAGTGATGCTACATTTGTTGGTATCTCAGACCTGTAATACCAGTCTTGCATTTCACTCCATTTCTCACAAATTCAGTTATGAAGACTGAGAGGTTATATTCTGACTAGCAAAAAGTAAAAAAATCCAAACAAAACCAAAAACCAATACAAACAAACAAACAAAACCCAAACCAACCAACCAACCAAAACCACACACAGCAACAAAGGACTTTAGAGAGATACTGGCCATTTCTAATGAAGACATCTACATGTATTTGTTTATGTGTCCACATCTGTGCGTTAGGGTACATCCTACCTGTGTTGGCAAATGTTTCGACAGCAAGAGTTCTAAGATTATTTCTGCCAGGACCTGAGGGTCTCTGCCACTTTTTTGTCTGTTCCACAGCCCAGTTTATGTTATTCTTTTGCACAATACCATACAGAACTTTTTACCTGCGGGGAAGAGCTACAACTTTACCATTAGCCTAGTACCTACAGATACTTCACTGTTCTAATTTCTAACACTTTTGAACTCTTAAGTGCAAGGTAACATAATCTTTAGAGGCTTCTCTTCAGGCAGTAATGATAAATCTGCAAATCCTGTAACAAATCTGTTTATTTTGCTGTTTATTCACTCCTTAGAATTCTGGCCTTCTCTCCTTCTGCCATTATCTCCGTCGAAGTCTCTATAGATGGGGTTCACCTGGGGAGTGCACATCAGGTGTCTGGCCCTCTCTATGTACTGAGGTGGAGCCCACAAAACTACAGTGAAGGGTTCCACCACATAGATGTGACTGTCCAGGTAAGCAACCTGTTGGCATTCTTTGTAATGAATTTGTATGTTGTCATGTCTGCTCCATCACCCTTCTGCATCACATAGCTAGGGACAAAATATGGAATAACAGACTTCCTTTTGTATTTATCTGTTTACAAAAAAAGCCAAAAGATTTATGAAATGAAAAAATACTGACTCCTGAGCACTAAACCATTCATAAAGCATCTGGAGAAAATAAACCATTCTTATTTTTCATAAGAAATACAGTAAGTCATAACATAGGGGCAAGTAATTGGTGAAAAAATAAATTATCTTGAGTAACAGGCGACAATTAACTTTTAAGGTTGTCTTGGAAAAAAAATAATGAGCTCGATCAAGAAAAATAGGAAGTAGCATCATGTTAGTTCAGAAAGGCAAAGGAACTGGAAGATTGGAGTGTTGTTTCTGATTATCTGTTTGAAGTTCTTTTAATGATTTCTTACAGTCTGATAATGAGTACGGTTTCTGTTTCCCAGAACATCAGACTTAACTGATGTTAGATTGCTGGGTGCAAAACACGTTTGTCTGTGAATGCTTCTCTTCTTGGTCCTCTATTTTATTTTTGTACCTTCAAGTGGTCTTCAAAGAACTTGATCAAACTGTTTTAATGTTTGCACAATAGTGATGGGAAAGTCAGCTTTGCCCTGCTGGGTGGAAGCCAGCTAGGCATGAGGCAGAGGCTAGCACAGTGAGGCATCAGGCGTGGCTAGGTACAGGCATGAGAGCCATACTGCTTTTTTTTTCTAATGGCCTTTCTGTACTGCCAGACTTCTGCCTCCTCGCTTGTTACCAATTCCTGTGTTGCTTTACTTGGGAAAGCAGCATTTTATAAGTCGTCTATTTTGTTGGGGTGGTTTTTTTGATGCAAACATATGCGCAAAACTGAGTAACATTTGAAGAGGGTTATAAAGGCCCGCATAGCATTAGTTTTCTTGCAAATACATATTTGTTATCAGATAACTGAATGGGATTTAAAAAAAAAAATTCTTTTCCCCTCCACTTATAAATCACAATAACATCTAGTAACTGAATAATTTTGGGAAAGCAAGGAGGATGAAGTGTTAACCTGAGTTCTGAACCTGGAGAAAATAAGGATACTCAATTGCTGTACGTGGTGTCTGGGATTGTCCAAATACTGTCTCAGCTGTACTCACACTAAACATACTGAATCCTTGTACTGGAAGGTAAGGTGTCAGTGTTACGGATGCAGAAATACCAAGCTCCTGAATAAATGTAGCACTGTTATTGTTTACCAATATCAGTTTCTAGCAAAGACACCAGAAAAGAAGCACAAGAAAGCCTCAAAATATTTTAAGATGGGCTATTATCTGGAATTGAGCTTTCAGAAAGCAAGTGGGGGTGGTGGCCAGTAAATAGTCACTGTCTTCCAGGAGCTGCTGAATCTCTGGCAGGATCTCCTTCATATGTAGCACTTTCAGATTATGATTTTACAATCACCAATTTACTTGAAACTACAAAATTGACAGTACATATCCCTTTGTAGGCAGAAATATTTAATAAGGAGTGCGCCAGACATGCATGCTTCAATTGGATCTTTCAAAAAAGCTGCAATGATAATTAGCAACTTTAACTAGATATTTTGTGCGCTGCTGGTATCTAATTGCTCTTTCATTTTATACCAATCTAGGATGCTTCAGGAAGGATTAGCACGCAGGGTCATATATTTGCTATGGAAGAAAACCTCTCTCTCAGATTTGGCTTTTGGCCATCTCTTATTCTTCTCACTGACCACTATGTTCTAGTAAGTACTCCCAGCAAAACAGCTGTCATTTTTTGTTGGTTTCCCCAGAGACCGCAGGAAGCATTTTCCTAATTCCTGGTAGACTTGAATGCACTTTGCTTTTTTCAGATACGACTCCATTGGAATTTCACAAATATTTCAAGTTTGCTTTCTCAAGTTGCACACTTCAAACGCCAATGTTCAGCAATGGTTCATGCAAACAGTTGACTTCCTGGATTTAGTCATAATTGTCCATTTTTGGGCATAGGTACACACACATTTTGTACAAGCAAGAAATGGAAAAGAAGCTACTGGAGATGGAAAAAGGAAACATTAAATCCAAGAAAACTTCACTGTGATCTGTTGCAATATGTGTACTAACATTACAGCTAGCTCTAGCAAAGAGGAAGGCTTCAATAGGTTTCGGGTCGTATCCAGAGGTGTCACAGCTTGGTACGTGCAGAGAAGGCATGTCGTAATAGTCTAGGTGCACTTACAGAACAACACAGGAAAGTCCACATGACTGTAGATAGTATCATAATTGCCTCAAAATTATTATATTAGTTTTGTTAATCAGTAACTGATATTCTCTACAATGTCATGATCTCCAGTCCTATTCAGTACAGCACTCAGAAAGTGTTTTACACACTTTTTCAACGGATGTATTTTACAAACCCCATTTTTGATGGATTCAGGTCTATCACTTTCAGCCATCTGACTGAATCCAAGTCCGAAAGATGCAAGTCCAATAACTTAGAAACTAGAGTTTCTTCTTACTTTTCAGTTCAATGACACCATCAAGCTCTGAATATGTGTCAGAAATCTTTGTATAATTCTGTCACTGTCCATAAGATGTGCTCAAAGGCAACTACTACTCCAGGGCTGGCTTAGAGTTACAACTGTCTTTCCAGGCTCGTGTGCTGTTTGGACTGATTGTGCTCCTTCAGATCGCCTTGCTCGTTATTTTCAGATACCTCCAAAAGCCAGCACTCAAAGGTATGAACCAGTGTTTGTCTGTGGTTTTTAGAGGATCTAATTTTATTTACTATTTATCTGTACTCTTAACAATATGTAAGTAGTTGCGCTGTTAATCACCATCTGCATTTTGCATCTAGTGCTGTCAGGTTTGATTGAGTTCTCAGAAGTTGCTGGTTTGCTTTTAAGGGGATCCAGAAAACCTCCAATATATCAAATAAAGTACATGTAAAAACTAAAAACTTGATCGGGTATCTCCGTTTAAACAAAAATTCAATTAATTGAAGTCTAAAGGTTTAATTTTAATTTTCTCACTGAAGAATCCAGTGCACAGGAAAATGAATGTTGTATTCTGTATTAGTTCTGTATGTGTGCTTGTTTCACTTCAGCTGGCACAGAATTCTCTGTCACCTGGGTGGAGAAACAGATTTCCTTCTACAAAAATAATTTTTGTTAATCTTTGCAAAGAACATGAACAGACTTGGGTCTTTCTCAAAATAATATTAAGACCAGTTCTGTCATTAGTTGATGTTTTGTTAGTGATAAATCTAGTAAATGAAAATTAATACTGTTAAGCTTGTGGTGTTTATCCTTTAAACAATTGTTTGAACCACACCTTACTAATGAGATTTTTCTGGAAGCCACCTCCCTTCCTATCCATGTCAGTTTATGTCCCTTCCTTTATACTTATAATCACGTAGCACTCTGAGGTAACTACAGCAACTGCTACATAGAAAAAGAAGAGATTTTCAGTTACCTTTATGGAATTCAGCAGCTAAAAATGAAATGAGCTAGCGCTCTGTGATCAGCTAGGTGCCTGTAGACCGTGACAAGTGTTTTACAAATTAGTAAATAAATTTGTTAGAGCTGTTGATATCCAAAGGTCAAGTTTGCCCTCTGGGAGTTTATGCTTTGTGAGAAGGGCAGCCACATAATAGGTGAAACTCTAAAAGCTAGCTTTTATAGGAAGGCTTTCTCAATTTCAATCTATTAATTGTCTGTTATAAAATGAATATTGCTTTTTTTTTTCCCTAAGATCACACACTTGTCAGAATGCTGCCATTTTAATGCCTAGCCTTCATTTTATCTGAGTTGCTATCAGATATCACTAAGTAGATTTAATCAAAGAAAATCTAGTTAATCTAGTCTTTGCTGACCTGCCTTTTTGGGTTTGCACAATTACTGTTTTGAATCTCTTACTTCTTATTTAATATGAACTTTCTCCATGTTTTTCATTCTAGCTAACTTCATTTTCTGGGTATAGAATGGTCGTTCAGTTTTATTTACATACAGTAAGTGTACCCATTTAGTGATTGGCAGCTTCTTCTGCTGTTTTTAACATAGATCGTTATATTTATTGGTTTCTTACATGGTTATCAGTGTGTAATAGTAGAAATGCATTCCCTTACATTTGTTGTGTAGACATATAAAATATTTCTTATTTAATAGAATGAGTAAATAATGTGCAGATTTCTTTCAGAAAGACCAATGTATTTTATCTATTTGTATGTGTGTGCTGCAACCCGAATCAAGTGTATTTATCTTAAATGTTGTCTCTGTTTAGAAAAGCCAGGATTACTTACTCTGACCTCATATTCCCTTCATGTCTTCAGTAAAACAAACACCTTCTACTACTCAATTCTGGTTCTGAATTTATACACCTTTCTGGGTAAGTAACATAGAGTACTGGAGAACATAAATTTTGCCTTTTTAAATTGCACATCAGATCCTGATGGAAAATGACACTTCTAACATCTTGGAGAACAGGGAAAATCTACTTAAGTTTGTGATCATGTCTTTCATATGCCTTACTGTAACTCCGGGAAAAGGCCTGCATTTGAAAGGATCTGTCCTTTCGCTTCTCTCATAAGGAAAATATTACATGTAGTGTTGAAAATTTTCATTGCATGTCACAACTCATTGGTGTACCGCGATATTTTCACATCAGGAATGTTCATTGGGTTGCTGCTTGTTGACATATTGTTGACAATTAGGCTTATCACTATAGAAAAGCAATAGAGAAGTCATTTTCCCCAGTTAACCACTTTGTGCTCAGTAGCACAGAGGGCCATGTGAAAAAGGCCCTTTTACATGTCTTTACTGTATTTTCTGATGGTGTTCTATGTTTGTTTTCCTCTCTTTCAGGACCATGGTTTGTAGGTGAACTGGTGGATGGCCAGGTGGGGGCCTGTTTTTCCTTTGGGGTGTTTGTTGGCGGTACCTTCTTACAGGGCAGTCTGACATTTGTGGTTGGGATTTTACAGGTACGTGTTTATAAAAATTAAGGCTGAAAAACTGCTTTTCTCTGAAAATTTGTTCTGAGTTTTTTCTTTAATAGTTTTATAAAAAAAGGAGTCGTGGGAGGAAAGAGAATATTAACGGCCAATCCTGACTACAACAGCTTTTTTTTACCTTTCTGCAAGTTTAATGGGCATTATTGTATTATTTTCTCAGACTTTCTCACTATTTGATGTTGCTTTGGACTCCCTCTCCCTCTTTGGCCATCTCTACAGGTTTATCAGGCTAAATGTTGGTTTGGTCCTCAGCTCAGGCACAGGTTGCAGTGATTAAGCAAAGGGAACTGAATGGCCAAGCAGCTCTTACAGGTTGAATAACCCTTCACATCAATAGGTGTCACTCTCCAAGTACACACGAGTCCAGTTTTCCCAGCAGCCTGACCTGGCTGCCCTCTGGTCTTCCCAGCTGCCATCAGGCTGAAAGAGAGGGTGTAGCTCCTTGGTATTTCAGCCAGACCAAGCTGGCATTGCCTCCTTCATGGTCCCTCCCTTATGGCAGGGCTACCGTTTCTCTGACACTGCAGTGGGCTGGGTCAGAGAGATAAACTGACATAAGGACCTTCCTTTTTTGCTGTGCCAGTATTTTGCCACGTCTAGCTCCCTGAACCAGCTCCAGGAAAGGCCAGATGCGTCTCACTGCTTCCCACTGCACGGGAGTGGGCAGGAACGCTTGGCCTGGGCCTGAAGCACAGGCAGCCACAGCTCTATCAGCTGCGGCATCTTGGAAGTGCATCCCAAGATTCCAGCTCTGGGAATTGTACTCAGCCCTTAGAACGAGACCGTTTTATGTGCTCTTACCTTTCTATGCCCTTGTGTATTTCACTCAGAGCACCTGGCTTGCTCATTGTCTTTTCTCTGCTCTTCTTTTCAGATGTTGTTTTTCAACCTGCCGTTAATGGCCTACCTGTGCTGGTGCCTGTGGCTGCGGTGCCAGGGTCACAGCTTCCTTTCGCACATCCGTCACGTCCGGCGCCTCATGGCTGTGCTCATTCACCTGGCAATGACCCTCCTCCTGACCTGGCAGGTCTATTCCTGCTATTTCCTGCAGCGAACCTACGGGACCTTGGCTTTCTTCCTCTCCCCCATGAGAACGTGGCTGGTGGTGCTGACCTCAGCTCTGATTTATAAAACCTGGACAATGAAATCATCCGAGCTCAGAACTTACATAGCAGAAATAAAAAACTGTCAGAGCTCCTGAGGTACAGTATCGAGTATTCAAAGTTCTTAAAAACTGGCAAGGCACAACCTGTAGTTTTCTGCCACAAGAACTCCATTCAGCCCAACTATAGGTGGCAAGATCTGAAAGGGCTAAGATTGTGATCTGCATTGCTGCAGAGCTGTATTAAATAGTGAATGTATAACAATGTGTATTGTATATTTTTATTGTATTATACATATACAATATACTGTATAATACATGTTATATAATACAGTTATACATTAATACAGTGTGGGAAAGTGTCGTGGTTTAGCCTCAGACAGCAACAAAGAACCACGTGGCTGCTCTCTCAGCCCCCCTACGGCCCTGGGGGAGAACTGAAAGAAAAAGGCAAAACAGGTGTGTTGAGACAAAGGCAGTTTAACAGAAGAGCAAAGGGAACAGGAAAACAGCAGCAGTAACTGACAGAGGAATGTACAAACACCATTATGGTACCACCACTCAGCCAGCTCCTGGCTACAGCCTGGGCACAGCTCACTTGGCTGGAATACCTGTGTGCCTGCCACAGCCTGGAGAGAATTAACCCCATCCCTGCCAGAACCAGGACAGAAAGTAATGGAAGATTGACAAGAAGGATTATAAACACTAAAGTGACTCCTACCCTACTATGTGTCAAAAAACACATATCACAGTAATTGTTGTTTAGTCTTATGTGCTTGACAAGTAGAACATCTGCACTTGGATAACAAAGGCCTGTGATGGACTCAGAGGCACCTCAGTGAACATGGCCAAGGTTCCTGCCCCGCTGTCAGAGAAGATAAACACAGAGTGGAAAACTGCCTGCTTGAATCCCTGATGCACAGGCCAGAACAGCAGGTGTGAATCGTCTTTCTCTCTCTCACTGGCAAAGGAAAAAATCTCTAGCAAGGACCAAGTTCCGTGGTGCCCGTGTTCCTGCTTACGTTCCTGTGCCCAGGTGCTGCCCTGGAGATCCCCTGGCTCACGGGGAATCAAGATTAAATTTACTCTTTGCATTTCACCTGTGGTTTTGTGGCTGTTCCCGCATCCTGCCTGTGTCAGCTCACGCATACGGTAAACTGTATAATGATCTCTGTAACAGGGGCTTTTATGATACAGAAGATAGATATGTCCATATGGATCACAAATGGAAATGTTTGTTCATTACTACTGTGAATGGAAAAGTATTTTTAATTAATTAATTTCTTCATTTTTCCAGTGCCGGGAAAAATGAGCTCCTGAATTTGTGCTTAACTCTGCTTTTTATTTCAAGATTTACATCTGTTTTTACAAGACTAGACCAGACGTCTTTATGAAGTGATGGTTACTGCAATGGTGCTGTGGTGGCCTTCCCAGTAACAGTCCTACACTTACACACTTTCCCAGTTCATAATGCTATACACGAGCAGTTTATAAGCTGTTATATGTTTACCTGAGCCATTGCCTTTTGGTCTTGTCCTGGGAATGCTGGCTAATTAATTCACTTTCTCTATGGGAGGAAGTAGTTATGTTTTCCACTGCTGAAGTTGCCAATTTTCCCACACTTGACCAGTGTAAGGGTGTTGCTGGGTTTCCCAGAGAGTTCAGCTTTAAAGCAGAGAGACAAAGTCCTCAGGATGGGCCAGCAGGAAGGAATGGCGTGGTCTGATGCCTGGAGTATCTGTAAGTGAGAGGGTCAGGGCTGTGTTCCTGAGTCTCACTCAAACGTGCTGCAGTCACCCAGGAAATCTCATTTCTTTGTTTTCAGTTTTTCGGAGTATAAAAATGATAGAACAGTTAAACTTATGAAGAATGCAATGATCCAGAGCCAAGTCTGATGTGCCTTTATCTGTAAAGTAAGGAGACTGCTGGCCTGCTTCACAAGACTGCTGTGAGTGGAACATCTAAAATACTTAGGCAATTTTACAGTAACTTATTTATGGCTCCTCAAGAATAAGGAGGGGTAACTTATTTATGTCACCTTAGAAGAAAACAGCAGCAGCTGTAGTCGAACATACAGGAAAACAAATTGAATTGCAATAAAATACTGACTACAACTAAGACTTTTGTTATTTATAAAAGGTGTTATTTATAAAAGGTTAATTCCCGTTCTTCAGTGATTGACATTATAATAGAAAAAGAGAGTAACAGCTCTCATTTGCATAAGTTAAATACACTGTTATGAGAACACAGAATGTCATTTGTTGCTATGTAAGTTTGTTTTGCAAAGTTGTTTGTTAGAAAATCAGAGGCAGGGCACAAAATTTCCTTGTGAGAAATACTACTGGAAAATTAATAATTTCCTAATTAAATTACTTCTATGTGATGAAGGAGCATAAGAAGTTGCAATAAAATACTTAGTATCTATTCCCTGTGACAAGACCGCATTCTGAAATCGTTCTGGTGGTAGCAGTTGATTGCAACATAATCAAATGTCTATGGATTTAAAAGTCTTAAAGTCTGTCAGATACTTACTTTTTGGCTCCATGGGATGTGTTGTGGTAGATGGATGGAATTCTGTTAAGAATCTCTCAGTGCTATTCTTAGCGCAGCAAGCAAAGATGTTTTATTTGTAGATGTGCTATCCCTGGCTCCAGGGACCCAAATAAGAATCACATGCTGTGAGACGTGGTTATGTGTGAATTTTATACATATGTGGGAATGATGGAGTAAATTTTGAGAGAAAAGGACTATTCTCCTGCCCTGGTATCACAGTGATGAGCACACTGTAGAAACTTAAAACTCTACCCTGCATTGGAAACATCTCTTATGCTCTACAGACAGAGCCATTGCAGCTTTTACAGACAAGTAAAACTTGCCTTGTCTCACGTTAATTCAGATTTTCTCCTTAAACAGTTCTCCGCTATTCTAAAACCTTAGCAGGAAAATGTTAACTTTCCTATTTGAGCTGTATATTTTAACACAGGAAGACTTTATTTACCGATACCTTCTTAAAAGTTTTTAAAATTCTTTGTATCTTAGCAGGCCAAAAAGTTCTTGGTAGAACAGACTAGGAGCTAGCCTCTAATTTAGCTATCCTTATCAAATAGGCATGTGGTTGTCCAAGTTAACTACGAGTAACAAAAATCACAATACAGTATGTTTTCCCATAAAATTCAAATAAAATAAATTGGTTTCATAAACCACAGCCCATTTCCCAAAAGATATAACGAGTCACCTAAATGAACCAGTGATAATGGGACAAACCTGTGACAACTACGCGCATATTATGATGAATCTGTCAGCCTCCCTTATGAAGAAAACTGCATTTGCTCCTCTGGTGGCCTGTGGTGCCCAGAAGGCAAAAATCAACGTAGTGGACTGAAGCAAGACATTCCCATGATAACTGGCCCTGTGTTGGCCTGATGAATTGCCTGGGTTTGGTTCTCTTTCAAAATTAAGCTCTTCTGCTCACTGAAAGGCAGCATTTCTACTGAGAAGACAATACTATGCTGTAATGTATCTTAAGTGTTTACATCAGCATAAGATCTCCCAGTGCTACATTGTTTATGACATGTTTTTTCAGTTTATGGATGAAAAGATTTTATTTATTAACTTTTTTACTTGAACAGGAGCAAATGGCTTTGCCATTCATTACTTCTGGCACACAGTTCTCTTTCTTTTAAAGTAGTACTGGCTGGCTATCTCCAGGTAAGGATGAGAGTACAGCCACTTTCTGAAGTCAAGAGTATCCTTTCCAAGCTGTTCATTGGGAGCAGAAATCAGAGCTACATGAAGTGGGCACAGCAAGTAGCAGATCCTGGAGTCAAACTGCTGAAGTACTTTCCATACTTCTGGCAGACATTAGTATAATCTGTGACAAATCAGTCTTTCATAGTATAAATAATTGTTACCATACTCTGCAGGCTTTGTTGGTTTGATTTTTTTTTAATCTGCATGGAGAAGCTCCCTTAAAATACTTAATTCCCATTTGAAACTACTCTAAAAGGATACTTGAAATGATTATTTGGAAAGGAAAAAAAAATCTGACGTCTTTCAAATATATTTTGTCTTTTTTTTTTAAGCCTTTTATAAAATCATGTATAACTTATCATGATGCTGTTTGCTTATGAAGGAATTCTTGTGTTGATCAATGATTTATATCCAAGATACTATGAAATGCATAACATAAACTAGGAAAAATAAAGAAGATTCTTTTACATGTTACCCTTAGTACTCTGAGGGCTGAGCAAAATTTGCAGAGGGAAGTTCCCAGGGGAATGCCATTGCCATGCATAATTTCCTATAACTGTCATCAGTGAAGGCCTGTCCAATTCAGTGATCCCAATAGACATCTTCGCATTCAGTGTCATGGAAAATGCAAGGATGGGGGGAAGAGAGGCTTTTTCCACGCACTTTTCCCACTATCTATAGCTTATAAAAAAAAAAACCAAAACCCAAACAGTTCCAAAAGTTCAAAGAGAAAGAGTCCCTTCCTAGAGGTGGTGGAGGGAGAGGCAGAGGTGAGAAGGAGCTGCCCGCGGGCACGGAAGGCTCGCTCAGGCAGCCTGGCCCCAGGACAGGGAACGTGCTGTTCCAGTTTGAAATGCTCATCCCTGCCTCTGCAGCTTTCTAATGGGATTGCTGTTGCTGAATGTGAGATACAGCTAGTACTCCGGGTGAGTGGGACATAAAGGCAGCTCCATCCCAGCAGGAAAAGCACTAATAGACACTGTCCTGCCTCCCAAAGTCACCCCTGGAATCAGGAGAAACTCAAAACATGTTGGCTTCTGCCCAAACTTCACCCCATTAGAGCCTGGCTCTCGGCCCTTTCCCTCCCCACATTCTCAGCCTGGAAGGCAAAAGAAAGCAAGTAGGAGCTGATGGGGTGAGGAAGGCTCCTTCTTGCACAAAAGCAGGGACTGCGGAAAAGTCTCCGAGATGTGGAGAAGCCAGTCCAAGAAGAGGGTGGAGCAGAGGAGAGTAGACCCATAGCCCCATAAAACCTTACTGCCTTCTCTCACTGTTGCCCTCAAACAGTCTCCTATAAAAATAAATTGCATTGCCCTATTCTTGCATAAACACTCTTCTACTTCATACTTGCAGTTTTCTTTCAATACTGCTGACTTGTTCAGCCACCTTCTTGCCACCACCCAGAGCAGAGTGCTGTAGCAAAAGTGAATTTTGCTATCTTTCTGCTTCCTGTGGCTAAGAACTCTTGACTCATTTCTACTTCTTTCTGTGCTTTTTAGAAAAAGGTCCCAGTTGTGTCTCACAAAATATTTTCTAGGTTTGGAGCTTATTCCAGCTGCTGTTACCCTTTCTTATTGCAGGATAATGCGATCTGTGATCTTTTATCCCCTGGCAGTCTATTTCTGGATTGTATAAACATTTCCCACTGTGACGACAGCCCAGTAAAGAGAAGGACAGTGTAGCAATGGAGGAGAGCAGCGTCACAAACACCACGACTAAGTAATCCTGCAGCTGCTTCTTCCATCATCAATGCCTTGTAACATAGAATAAAGGGATGAAGCTGTTTGAAAGGCATCTGCCTTTGCTCTCTGCACTTGTGTAACAACAACTATTATAAATTGCAGCAAGGCACATCTATGTTGGGGCTGGCAAGCTCTTTTTATGGTATCGCTGACATTTTCCATGAAATTCTGAGATTAAATCACTAAGAGGTGCTCCTATGAAAAAGAGCGTGTTTTTCTGGTTATGAAGATGTTGTCCCAAATCTGGTTTCTTTACCCCGGTTGTGAAACCTAGAGTTTTTGTGATTGTTAACCCTTTTCTTTTAACAACAAAGGAAAAAGCCAACAATGAAGAAGACAAGAAACATGATGAACTAAAAAAAAAAAAAATAAGGAAAAGGGAAACCGGAGGAGGTAAAGAGAAAATGGAGGGTAAAAAAGCAGAAGGGAAGATTATACAACAGCCAACAACAACTGTTCGAGGTGCAAAGGGAGAAGGGATGGAAATGGGAGTGAACAGAACTTTACCAAATACAAATAAAGCAGAAGAGTGGCTCAAAGAAAAATAAGAAAGAAAAAAAAAAGTCTCTCTGCCTAATACTGTGTAAGTTTTATTACCCTTCACAACAAGAAATGCTTATTTATAAAGACCGTATAGCTGAACTTCTAGTAGCTTACAACTCTTGCTCTGAATTTATGCTTGCCTGTGGGTGAGATGTTACCAACTATCACTCACCCTCTTTGTAAATTGAAGCTTCATGGGACAAACGCTGGTGCTTCTGGATTTTTGTTACAAGCTATTTGTCACCCTTTGTTAAATGAGACCTCTCCTATAGTGCTAAATATATGACTGCTGAAGAGTCACACTATTACAATAATTAGGAAATTAAGGCAAGGTGAAAAAAAGATGTAGTAATAATTTTTACAACTGTGGGCACTTGGTTTAAAACATTTTCTCCCTTTGATTTTTATTTATACTTGAAGTATCATGAGCCAGGATTCAGTAAAGAAATGCCTCTATGAGAGTCCTGAACACTGAGGGTACCAGGATGAGATTTACTTTGATTGTCCCCATCTATTTCTTTTTTTTTTTTAGTTTTTTTCCCTAAAGCCGTTTGTCTAATGCTGACAGAACCTCTATTGCCCTCAATAGCTTACAGGAATGCTGCTGCAATCAAGCTGCCTTTATTATGGTAAAGAATCAGTACCTCAGCATGATCTCACTCTGGATCACCCCTCACATCATCAGCTCTTAATAGGCTTACAACTTGTGTGGATTACTAAGCAATTGCTGTAATATAATAGTGCTGGGAATTTTATAATTTTATTATATTTCATCTTGTTTATGAAAAATAACTTCCTAGAGGACTGTCATTCCTGGAAGGTGTGTCAACTCACAGTGCCAGAAATGAGCTCACTCTGGAGTAGCTCTTCAGCAAACACTGTTCAAAAGTACAAAATCTGTACTTTGGACAAACAAATGTAATTCTGGAAACATAAATAGATCAGACCAAGGCCTTCACCTACAACACAGGAAAGGGAAACAACATTTTAACACCTTTTCAGTAGTGGTTATTGTTATGATTCCTTTCTTACATTCATACAACACAAACTCACCACAGTTCATAGTTGAAATCTATTTTGAAATATAAGAATATTTAATTAGCTTGCTTTGGACACTACCCTATGATATACTTTCTTTCAAACAGGCTGGAATTAAAATAGAAGAAGGATCCTCAGTTTTAAGAATAAAAGCCATTTTTCTCAGAACAGGCTGTAGAAACTCAAGCAAAATTGATAGATTGGAGGAAGCCAAACACAGGGAAATGCAAGTTATAGGATGTTGAAACTTGTGTGCAGGAAGAGGTCAGCCTTCAAGGGTGGAAGAAAATATGGAAACACATGGTGACACCATGCCCCCAAAAAACACCGTATGTATTTATGTACACTTACACACACACAAACCCAAATTCAATGGGTTTTTTCTCCTGCATTTCCTCCTGCCTCTTGTTTTAATATATGTATGAATTATCATGTTTTACAAGCCTGCATTGCTTAAGTTTCACAAGTAGGTTTCAATCTATAAACAGTCAATGTGCAGGAATTAATAGAATTTCACTCACCTGTTGCTCTCTGTCTTTACTTGCCAACTATGATCAGACTGATTCTACTCCATAAAAAGTTTGGCTTCTCTCCCAGTGTGACACTGTTATTAACGCTGCTTGAGGTAGTTACACTGATGTTGGAGCTGAAAGTGAACGAGTCACTAGTTTTGTAGTTAAAAATGCAAACTGGGACATTTTAGACCACCTAATGCTATACTGCAGGTGTCTTTCTCTTCCTCAAAGTTTCTGGCATCCACCACTACATGCCGCCTCCTTTCAGGGCCAGCTTCAGCACTAGGAAATGAGAGGACTGTTTTTTCATATTGCTCACAACCATATCAGGCAATTTTGATACTACGCTTACTTTCCACAGCATGCAAAATGATTTATAATTCCAAATTTCTTGCACAGTGTTTCTTTCCCTGGCCTTGAAGGCCAGGAAGGGACTCACACAGATCCAGATAATCCAGGTTCTCTGGACAGCTCGGCTGACCCTGCTGTTTGGAAGCACTTGTCTTTAAGGCAAACAAATTAAAACCAAACCCAATAGCCTGTAAATCAGAATGTGTCATGAGCGATCCTAGTCTCCAAATAAATAGGTGTTAATGTCTCTAAATGTACATGGTCAAGAAATTCTAAGAACTTTAACATAATTACCTATTCTCTTTTCTGTTCCTTGCTTTTGAAGACATACTTAATCTCATCAGTCTCATTTGGTTTGGAGTTATGCAAGTCAAACTTGGAAATGGTGACTCATTTTTTCAAATTTCCCCATTGAGATGGTAAAAGAGCATTGTTAGACCAAAAATCTGAGCCAAGATAAGTTACTGAGGGAACAGAAGGTCAGCTGTCTGCAAAGTTACCTTCTGTCATTCAGCATCCTGTTTTGAGATCCTCTGTCTGTCAGGCTGGAGAGGTGTAAAAACTAGAAAAACTAGTGAAATCAAGGAGATTATCTTAAAATACAGTAGAGTTTAGAAAAGGAGTTCTAAGAAGAAAACTTCACTTAAATCTGGAATGCAAAAATTGAGAAGAGTAAATAAATGAAGAGTTCAGCAGGAGGCTCACCCTACACCTGAACCTACCTCTGATGAAAGTCTCAGGTTGCGTGCAATGGAATTGTAAATGAATTAGGTTTCAAGTGCTCTGAAAATAGGGGATATAATGATACAATACAGAGAAATGGACAAGACAGATCAGTGGAAGTTTGTTCCAGATGGCAAAATGGAAATAACTTTGCTATTAGAGACCTTGAATTCCAGAAATTGAACTTTTCATTGCAATTATCTGTAAAAATGAGAAGTTACACTCTAAAATGGTTAGTGCGATTGATTGGACTGTCAGAGCAAACTTACACTAGTAAATGAAAAATTCCTAGTGAAGTTCCTGGGCAGTGAGACACACTAGCACGGGAAGGGTCCACATCTACTCTAGTAAATTCTTCTAACGACCAAAGCTAGGTGGCTGCACACAAACTGCTTATTGGTTCCTGGGATGTTCTAACTTCCAAACCACACCTGTGAAATATTTGCAGGTGTGCTAGCAGCAACTGTCAAAAGCATGTCAAAGAACATATTACTCATTCCTAGTATAAATGATTGCATTCCTGTTTCCAGCTCTATTTAGTTTATTAGCATAGGTTCTGCTTTGGATCCCCGAATCTCTGCTTTCAGTACATACAGAACAACATGATGGTGTATTTAAGAAAATGGAAATTAGTATAAGTAAAAACTTGCTCACTGTTAGAGATAGAATCCAATTATTTTTCCTGAAGAAATATTTTTTACTTAGAAACTGAGACGATCTGTTTTCCAATATTGCCTCCATTCATCATGGACTGGAAAGCGGCTTCAAGAGAAATAATGAAATAAGTAGTTAGTGCCAAGCAGAATGTGCCAAAGAACTTTCAAAAAAGAAAAAAATTAACGGTGGAAAAATGTACTAGTCAGCTCCCCAAATTAGGAAGAAAAAAAAAAGAATAGCTACTCTGTAATAAACTGCTACGGGCACTTTTGTGTAATAAGTAAAAAAAAATATTTGTAAGCAACTGTTTAGCCCTGTACAAGTTAACAATTCCATTTGCTGCTTTTGTGATAATGCCACACATGTACCAGACAGACAGACAAGGTGTGCCTGGAGAGCCCTCAAATGCTGTGGGTTTCACAAACCTTTGTGAAAGGAAAATGTTTATAAATACTCTATGTAGTGCAATAAGTGCCAGAAGCTGGTGCAAAATGAATCTTTGAGTAAAAAAGTATGAAATATGACAGCTATATTTGATCAAATTCCTTCAAAATACATAAGTATACCAGTTAGTAGCAATTATTAGAATAAATTTAAATCTGTAAGATTTGGCTATCACTTAATTCTACTGGTTTCTGATCTTGTGGGACTAAAGACTAAATTCTTACAGCACATCTTGAACACCCTGGCTCTGTATCTTTGTCTCACTGGAGTCCCAACCCCCCCTTCATTTTTCTATTTTCTTCGCTACAGATTTTTTTGTTCCTTTAAAAGAAATTATTTTTTACTTTGTTTACCAATCTCTAATGTGCTTGCCCCTTTCTTGTGTGTACTTTTCAATTTATTTTTTGTTAACAAATTCAATAACAAGTACTGCTAGAAATTGTTTTTTTAAAGCATAAGTTCAAGCTTTCCAAAATACCATTTTCTTACACACAAGTTTGAAGAAATGGGCAGCACCTTGAGTCTGTAAGATCAGGGTGATTATCATCAGCTGCTAAGGTAGCAGTTTAACAATTCATTCCCCCCCATAGTAATAAATAAATAAATAAATAAATAATTTACATTAAATCATGTTTTTTAAGATAAAATAATCTTCTCACAAAAAATTTAATACATTGTGAAAAAATATTTTTTTTATAACATAAAAATAATGTTTTAGATAACATACAAAAATCTGAATTGGCAAGTGAAACAGATGAGGTAGTTAACCTCTACTGTGATTGTATTTAATCAGACTATTATTCTTAGAAAATGGTGTAAATATCTTACCACCGATGTTTGCTAAGCCTTCTACCATGGTCTCTCTGACCTGCCAAGGTAAACAAGTCCTTTTAAGCTTTCTTCAAACAAGATGAACATTTCTTAGAAACATGCCATGAAACTGCCACAGAAGCTATCAAAATCTAAAGGATTCTTCTATCGCCACCCTGGACAGGGCACTGTTTGGGCCAGGTTCTTTCATCAGGAGGGGAGTGAATACTTTCTGATAACCCTGTAGGCAATGTAGTGCTTCAGTCAGAACTGAAACATCCCTGCACCTGCCAAAATATCACATCTCAGGATTTTCCCAGGAAAAGTTACCGATCACCTGAAGAATCAAAAACTAATCTAGACAGACCTGATGGGGAAGGGACGGATAAAGCACCTACCCATCACAAAATAGTAAATAGTCACTATAAAGCCTGAAATAAAATTTCAGACAAGATCCCCAAAATCATTCAGGACATGAACTAATCAGGAATTTGAAAGTAAGTATTTTTGAAGGTATGATCCCTTAAGTAAAAAAGCACTTGCTCTCTATACTGAAATACAGACATCAGCAGCATGTAATTAGAAAAGTCTGTCATACTACAGTCACATCATTCTCAGCAGTGCTGCTTACTAAGCTTTCAAGTATACTTCAACATTCACAAGAAAACTCGCTCAATACTGTGGCACAGTTAAGAGAGCCAAGGACAGAGAAATTGGATGTCTTGTACTCAGACCACAACCTGAGGACGTAGCATCAAAGGCCATGGACAAGATGTAAAAGTTCCCACCTTCAGTTTGCCCTCCTGGATCCACTGACAGAGCTGTAATACACTGGCTTCTTGTTTGTCCATATAGTTCAACACTAAGAATCTTTCCCTGTGAAAGAAAAGAATGGGCCTTGATTTATGAAAGGTTGGTAAGCATATTTTGAAATCTTTACAAATCTTTTCAGAAAACAGTGTTATTGAAACGGAAGGATTATGAATACTAATTACAATGAGACACAGCTCAGAGCTTTGCCAGCTTGTTGAGACAGCTCCCTGCAGCAGGACCTTGACAGTAACATCAGTTACTGTCAAGTAATTACATCAACAACAAGTAATTCTGTTCAAGTGACATAGAGAGAAGAGTAATAAAAGCCAAGTAGTATTGCTAGGATAAGCAAACGTCCATAAAATGTGAGGAATTCCTAGTCTTTTTTACCTCTTTTTTTTGGGGGCAAGGAGAATAATGAATGGACCCGCAACTAAATGGTGAGTATAAATTAACTTTCAGGCTCCTCAAAATTTTGCTATCACAACTGCCTATAGCAATCAAGAGAAACCGCAACAATCATAAAAAAAGATAATTACTTGTAGAAATGTACTGACTAAATCCTCCACTGCCTTCTACTGTGCATGGTGTATTTTAGTACTTTCATTCATGTTTTAAAAGTGCAGACAACAGTAACAGGGACAAAAGAACTCCAATTAGAACATTTGAGTTAACAACATCATGTGTACAAACCACCTGGAACATGGTCACAAGTTCTGAAGGAGAAAGGTACCTTGTGATATTTCTTTCTTTCCTTATTTTTTCTGTGTCAGGAGGCAGCGGAGGAGGATAAGGCACATCTTTGTTATACTGAGAAATCTGTCCACACAGGATGATATGGCTGTTCTGATTCATCTGTTTGGGACAGCACAAAGTGAGAAAAATTATACTCCTTGGTCTCAGAAAGTAAATTTTCCAGAGATGCAATAGATTACATTGCAAAATTTTCACATGGGTATCCTTATTTAGAGAGAAAAGAGTCCAAGAATTGCAGGCAGTCCCATTCACCCTACGACACCAAAGCCTCCCTGCCATGAAACAGAGTAGCTTCACATTAACAATGGAGAGGACTGGTCAAGACCAGCAGAACTGGTCCTTTCTGAAGCCAGAAAACAAAAGCTGACAAAACACAAGATTACTACACTGACAGACAAGGTTTTTAGAATACTATCAAGTCTCCTGGGCAAAGAAGTGAGAGATAAGGAAGCAGAAATTGTGTTTCTATTACTACACTCCCAGGCTAGTCCAAATGACGGACACTGATTTCTCCTCAGGACCAGGATCAGCACCTGGATTAGATCAATTAAGTGGAAACTCTGCTCTGCTCTACTGCAGGTTCGATTCCAGTATGAATGAATTCAAAGCTGGGCATGCAGACGTTGGAGAATGACTAGAATAAACCCGACAGCTGGTATAATCACCTGACTTATTACTGTGTCACTGATGTCTCCACCAACATTGTCAAAGTAAACATCCACACCGCTTGGGCAGAGCTCACGTAGCTGCTCTGCCACATTCCCCTTCTTGTAATTGATAGCAGCATCAAACCCCATTTCTTGGACCAATATGGAGCACTTTTCATCTGTGCCAGCAATCCCCACCACTCTAGAGCAGCCCTCCAGACGGCCGATCTGCAGGAGCACAGTTTAAAAAAACAACACCCCCCCCAAAAGAATAAAGATAAGTTAGATCATTCATCTGCATAAAGGTACCAGTGGGAGGAAAGGGGGCCTGAGGGGGTGTTACAGTTATCCCACATCCCACTAAAGCCCAAGCAGCAAAGTTCAAGGCACACTCCCATCTCAGGTGACACAACTGCCTCTTGTCATTCCCTCCTCAAAAAAAAGAGAAGGGGCAGGTACAACCGAAATCTGCCATCTTTCCAACCTCACTGTCTGCAGGAGGTTTAATCTGTAGAGGCACCAAAGACTGGCAGTACTGGAGAGCTAAATATAGTATAAAATCACCATCTGCCAAGTATGTTAGCATAGCTAATAAAAGGCCAAAAAGACTGAACAATAATTGATTTAAATACATTCTTCATAGATTAAATTATGCACTGTTTCTTCATAGCTCCACTTTATCTGCAAGTCTTAAGCTTGCTTAATATCTATTGTGTTTGTATACATATATCTGTATATATATATATGTAGATATGCAAAACCACACTGCAACATGTTCTGCAAAGCTGAGGAGGATAAAAGGGCTGTAAATCTCAAAACCCAAAGGATGTCATGGAACACAACACGAAGAAGGGTTTACTACATTTTTTTATTGACTATTTTCTAATAAAAAAAAAGAAAGTTGCCAGTCAACTCAAAGACTGTGTTCAAATGGCCAATTACGATAGCAATATAGAGTAAATACATGTATTTATACCATCTACTTTATTTATGCTAGTGACAAGTAATCACCTTGGGCCCTTTTCTCCTATCCCAGTTCCATGAAGTTTAAGTTTCACACCTAAAAATCTTTCTCAGTGAGAGCGTGAGCCAAATCTGTGAAACTGGCCCTTCCCATGGAGTTGTACCTGCTCACGTTTACAATGACTTTATCTATATGTTTACTAACCAGGATGTTTCAGCAGATAAACCTGGTAACAGCGAATGCTTGTAAGTCTTAAACCTACCTACCTGGCCAGCCAAAGAGCCACAGGCACCAGCTGCTCCGCTCACCACCATTGTCTGATTTGCACCCACAGCCACGTGCCCTTTCTCCCTTACACCTAACAGGGCTGTCAGTCCTGTGATACCGGCTGCACCCAGAAAGTAGGAAAGGCATCCGTTTACAAGTTGTGGAACAAGCTACAAAACAGAAACACGTAGTGGTGGTCATTTCTTTTTAAGGTGAGGTTTTGCTGTTTGCTATTTGATTGTCTGAGGATAAAAGATTAACTTAAGATAACAACTGGTAGGGACAAGCTAGCTATAAACTAACTTTACCTTAATAATAAGTTTATACAAAATGAGACAAAGATTATATTTCCATAGTTTTAGAAAAAGTTTTTAAACAAAGTCACTCACACAAACTTAATGGAAGTGGCAAAAAGCAGTTGGGAGATAAGAAGTTTCCAGCAATAGTGAACAATCCCTGCGTTAATGTGTGATTCTCTGATAAAATATCACTGTCTTATCAAATACTGTGATTGCAGATCAGTCGCAAAAGGATCTAAAGGAAGGAGTTTATCTCAAAGTATACATTCTTAAACTACAATAATTTTCTGTGTTACATGAGGATAATCAACACAATATCCCTAATGCACTCATTATTAGGGATAATGCACTCCATTCTCAACTTGATATTGAATAACCTTTCTTCTATGGATGTAAAATCTCAAGTAAAAGCTTTCATTAACATATGTCAGTGAAATAAATTGAAATAAATATATCTAATGCCTTTCATGTCTTATGACTACACTCTCATGGATCAGAAGTTCTACTAAAATTAGAATAATTAACAGAATCAATTAACAGAAGCAGCTTGAGGGAAATTTGTCAAAGATCCAACTGAAATAATACTGGCGTGTCTGGTAACCAACAAAATCATTTACATTTTTGTTTGTTAATGAAAGAGATAAATTGATACAGACTTTGCCACCTGTGAGCTGATCTGCCTTTTGAGAACCGGTTGCTCCAATAAAAGTGGCTTGTTTTTGGCTAAGAAATAGTACCATTAGCCACTATTAAGAAAAGAAAAAAAAAAAAAAGAAAAAAAAGACTTAAGAAAAGAAAATAGTGACAATCTGGGCTTCGCATTTACATTACCTTTTGTAGCAAGCTTCCATCTAGAATTGCCGCTGTCTGCCAGGGCCAATTGAAGGAAGTTACAAAGTCTCCTTTAGCAAGGTTATCGTGCTTGCTCTCCTCCACAACCCCAATGCCCCCACCATCAGCAACTTCAGAGAGCTGCCAGGGCAGGAGGTAATCTGAGCCAGTATCCTCATTCATTCGGCACCGCTGAAAGACAAGGCTTTAATAACAGGCTCTGCTGGAACACATGGTTTGTTTATGAGTTCAAACATAACTCAAAGTTGGGGATGAGATATGTTTAAAACTTCAAACACAAAGAGTTACACAAAAATCTCTCAATAAACCCCAAATATTCATCACCTTTACTTAGATCCTTCATTTCATTCTTGTTTGCTCAGTACAAAAGGAGGATGGAACATTCTTATGGTTCCAGCAGCGTTACCAAAGCCAACATGTTCTATAGATGTTATCTCAAAATCAGCAATGCAACCAAAGACCACTGGCTTGGGTCTGATGAGAATCCTATAAATGCCATTTCTTAACAGGATGAATCATAGGAATGTAAGATTGAAAAAACTACCCACAAGTCATTTAGTCCATGCCTATGCACAGAAGAACAGTGACATGTATGTAGACCATCCCGGACAGAGATCTGTTTAATGACACATCTTGAAATCTGAAGTCTTTTTTTAATATCTCCCCCTGCAGTCTGAGTTAGTACTTCAGGATTCTTAAACTTTTCCTTAATTCCCAAGCTAAACCTACTTTCCTGAAATTAAGACTATTTCTTTTCTACTATTTCCATCTATGCAGGAAACAAATTATCAGAATTCTCTTTATAGCAAACTTTTATATACTAGCAGACCGTCTGCCTGGTTCTCCTCCTACCTTCACTTCCATTTCAACCCACAACTTTCGCAGCCACATGATTTCTACAGTTTTGCAGAATTAGGTGCATTAGCTGGTTACGGTTTCATTGACTAATTCTCTCTCTGTTTACACTGTTTACAAAGTATTGACACGTTTCTGTCCTGCCATCACCCACTTAAGGAGAAAATCCGACTGCTAATAGTTAAATAGCATTTAACTTGAATTATTTATGTGCTTTGTCTAGAATTCTTTTGCCCTTTCTTGCTTCATCATGAAATAGTCTTCATCCTCTACCCATGCTCCCCTCAACTGAAATATATTTCCTTCCATGGCAAAAAAAAAAAAAAGTTTAAAAATGTATATAAAAAAGGCAAAGTTCCAAAAAAGCTGATACAATAAATCTGTAATGGTATCCCAGGGCTCACAGTCTCTTCTCAGTCCTATAAGGTGATATTCCTATATATATTACAGGCACATTAATGCCAGATTCCCTCCCAATATAACTCCATCAGAATGAACAGAATTACTAAGTTATACTGGAGATACCTTTGTCCTGTAATTGGTAACTTTAGCGTTAAACATCATGACAGGTACAGAGTTAACAATATATTAAAAAACAAACTCTGGCTTAGCTCTAAGTCCATCACCTACCATGTAAGGGTCCACAGAGAGATAAAGGGTTCTAACACGCACTTGTCCTGCTTGGATTGTATCAGCTATTGTGCTTTGTTCCAGTCGAAAGTTTTCAGCCACTGGCACTCCATTCTTACCTATAATTATTTTAAAATCAAAGAAATAAATGAATCAATATAGAGTTTCCCTTAATCAATATGGAAGGCCTTTTTCCAAGATAGTCCTTTTTAGAATAAGTTAGGCTATATCTTTACTTAGGTATAAGCCTACTGACCAACTTTCAGATTTTGTGTCACAGGCTACAATTTAAATGGGTGTGCTGCCACCATCCAAACTGAAAACTTGCAGACCCATAAACTTATGCTTACCTGGGCCAATCCCAGGCACTTGCCCTGACTGACAGTTTCCATGCTGTTTGCTACACATAATTTTTATAAGCAATTAATACAAACTAAAAAAAAAAAAAAAAAAAAAAAAGGCGTCTGTCCCTATTCCCCTATTCTCCAAAAATGGTTCTATATACCTGCTACAACAGACAGTTTAGAAACTCACTATTCAAAATATTGAGCTGACATCCGTAACGAGGCAAATATGTAAGCAAGGAAGTAAACAAAACCTTAGGAGTGTAAGTTTAAACAACAAACACTTCAAAACATGGAAGGAAGAAAAGACTCAGTATTTACTAAAAGAAAACAAAAATGAACAGTAACAACAAACTTTAAGTCATCTCTTAAAATGCATAAAGAACAAATGTCAGAATTAAAAAGCAATGCTTGCTAATCTTTTTTTCACTGAGTCCCTACACTTAGAGCTTTCTCATTTATTATATATTAAACCTTTTTTTCTCACCCAAGACTCCAGCAATCTGTATATACAAACTAAACAAATACACTTGACAATAAACTTTATTTATTGCTGCATGCAACATTAAGATACATAAATGTCAGTATCTTAAGTTAGTGTCTGTTTCTACCCTCACCATTTTGAAGCATTAGGCAAACACAGCAAACACATGGCTCCTTTATCAGAGAGAAATACATACCAGGGCGTGAATTCAGCACTACTCTCTGTATAATCATCCCTGCTTCTGCAGCAATTTGGCACTGGATCTCTACAAAGGAAAACATTGTCTGAAGGACTGAAACATAAATTTACTTGAAAAAGAATACGGGGCAAAGTACTTAGTAATTTGGAAACTGAGGATGAGACGTGGACACACGAACTTCAGCATCCATGCCCAAAAATCATAAAAAAACACCTAAAATGTAAAATAAACAAACTTGTGAATAACGCATTTCCCTGTTTATCTTGTTAAAGCCCTGATTTTATACAATGTCATAGTAGCACCTTCGTGCCCCTTGTAAGACCATCACCATCCCTTACCAGATTGTAGGAGATGGGTTTGGTTTATTTTCCTGTGCTGCTCAAGAACACTGTTCCCACCTAAAAGACGCTGAGGCAGTTTTGGACACATAAATCAGGTGCAACTCAATAAAATGTGTACACACATGCCAGTAATAGTAGTATGCTGGCATACAATAAAAAGAGATTGTTGTGCAAGATGTTTCACATGATATAGCAAGTCTTTCTATTAGCAGTGCATTTTCTCCCCAGAAACGGTCTGGGCCCAGAGATGAGAAAGAATTACACCACCATTTAATCCGTTTTCGTTTTCCTTGAATTTCAATAGTTTCAAAGAGGATTGTAAATTTGTGTTCTTGGAATGAAACTGATTCAACAGGAGAAAAATCACAATCCTAGATGTTTTCAGAGCTATTACAAAATAAAAACGTTCTTACTACTATTCTCAGCTGAGTGCCATAAATCACCAACCTCCACAAGAACCAAAGACATTAAGAAATGAAACATGAGAGCTGATTCTTTGTTACAATGTTTATTTTGCTGACAAGAACAGCAAATTGGAGTGAAGCTGAACAGATGAGCCTAGAAAGAGTACAGCACCACCATTCGTCCAACATCTTTACTGTTTGAATATTGAAAAATAGAGAACCTTCTGTCTGTACTGTTATAGTGCTTTCATTACAGCACTCACAGACCATCAAGAACTACGGCCTGGTGTGCTAAAAAACATAATAAAAAACTTATCAGGAGAAAATAGGCATATCCCTGGTCTTTCCCTCTCCTCTAAAACCCAAAACTGACTCAAACCAAAAGTATCTCATTCATAAACCAGATAAATGTTTAACATTTGGTTGTGCTTGCACTTTAAAAGCTACTTATTAGGCAAAAATTATTCAAGAGTTACTTCTGAAGAAATTATTCAACAAATTATTCAAGAAATACTTTTAAATATTTCAAGTCCAAAGGGTGCTACAAGAAAAACTACAAGAAATTGATCTCAAATGTGTCTTTACAGCATCACATCAGTGAAAAATAAGTGACCTGAACCATTCTTTGGACAGAGCAATGTAGATCATCAGTCTACAACAAAAATAAAAGAAAAACACACTTTGATGAAATTACTGTTTAAAAGTAAAAAAAAAAAAAAAGAGTATTGGAAATACAGGAGTTAACAATTAAAGAGAAAAATAAAAATCCATTTTTACACCCACACAACTGATACAATCTCTGGTATAAATATACTTTTGTGAGACTGTAACAGGAAGGAGGGCCTAAGTTGAACTTTGGCAGATCTCAGGTTCAGCATCATATTCAGCTATAGTCTTGCTGTGTGATCGTGGGCACGTCACTATGTACTTCTTTTATAAAACATTTTTCAGAACAAAGTTCAAAATTTTCCCTGATAACATTTGCCTAACAAAATTACATTCAAGTGGTGCAGTTCTATCCCCAGAAAAATTGTCTTAGCATCTGGCAATTTGTGCTAATTCAATCAGCATTTTATAAACTGTCAGTTGTGTCCAGTGCAATTGAAAAGGACAACCATACTCTAGTAAACAATTTGCACACATACAGAGCTTGGCTGAACTTTATAACCACAAATGAAACTGCTCTGTGCAGAAATAATGAGTTAAGAATGCAGTGAATATAAATCAACAGTGATCTGACAGCTCACATGAAATCTGGGCAAATAATTCCTCTATATACTACTCATATTCAGTCCAAATCTATCGATGGCATTAAGGATTTACTCCACTGCTTATAAACCATGCAGAGCAGGTAGAAGTGCTGTATAGCTCATGTACAAATACCTGTTATTATGCAAACACAAACCCCCAATCTGAACAAGAGGTGATGAAAAACATTTTTATTGTGCCTAACACAAACTTGAAATATCTGCTTTCTATGACAGTACAGAGAAAAAAATAGATTTCTTTAGAGAAAAAAGCCAACGATACTAACATATTAAAAGAAAGAAAAAGCAATAGAGTGGCATAGAAATGTGAGAGTGGAAAAAGTACACAATGTAAGTTTAGATTACTTCTTTGAACACCTGCCATTCTGAGGGAACATAATGCTGTTGATTTCCCAGATCACTTTCACAGCTTTTGGTTAAGAAGCCTGTGTACCAACTCAATTTGAAGATCTTCCAGATACAGCGAGTGGGTGGACACAAAGTGAGGCTGGCAACTGAACTGTCACTCATTCTATGACAGCTGTCACAGTAAAATACAACACTGGAGATAGACATTTTCTTCTAAATATGACTGCATTTACTCCACAGTGGAAGTCAGTAACACCATTACGCAAGCAAATGTTCACACTAATATCATAACACAGTAAGAAACAACCAAGCTTTCCTCACACTATAAACAATACGGAAGTGACTAAAGAAAGTAAGTAGAGGCACCAGCTTTTAGCCATCATGAACTGAGGAAAGCTTTTGGAGAAAGAGAACAGATTGTTTTTTTAAAAAAGTGAAATAAAGGGGATTTGTATCATATACATAACCCTTTTCAATATATGTAGAATGCCAGTGTGAAGGATGTTTTTGACTCTTTCGTTTTTTTTTTTTTTTTTTTAAAACCAACAGGAAGCAACACGCATTACTTTTTAGCTTTTCCAAGCAAAAATAATAAACTGGTTTTACTCTTCAAATCAAATGGAGCAAAAATTAACTTGAAGTTTTAACATCAGTATTCTATGCCAAGATCACCTGACCCATCCTGTGAGTAAAACAGGAGCATTAAGCTGCACAACTGCAGTACTTTCATGGGAGTCTCAAGTATGTTTTAGGCCAGTTTTCTTCTTATCCCTTCTCCCCTTGCCTTTCTTTTCCCATTTTTGCAGAAAGACCCCTGACAACTCCTTTTAAAAATGTTAAATAAATTCCTCAGTGCTAAAATGCTCCACTTTGTCCTGGGCTTGACTCCTGGACTTCTTGTTTCTGAGACTGCCCGTTAAGACACTGTTTTCTGTTACATCTACTTTTGCCAAAACGATTCACCCATTTCCAAGTTGTTAAGAGCCTATGCCAGATGCAGGAAGAGCAGGTAATTTGTTCCTCCTCTATCAGGCCCAGGCAGCACAGGGAAGAAGGCAGTTGATCTAAATGGAGGAGAAGGAAGACCAGAAGTCTTCTGAAACTTTGGTGTCAAAATGGTTGGAACAAGGACCCTCAGAGGAAACTCAAAGAAAGAAATTTCAAGGAAGAATGATTCTGAATGAGGAACATGCAGGAAGGAAAGACAGGAGGGACTGGCACTAAGAGTCAGTGAGAACAGAGAAACGTGGCAAGAATAGCGACTTAAAGGCAAGTAAAGTGGGGAAGAGAGAAACAGAATGGAGAGAGAGAACTGGAGAAACTGCATGAGACGAAACCAAGCAAACTGAGATGGGAATGGATGGGCAAAAAGCAAAAATATGGTAACTGTAACTGGGAAGGTGAGGAGAAAGGAAATGGAAAAGCATATACAATGGATTAGGCACTAAAGTCTCTACCGCACCCATAACAAATAACATTTGAAAAATGTTAATTAATTGCAAAATCAAGTTTTCAAAAAGTAGAAGCCAGAATTAATACTGTCATGAATGGAGAAAACCGCATGCCATAAAAGTGTAAGTACTTTCATGAACTGAACTAATAAATCTAGATTTCCTAGTATTTCATGTCTCACCACTGAATTCTCTGGTGTGAAATTCCTCCCATAGCGTTTTCTCCATGTGGATTCTCTGACACACTCTAAGGGTTGAAGGCAGGTTGCACTTTCCCTCAAGAAAGAGGTGAAAAAGGAAGAATGACAGCAATAGTGGGATCTTGATCCAGCCATATTTTTTTTCCTTTTATAGTCCAACAAGCCCTGTATCTTTGATCTTTTTATCGAATTTGACTGACATACACAGCAAAAGTTCCAGGAAGTATATACATTCATATCTACACACAATAGGCTTGTAAAAACTTTACTTTTTCAGATCTAGGTGCGAAAAAGCTGAAAGGTACCATTTCTTGGGCATTTTATAGTTGCACTGTATTGGAGTTGCTGAAAATTGTTTAAAAATACCAACACACAAGGCCTATTTTTTCTTAGCAGAACTTCAAGTCAGAAATGAACATAAGAACACAAATTGCTCCCAGAAATGCAGGAGCATCACCTGATGTTTTTTTTTAGAAGTCTGTGATGCAGTATGCAGGCTCCCACAGGAGAGCAATCCCAGAGAGCATACTGATTATCCACTTGCCTAGGTGTGATCCAAGACCAAATTAGAAATCACTGCTGTCAAAGGCAGAAGATCCTCTGAAGACCGTCCTGCAGATAGTTCAATATCAGTTTCCGAAGCTGCCAACAGAATAAGGCACGAGGGAGAAACAGAGAGAGGTCAGAAGCAATGAAGGATGTTCAGTCTCACAAGCTGTACAGTGGTCCTGATCCGGGTGCTGAGAAGGTCTCCTTTCCTGAGGGATTCCCCCACTGCCCCACGCCACAGTTTCACCCAGGGCCTGGATGAGGCCTGGCTCCTGTTCTAGGGATCGGGCAATCCCAGTCATAAAATAGTTCTGGTTGGAAGTGACCTTAAAGATCATCTAGTTCCAAGCTCCCTGCCCTGGGCAGGGACACCTCCCACTAGAGCAGGTCGCTCAAATCCCCATCCAGCCTGGCCTTGAACACTTCCAGGGATGGGGCATCCACAGCTTCCCTGGGCAACCTGTTCCAGTATCTCAGCAACATTCAGAGTGAAAAATTTCTTCCTGATATCTAATCTAAACCGTCTCTGCCGTCAAACCCGTGCTCCCGCCCACCCCACAACCACCTCGCGCCAATCCCTGAGGAAGCGGCTCCTGAGGAGGGAGGGGGCTCTAGCCCCTCAGGGAGGGCTCGGAAGGCGCTGCCAAGCCCTCCCCACACGAGACGAGGCCGCCGGCCCTACCGGTTTTACACCTGGTACCGGGGCTCATCCCGACGGGGGTCGACAGGCAGGCGCCCACCGGTCCGTCCCGTCCCCAGAGAGACCCGAGGCCCCGCCGCCATCGTCCCTCTCCGCGCGCGGACGGTTAGAAAGGGCCGGGCTCCCCCCCCGCCGCATGGCGCCCCCGCTAACGTCACCGCGCGCGAAGCGCTCCTGCTCACCTTGAGCCGCGCCTCGAGCGCAGCCGGCACCTTCGTTACGGGGCGAAGAGTCAGCCCCGCCCCTCGGCGCGCATGCGCATAGGCCTGAAAACAGGGACGGGTTGCGCCCGCCCCCCCTCCCCCTTAAAGGGGCCGTGCCCGGAGCCCGGCCCTCCGGAGGTGGGAAGGGCTGTAGTGGGGATCGGATGGTGAGCAATGGCTGGGCCCCTCAATGGGTGCCCAGTTTTACACACACCTCCCTCCATTTCGCGGGGAGCGGTCGGTGGGGCTGGGGTCTCCCGCCCTCCCGTGTGGGTGAGGTAATGGCGGCCTCATCTCCTGAGGCGGTAGGGTGAGGCGCCTACAGCTCCTGAGGGGTTTGTCTTTGAGAGGGAGGGTAACGTTGGGAGATACTTGCTCCCTGCGTGTTCTAGCGGGTGAAATTTTGTTCGTTGATGCAATATAAGGCTGAATCCTGCTTTAGCAGGGGAGTTGGATCTCTAGAGGTCCTTTCCAACTCTGACAATTCTGTGATTACAGCCATTTCTAAAATTCCTCTGAAGTCACTCTTGTGTACAATATAATGTTGTATTTATTATATACATACATCCTTTTGCTATGTTCGAATACAGCTGAAGAGACATCTTTAGTTAAAGAAAGTAGGAGGGTGAGTAACTGAAGAGCCAGAGCCTTCCTGGGATGGGGCTCAGCTCCTGGTGCTGCCTGACTTGATTGTTCTCTGTACTCGCCCTGTGTTGTAGTGACTCACCCTGCTGGAAAGGCAAACAGGTCTGTGAAGTGGCCACTGAGTTGGTGGAAACTACTGTGGAGTTTTAACTGACCACTTAAAAGACTGGAAAAGCTTTCCAGCCTAATGATTCAGATGACTTTGTGCTTTGTCTCTCGCATAAATGCAGGTAAAGCCTTTCTGTTGTAGCTTTATCCATAGCTTTTCAGTATATGTTGAAGGGAAAGATAAATGTTTGTGCCGCCATGATATACAAAGCTTTCCATTTCACATTAGTTGCAATAACCTTATTGGAACTGGGATGGCCTGGAGGGAGGAAATTGAGGTATCTTAATAAGGGGATTCATACCTCCATAGTTCTTTTTTCCCCAACTTGTATCAGTTGATCTAATGAAAGGTCAGTATCTTACTAATGTAACACACTGTAAGGAAATCTTCAGGGTTGAAGTTGTCCCACAGGTTCAAATGGGCATATCTTGTATGTAGAAGACTTGCATTAAAATGAATGAATACTGACTTGCCTCATGCTTATGCAAGAAAAGAACAGCACAATTATTACAGAAATAATTGTTTCAGAAACCAATGTCACATGTCATTATATGAGCAAACAGGAAAAGATTATGAAGTATACTAATGGAGAGCTGCCTGTTAATTTAGAAGTGTATCTCAATGACTAGTAATAATTGAAAGAAAAGTGGGGAAAAGGTATGCTGTCCATGGGAATATCAGCATATTTTTGTTTCCATATAGTATATAAAGAGAATACAACTTCAGATACTTAATAAAAAGTATCAAAAAACCCCAAACCCAGCATATTAAATGGGCTTTCAAAATCTCTGTAGAACCCCACTTTCTCTTGCCTAGTATAGGGTGGCTTTCTTTCCTCCACAAACAAGGTTATCCTGAAAGGTGGTTACAGCAATCTGCAGTTCACTGTTTTAACCCTTATATTCACACACCCCACATCGGCTCTTTTGTTAAGTACTTGTTAAGTGAAGCTATTATGAAATAAGCTTAGGTGTGAATTTAAAATGCAGTAGCTATTCTGCACTGGTTTACTTTATGGATACATCTTTTTGTGGTTCACTTAATCCACCTCAGACTAAGCTAAACCCCATAAAATCACCCTTCCTGTGAAACTGAACTGTCCACGCAAACAGGCCATTGTGGAATACTTACATAATAGATATTAGGGGTTGTTACCGCATATAAATAAGGCTAAATCAACCTGGGTGTCATCCTCTTAAAGTCAATCAGAGACAGGGCAGAGATGAAATTGGGGGATATATTTACACTGGAAGATGGTTGTGGTCGTTGTCAACAAACCATTGCTGCCTATTCACAGAGGGAATGTCATTTAATTAGGCCTTATTTCACTGAACAGATGCTCCCCCTAATTCAAGGTTTTCTTTGACCAACATCAGGCAAATTTTAGAAAGCAAAACCAGTTCTGGCTACACAGTGGAATTAAAAGACTGGCCCACTTGCTGTTTTTAGAATAAAAAGAGAGAGAGAGGAAAAAAAAAAGAGGCTTGTGGATACAAAGTTATTAGCTCTGAGAATCGTGTAAACTTGGACGGAGTGTGTAAGTGAAACAGCTATCTGTTTCAGAGTGGTTAAAATCATATTGCCATCAATTTTAGTGGTCGATAACAACAATTAAAATAGAAATCAAATTCTGGAGGCTTTCTTTTTTTTTTTCCTTTTAAGATTGACTGACTATTTATCTGATTCCAAATTATCTTTTTCTTCCTGTTTCCCTGCCCTTAATATGGAAACAATAAACCTTACATATTCTGTCTGTACTGAGGCATTAGTTTTTAAAGTACAAAGTAAGCCTGTTTATTTTCCAAGATTTGCTGTGTTCGTGGATCATATTAGTGAGAATATGTAATAATAATTCACCTTTTACACATTTCAGTGTTCATAGGCAATTGCCAATCTCAGCAGATGTGTGCCCTTTGTCTTTTTTTTAAATTAATGTTACTATAATAAGTAGTCTTTTCATATCTCTATAGATGAATAATACAGATGTTGCTTACGTAATTGAAGTACAGCTGTGTTTTGGTCATCAAAATCCTCTGGGGTATGTATGAGCTCTCAGTAACAGCAGATTCTCTCCTTGTTCTCGGGTAACAAAATCAGTTCACTTGTCCTACAAATTATAAAACAGTGTGTCAGGCTGCAGTATGAAAAATTATTGCAAAACCATCTGTAGTAGAATTGATGTTTCTGGTTTTCTAAACTGTTAGTTTACTAGTCTTCTGTTGAGTTTCTTGCCCTCATTGCTGAGGCAGGAGAACAATGATGCAATGTCGGCTAACAGCCTGAGGTGCTGCTGAGTGCTATTTGAGCTATTCCACGTATCTTTGCATGAAATGTTCTTACAATTTGCAGATGATTCATTCTGCCAGCTAAGCCATGGATGCAGTAACTTCAGCAGAGGACAGTAACACATTAGGTCATTTGCAGTGACTGTCTGACTCAATGTTAAGTAATCCAATATACGAACTGAAAAATTTTAGCTTGAGACAACTGCTGAGGTTGAACTGAGCTATTCAGCTGACTTTATGTCAGTGACATACCATGCTGTAGAGTGCAGTTTAACGGTGATTTGTGACCAGCTGAGCTCCCTGGAGAGGGTAGACAGCCGGGGAAAGCAAGTTATCATCCAACTCAGATTATGCCATCCACTTCTGAATTGTCTCTGCTTTGGCATTCATGCAGGTCCTGTTTTGTAAAAAAGAAGCAAACCTCACAACGTATCCCTGATGGACTTAGCATTAGCTTGAGGCAGAGTTATTTGTGTGAAAGTTTTGCAGGTGGCCACTTAGATAATTAACACATTCTAATGCTAGTTAATAGCTAATCACAAGGTGGGCTTCATCTGTGCAGGTAAGTACACAGATAAGAAGCAATTGATACTTTTTATGGTAACTGCTGTTTTTCTGAAGTTTGGGAATGCCCCAGCCTGTCTGTCATTGTTTCAAAAGTTTCCTCTGGATTCTGACTGGCCAAGAGGCATAGGTGGGGTCTGGTTTGCTCTGTCAATTTTTGTGATGGTAAGGAAGCTTTGCTCTATAACTCACTAGTCAAAACTACTGGTTTTGATATGTGTTCACACGGAAGACTATGTACAGGACACATCTCGAAGAATCACATTCATTTTAAGGTAAATAACTTCTTTTGTTAGTAAAGTAAAATACAATATGTCAGTAACGCACCTTGATATCTGACTTTTTTAAGGAAAACACAGGGTTGCAAGACTTTTACATAAAAGTTGTTGGTCCTGATCTTTAAGCATTTGGTATTTTGTAAAACTTTTTAAATCCACAAAGAGTGAGCACACTATGTTATTATTTTAATCTGACAGTGATTACTACTATTTGATCATCATGAAGTTTTACTCATAATCTTGCTTGCTTTTCTGCCTGTGCCTTTTTTTTCATCCTTAAGAGAAGGAAAATACTGAAGTGCCTGCTGCAGAGACTGATTTTCTTGTTATCTTTAGTTTGTTAGTGGTGGCTTCTTAAGCCTAATCAAAAAGGGTCAGGTGATGTTCTAATAACTTTTATGTTATTAAATGTGGTGAAGTTACAATTTGGTACAGCTACTTATTTAATATTTATAAATGACCTGAGCATATTGTAGATTAAAACTATCCTCTTGCTATGCATCATCGTGTCAAGATCACATCTTTCATTTTTTGCTGCAGAACAGTTGAGGAAATTAGGAACTTCTGGTTTAGAATCACACTGCTAGATACGCATTCACATCTATGGAGGAATTTTCTGCATTGCTCTGTGTGTCATTTCCATTTAATGATATCTCCCAGTGATATAAAAAATTTGGTTCTACTAATAGTCCTTCAGAAATATGCAACTAGTGAGGTACTAATATAATTATGGTTTATATTTCATATTCTAGGATTCAGCCATATGTGTCTGTATCAGAACAAAAATATATTGAATTTTCCCAATTTAATATAAAGCATCATCACTCATCTCTTGTAGACACCACTGAAACGTTTAAATTTTAATTTTGGTGTCATGGCCTGTAGTTGTACATGCTTGATAATGCATAATTATTATTCAAAACAGGAAAGATCAAAGGGGTTTTAAATTCAGAATACTGATAACTTTGAAAGTATTTCTTCTTACTGGCATTTTCTCCATTGTCTAAAAAACCTTTGGGGATTGGAAACAAAGTTGTTAAATATAAGTGATTCCCTTTTTTTTTTCTTGTATCACAGCTTATGTTGAATGGAAATTGGGAACGTTTAGTGAAAAGGAAACTAAACTTGTTATTTAGAAAGAAATAAGGTTGTCATAAATGAAGCTGCATTATTTGAATATCCAAAATATTAGACCACCCTGAAAAACTGGGGGAAAGGAATAAATGTGGTCACAAAGGCCAAAATGACTTATTCAGAACACAAAATGGTCTTTGCGCAATCATACTTACAGTAGTGCTGAGTTATGCTTCTTTGGTTTAAAATTGCTGGCAGCAAATGGAAAGGACAAGTGTTTCTGTCTGAACTGAAGACAGAAAACATATGAACACCTTTTGTTGAAGATGCTACCGATTGCTTCATTGGGGCAGGAGTCAGCGGTGGGTGATAGACTGTGCTACATGGGGAAATCCTAATATTAACAGAATATTGCATCGTATTTCTGTTCTTTTTCACGCTTCAAATTCAGAATCATTGTAAAATGTCCCTGTTTTATTATTTATACATCCTAATGCTAGAAGAGCTAAAGGCTAACAGAAGCAAAAAGAGAAATGGGTCTTCTAGAATTGGAAAAAAATGTTCATACGAGGGGAAGATGTGAAGTTATGCATACTGTAGCTTCCTTGTAAGACTTCTTGGTATGCTAATCCTTGATCAAATAGAACTGAAAAGTCCCATCTTGTGGCTTTCAACCTGTGCATTTGTGGAAAAACCCATTTGGGATGTAGATGAGAGATGGAAGCTGACAGAAGGCAAATAAAGGCAGGTGTGAACAAGGAGGAAAATGAATGAGGAAGAAGCTGCTTCAGAATTAAATTTTCTTGTATTAGCATCATATCTATGCAGTGTTGTTTCTGAAAAGCAAGTACTGATTTGTGAAAGAGGACTATGTAGACTTGCAAAGTCTCAAGATAACCAGATTTTGGAGCTCTGTGCAGGGCTTGTTTCAGAGCTGTTGGGTATTACTAGAACACTTCTCATCCATTCAGCAATGTGGATATTCCCTTCTGGAGATCTGCAACACTTGCTTGTTATCAGTCAATTCTGGTATCAGCAAATCAGCTGTTGTATTCCACTGGCTTGGAAATGAGTATTTGCAAAGACTTTCACCTGTTTCCTCTAAGGAAAAGAAGAGGGATCAGTAAGCACAACTGGCCTGGAAGGAATGAATGGTGTCAGTGACTGTCTTCCAGAAGGCTGTGCTTGCCCTTGTTAAGGGTGATAATGTATTTTTTCGGCATATCTAAATGATAGTCTTTAAGGGCATTTTGGGAAGATTATTTGTACATCTACTGAGGAAATGAGATCGTTTGGACACCTGCCTTTCTGCAGCTGTGGTGTGTCATGCAAGATAGTATTAACTGGATAGTCCTCTAGCTCACTTAGTGGGGCTTTGCAAACACTGCAAATTGTGTTAATTTTAAATAGAATTGTGAGCACTAAATGACAGGAATAAATAGGCTATATCATAATTCTGCAAGCTTGTTGTATATTTTAATTATGAATTTTATTAGCAATACATGAGGCCTACAAATTGAGGAGCTGTCCAAGTGAACTTGTTACATAATTTCTACAATTAGTTTTTTCTCACAGTTCCCACTGCTACTTTTTGGAAGCTGAAATGGCATGACAGAATTTTGTTTGGATGTCAGGCAAATGAACACAGGATGCTGTTCTCTGGGACAGATTGGAAGAATTGTGGCTGAGGGTCTGGTGGTGACGTTCAAACCACAGCTGGTGACTGTAAGACTGAAATGCATGCAGTAGGAGAGAGTTACGATTTTTACAAAAAATGCTTTCCAAAATATGCTCCCATACCTCCACTTTCTGATTTTGTACGTCCCTCTTGGTTTCTCTTGTGTGTCTCCTGTGTGGCAAAGCTCCACCCTGCAGTTATGAAGTCATCTTTCATAATGAATTGTGTCTGTTTTGTTGTTAGGAAGACCTCTATTTACCATAGCAAATTTACTATCTGCTATGGTAAATCCAGCAGATACATAATGCTGGAGTAAGTGGTCTTGCTTAGTATTTGAATACCTTTCTGTTGTTGCCTTCATAGATCATGTGTATTCCTGTGTCTGTTCTACTGTAGGTCTCAGTTACATTAGCCTCCTCCAGTTCTTTTTCTTTGCTTTCTAAGGCCACTATGGCTTCAAGGAGCTAGAGAAGACTCTGCAGAAGCAGGGGGGGAGATAAAGGAGGAGCATGCATCTGCAAGGGAGGAAAAATCCTGGGTAGTCTGTAGGAAGGGAAGGGTTTTAAGGGGACGTGCAAAATGTCTGAGACACATTGATAAAAGATGCCATCGCTGCTCCCCATTTTCTTCAGGCTAGCAGCTTGTGACAGCCATGAAGGTATGTGTTTCTGTTGAGCATTTTTAGGGTATTTCTGGTAATTCAAATGCTTAGTGGACAATATAATAATATAACCACATCCATATTTGGGAAGCATTCCTGCCTTGAAATACGACATCCTAGCTGGGGCTTTGAAATTGCATTTTATGTCCTATGTAGATATTGCAAAATAGCTCTCACTGTACATTGGACTTTGAGCACAAGCCTTTTTAAGGTTCCCATTGACAAGAAAAAAAAAGTACAAGTTTCTACTAAAAAAAAAAAAGGGAAGGGGGAGAAAAAGTGGAAATTCCATAATGAGATTTGTACGAATAAACATAGAGAGGGGAAGTGAATTATTTTTCTGTATTATCAAACATGCTACGTACTTTATAACAGAATTAAGGAATGGTCAGAGATCACAGAGATAAACAGACTATCTGCTTGGGATAGGACACAGATCGACATTGGAAGGCAGTTTGGAGGACTGCCAAAATACTTCTGGAGTCCAGGCATGAAAATCAGTATGATGTAACTTGCTCGTGAATCTGAGAATAAAAACTGCCCAGCAATTCACCAGTGACACTGCCATCTGAGTAGTAGTGATGACAGAAAAAACTCTGCAGCCTGGTTTGCACCAATGCAAACGGCAAGCATGGAGTGTCAGGAAAGAATGATTAAAGAGTAGAGGGACAGATAAGGTCATCAAGGTGCATGATTATGTAGTTCCAGATTGTCATCTGTATTTAGTATGTCTGACATATATATCTTATTTATACATGTTGGTGTCTCCCATGTGATTGATTTATATCACCCCCTGCTCCCCGCCCCCCCCCAATAATCTATTTATGAGATGGAATAGGAATGAGTCCCCGTGAGACACAAAGTACCACATGCTACCTATGGAGCTTGATGTTAGCGAACACTTGCTTGCTGTTCCCCCCTACCTCGTGCCCCTAGATTTATACTGCATATGTTTCAGTTTAATCACAATGGTACTGAGTCATTGTCACTAAAGCCTGTTTGGGCTGAAAGCTCCTTGAACGATTGTCGATGTCAAATGATATTAAATGGGCTTTGAGATTCCTGTTTGTATTATATCAGCTACTGAAGCCCAGGAGTTCCTAGTTGATGTTCTCCACAAGAGATGACTTTAAGGATGCTATTCTATATATGTACATATATACATAGATATATGCAAATTGTACATAAAAATATACATTAAAGAAATATTGAACAAGGCTGCAAATCCTGCAGATACTTATGTAATATGGAACAGTAGTTATGAGTAGTTCCTTGGTGTCAATAGAGAAAATAATCTTATTTTTGTGGGCATGAACTGTTTTAATTATGTAAACCTATTAGAAAATTATCATCTCTGTGCGAGTTTCTTCCTTATTTGGGGATTTTTTTTGTGTGTGTGCAATGGATAGATTGAATAGATATTTGTTTTGGCAAGAGATACTATTTTTAATGATGCTTGACAACATTTAAAAAAATGCAGTAAGGAACGGAAAGCTTTTGTTTTTTCACCATAAAACATTTACAAATTAAAGTTCCAAATGCATGATCAGTTGTGTAATTTGAAAAAGCATTACATTTTAGATGACACATTTGAAAGAAGAGAAATACTAAGGGCTCCTGTAACTCAGTTGCATTTCTGTTTTCTCTACTGAGTGCTGCTGGGAAGGCATGTGTGCAAAGATATTATTAGCATGAAACTTCAGGGTTGTTGTTCTATTCTAGTTGTCATTAGTCCTAGTCAGTAGCTGGGACAAACACTGGGACATAAGGAAATATTAAATCATTCTCCTCCTCCTCACCTGACAGTTGCTGTTAGTGGGATGGGTAGTGTAGGAACTATTCAGGTGGTATACAACCAGTGACTTCCAGCAGAAATGAGCATCCCTTAGTCCAGGCAAACAATCTTAGAGCTGAATGTCGATTGTATTTTCCATACAAAGGAGAAAAAGATTGCATTGCCTTCATATTGGTGTACCTGTGAGGAATATAAAGTATGTGAAAATGAAATATAAGTTCAACCAAGTGATTTTTACCCAAAGATTACTTTAGGGTAATAAATGGACTAATGATGAAATTAATTTACTGTTCTGTGCTTCAGTAAGAAATTGGTCTACTCAGACTATTAGAGAAACAGCCTAGATTGTAGTCCATAGAAATAATTCCTAGTGTGTAGCATTAATATTAAAGACAGAAAAATATTGCAGCTCATAGTTTTGAATTCTGGTGTTTATTTCTGTTATTATGCTAAATTCAGTCAAGCTGTAAACATTACTCTCCAGTAAATGCTCTCAGTATTTCTTGTTGGTTTGTTGTTGCTGGGACTCTGAGTGCTTCCAGGGGGTTCCTCTGCCTGGGCTCAAAGCCAACTTAAAGAAAGCACAGCTGGTTGTTTTGGGGAAAAGGAGACAGAAGAAGCCTTAGTGGAAATTACTTGCAAAAACAAGCCTCAGTCCAGGCTTCTTCCATGCTTGCTTGGGAGCTGCTTTAAGCTGAGGCTCTTGCATGTGGCCCTGCCTGTGCTACATTGTGGCTGCATCACAGCCATGCCAATGCTTGATCCTGACCTGTGAACTTGTCTTCCTAGCTTGAGAACCTCCTTGGCTCCTGACCCTGGTGTCCTTGGGGAGCAGCCCCAGCTCCCCAACAGTCATCCACTTAAGTCTTAATCTATTTATTACTCTTACTACCAAAAGAAAATCCATCCATTTGAGTTCTTGACAATTTAACATTAAGAATTTCACAGAAACTGTAGAACTGTCACATTTTATAAAGCATTCACTATGAAACCAATATAATGCAGGAATTAATGTAGGTGCTCCTGAAAGCAGGCCTACAAACTTCAAAAATGTCAAGGTTTTGAAATACATACACACACCTGTAGTAATAGATTGTGTTCCTTCTAAAGATGTTGCACTCTTGTAATGCATAATTGGAGGTAAATTCCAGAAAAGTTTATTGAAATCTGTTATAATAGTGGTCATCAAACCATTTAGTGATTATGGCATCAAAAATATGTGTTAGAATTAAAAATATGCATATGCCCACTAGCTCTTGATAATTCTTACTTACCGCGTTTTTCAGTGTTTCTACTTACTATTCAAGTTTTCTTGATGTTGTTGAGAGCTATTAGTCTACGCACTTTTTCCAAGGTATGTATATTAATAATTCTTAGAGCTAATGAATTTACAGTGTTTTTTTTCAGAGTTCTAAAATAGAATACTACTTATATTCATTAGTTCTTTTTCTAACAGTTCCTCTCACACAGTAGGTAAGAAAATATATTCTCTAAATATTTAAGAAATAATCAGAGACAGTTTACAGCCAGCTTTTTGAAAATTGCCTTATTTTAGGTGGTGTTTACTTTTTAAAAAAATCATCCTGCTTAAGGTAATTTGAACCTAATTCTCAAAAGAACTTGTGCCACTGTGCAGTCAGTTGAGCAGCATGAAGCATTTGGTATCCTGTAATTGTACATGTAGATTAGTGGCACTTAGATGAGGGGGCATGTGGTAGTTCAGTAGTTCAGATCTGTAGATTGATCTCCTAAAATACAGGAAAAGTATAGAGTGACAGATAGATTTACATGTGGACTTCAGCATTTACAGCTAGTCAAAGCTCAGCTATTTAACCTCCATGTGGCCTTCAGCTCACCACTTAGCTTTTCCAAATGTTGTTTTTTTCTCAGTTGTAAACAGTGAATAGTGTTACCACAGACTATTGTTTTTAAAACAAACAAAGAATCTGGGATTCTGGGAAAAGTGATAGTAAAATGTCGAAAGGACTGCAAAGTGTGTTTAAGGCTGCACAACCCAGCAAAGAAGAAAGTTTCATCAGTCCTGCTTTTCAGCATGCCATATAATTACCTGCTTCGGAGATTCTTACACTGTCTTTCTCGCTGTGGCATCTGAGCTTCTTTCAGTAGTGTTTAAGCAACGTGAGTAGCTGCTTTTTTTTTCCACATGTGGTTTCTTTTCTCAACCACAGTGTCCCTCCTTTGCCCTCATGTAACAAGGCCTCATCCTGGTTCTCATGGAGCCAGGTCATGACACTTTTTTGTGTGTGTGTACACACATGTATTTACACACATATGTTTTATAAATAAACATGTGCGTTTTTCCCCAAAGTTGATCAAAGAAGCTGATTCTTGCTCAAGTTCATAAAGCAAACTCAGTGTTTTAATTTTTGACTCAGATATGAAGAGTAAAATAAACATGCAAGATTTTTTTTCCTTTTGCAAACTTTTTTTAAAAAAGGCAACCCCCTTCTTTCCAAACATTCTGACTTCATCAAGTTTCCCAAGAGAAGTTGTACCCCTGAATAATATTTCAAATATAACACCTTGAGTGTTTCAATTCTTACAAAGATGGGAGACAGACATTGATACTGGGGAAGTTCAAATTTCTCTGTAGTAAGGAGTAGTTAATCTTGTATAAAAAGAAAAAAAAGCATTGTTATAAACATTTTCTCCTGTAATGATGCAGCTGAAAAAATGCTGACTATGAGGGAATGGGTTTCAATGTATTTATGCTGATAGTGTTCTAAATTCGTAACCTCAAAACTAAAGCCCAGCCAACCCCAAACACATACAATCACTTATATTTCCTGTAAGGTGGTTGTTGTTGTTTTTTTTTTCTCCCCAAACTATTTTACTATAATTTAGTTAAGCCTCCTTTTACATGAGATAAGGGGGTTTGCTTCTTGAATTGTAGAATCACTAAGATTGGAGGGGATTTGGGGATGTCACCAGTTCAACCTCCTGCTTAAAGCAAGGTCAACACTGGATTTAGACCACGTTGCTCAGGGCTTTTTTTTTTTCAGATACTGGAAACTTCCAAGAACGGAAATTCCACAACCTCTTGTGGCAACTTGTTGCATTGCTTTGCTATCCTCACTACCTGCTTGGAACAGCCACTGTTTCAATTTATGACCGTTATCTTTCTCCTATTGTGCACCGCAACAAAGAGCCTGGCTTTGCCTTCCCTTGTGGGTAAAGATCTAGTCTTGTAGCTACCAGAAGGCTGGTATGAAGTCTCTCCTACCTGTTCTCCTTTCTACTCTAGACAAGCCCAGTTTCCCTCAGCGACTCCTTGCAGGATGCCTGTTCCAACCCCTGACGATTTTGGCTTTCTACTGGGTCAGGTTTATCAATTTATTTCTTGTACTGGGGTCCCCAAAAGTGGACACAGTATTCCAGATGCAGTCTAACAAATAATGACTAGAGAGGAGTAATCATTTCCTTTAACCTAGCTGTGCTTTTCCTCACGCAGCCCAGGATGCAGTTAGCCTTCACTGCTGCCTGGTGTTTCTCCCACTGGCCACCAGGAGCCCCAGATCTCACTCAGTGGAGTTCCCTCTCAGGCAAAAGGTTAGTCCAATCAAAGTGCAAGGCTTTGCATCAGTCTGTGTTGAACTTCACTTGGTTCCTGTCAGTCCATTCTCTGGCCTGTCTAGAGGCAGCCCTGCCCTCGAGCATTGAGTCTATTTGTGGGATAAACACTGCAGCTATTAATCGCTGTTTTATGCTGGCATTCATTTTTGAAGAAAAATATGTCCAATGGAAATTTTAGAGGAAGTTTCAATGTGATTATGAGATGGAAGTTTTAGGCTTACTGGAATCTGAAATTTATGTTACAAAGGGTGTAATTATTTTCTTATTACCTATAGTGATTAAGACCTTCATTTTGTACTTAATTTCAGGGAGAAGTAATAGCTCCGTATTGTCTCCCATAATGCTGGAGCACTACTAGTTCAACTTGTGACAGCTGGAAAGGGGCTGGGGCTCTGCTCTGATTTGGTGAACAGAGTGCCACCTACTGAGCATATGTCCCAGTTTTGCAAATGTAAGTATGCAAAGCAGAGTTCTTTAATCCAAATTCTGACTCAGTGCAATCCAGTTTATTAATGATATGAGTCGATGTTGTTACAGCCCAAGATGTGTCTGTACAAGCCAGAGAAACCTACGATTTTATACAGTGATAGCTAGGAAATCTTCCCATCTCGTCCTTCAGTGTAGTAATGAAATAATGACATATATATGTGTATATGTGTATTAAATTATGTTACTGTAAAAGTGATGGAAGTGCAGCTTGCATGCAGACTCAGCATATGCTGAGAAAAGGAGAAAGAGAAAAACAATTTTTAAAAAAGCATAGCAAAAGCTACTACTGCAAGGAAGAAAATTGTGATGTCTGGTCCTGGAGGAGATGTAAGGACTGTATAACATGAGGAATAGAGAAACAACTGAAGAGTGACAAAAATCTTTACAAAACACTTCATAAAACTGTTTATTGCTCAGTGAGATAAACAGTAGCGTATGGCTCTCTAAGCACTCGTGCCATGTCTTTGAAGTATGCTGCTTCTCTTTCCCATCTATAAACTGGCTGGTGTACCACCAGACTTTTTACGGTTTTGTTCTTATCCCATTTGGCATCTTTAGGAAGAAATACCATCCTTTCCTGTAGATTTTGCATCTTACGGTGTGTTTCAGCATCTTCCTTGTGCTGTGTTGTCTTTGGCTCTGTAAAGAAGGATTCCTATCTACCTAATACATTATTTAGAAGGCAACTAGCAAAGCCCAACGATGTTAAAATGTCTCCTAGGCAAGGGTAGGACGCGCACTCCCCCACCTGCGCACTGTTGGCTTCTGTAGCCAGATGATGACGTTTCTGCCATTGTCTGCTGCTTTTCCACCTTTATGTATTGTGAAACACGAGACACTGCTCATCATTTTGCTTCCCAAACTCCCGACAGGTGAAGTAAAACGTGTGTTTGTTCTGGCCGGAAGGAAGACCTACACTTGGCTGTTACAAAATGATTTACAGTCATAGAAGAGTGGTGGCGTTTTGGATTTTTTTTCCCAGTGAAAGCTGAGATGAGCAGACTCAATCTTATCAATATCTGATGTGCTTCATGGGAGGCACTGATTGCCTAACAAGGAAATAACTCCAGTTTATGGAATCTGTCTCTTCAGTCTTTATCAGGGCAAATTAAACTAATGGGCTGTATGCCTTTGACTTCAATTTAGTCATTATATGTTTGATTATTTAAGTTTGCTTTACATGTTAGCTAGTTTGTGAACATTCCTTCTCTATTGAAGTTATTGACTGATTGCTTCTGTCTCTTGAGGAGTTTAGAGGAGCAAATGTGTTAATGGTAGTGTAGAGGAGTTTTCCTTGAATGTCCTCTGAGACAGTGTTGCATCAGGTGGTACCTTGGGTTGTGAATGAAAAAAATACTGTACTAGTAGTACCTGTGGCTACTGTTTTGCTCCTCACTTCCATGTGTCTCACTGTTATTCTCTGCACCGTGACAGGAAAAGATTGGGCGTGGTAATTAGACTACTGACCTGAGACTCATCAGAGAAACTTGGTTATGCATCAGATACGTTTTGCAGTCACGGGTAAGTCATTTCTCTGGGCTCCTGTTTCCAGCTTCCCTGGTAAAAACTTCTGCATAGAAGCCAGTAACTATTGGGAAAGAAATGCAAACTAGAGCGAGCAGTGCAAAAATTCCTTTTGTATTTCACTCTACAAAGCAATATATGCTCGGGGAGGGAAACTGCCCTGCTGATCTGGGGGAAGAAAAAAAAAAAAGCTACTCAACCGTGTGCATTGAATGAGCTAAGCCTGGATGAAGGTAAACACGTGGCTGGCTGCACGGTGGGGAAAAACGTTCGGCATTTTCATCTTGCTTGGCATGTTTCACTGAACGAGAGGCTGCCTAAATGTTATTTCCTATTCTGAAAGTTTTGTTGATTGTGAACAAACTCGAGTATTGGAGCCGTCTACAGGGGGAGCAACGACGAAGCAGCTTCTTGATTTCCTGCCTTTAAGAGGAGCAGCAGCGTGCCTGCATCTGCCAGCACGCTGTGTTTTTCACTCTCGGAGCAAGGCAACAGAGGAAGCCATATTCCAGTGGGCGGGAGGGACGTTTTTTGAAACCTCAGCAGCACGTTTTCTTGTGAAAGTAAAATTTCAGGTGTGTGGTAAAACAGCCAGCAGTACAGAGGTGACCTGAGTATTTCTATTAGATACAAACCCTTTCTCCCTTCCCTGGTTTTCCACTTTTTTTTTTTTTTTTTTTTTTTTTTTTTTTTTTTCAGAAAAGCTGCGGGGGGGAAGGGGACCTAAAGAGGGCAAAAGAAAACCGTGGCTTCCTCTGAAGAAGCGTTTCCTTAAAAACAAAAAAGCTTTTGGTTGGTTTTTCTTTAGAGAGGAGGGCTGGGAAGCCTGACCAGGCAGCCGGAGAGGCTGGCGCTGAACCCCAAACCCGCGAGTTTTGCCAGGTGTTCGACACGGCCAGTGTTTTGCGGGGCTTGGCTTCCAAATCAGTGCTGCAAACTCGCTCCCCGCCCCTTAACTGGTGGGGGATTTCCCCTCCTTCCCTGCAAACGGTAGCCAAAGCCACGCGCGGAAGGTCAAGCCAAGATATGTGGAAAAAAAAAAAAAAAGGCCGGGGGGGAAGGGGGGAGGCCAGGCCGGTGCCGGGAAGAGAGGCTGCGGAGCGGTGGGGCTGCGGGGGGGAGGAGGAGGAGGACGAAGGCAGGAGGAGGAGGAGGAGGAGGAGGAGGAGTTGTGGAGCCCGGGCCCGGGAGCCTCCCCGTTTACCGCACTAGGAAGTGACGCTTTCCCTGAGTCCCGCAGAGAAAGAAACAAAGTTTGGGGCTTTTTTTTTCCCCCTCTTCTCCTCCTTCTTTCCCCCCGCTTTTGGTAATTGCCGCTCCGCGTCCCCCTCCTCCCCCCCCCCGCGGGCGCCCGCCGTGCCTCGCTTCGCAGGTAAGCAAGCACCTTTTCTTCCCTCCCCTCTTTTCCGCGGGTTTATTAGTAGTATTATTTTTTATTATTTTTTTTTCCCCGCACGATTTGCTTCCGTTTTCCTGCCATTTTGGAGAGGGGGTATACCTTTCCTGGTTGTTTATTGTTTTTTTTTTTTTTATTTTGGGGCGGGGGTGGGGGGTGGGAGGTGGATTGCTTTCCTTGTGGGTGCTGGGTGCGGGATGAGGAGAAAAAGTAGCCGTGGAAGTGACGGGGGCGGCCGGGCCGCGCAGCCTCCGCGGGGCCGGGACCGGTACCGGGGCCGAGGCGGTGCCGTCCCGCCTGCTGCGGGGGGCCAGGCTCGGCTGCTGAACTGTGCGCCCCCCGCTTTACCGCGGGTCGTTCGGAGGGCTCAGCAGCGCCTTAAGGATGTATCCGTGCCCGGGTGAGCTGCCTGCGAAATGGTATTTTGGGAGTTGGTTTGTTTTTTTTTTTTTAATTTTTGTTTTTATTATTATTTTGTTGGCTTTGCTCGCTGCCTGCTGAAGCCGGGGAGGCTCCGGGTGCTGCAAGGGGAACACGGGTTAGTGGCCGGGAAGTCTCGGCGTGCAAGGGCCGGATTTCTCTGCTGGGATTTACACGGTGGACTGGGAGGTGGGGTGGGGAGGAATTTATTAGATAATTTCTGAAAATCCCGTGCTCTCAAATGTGCAGCTCTTGGCATCAACTGCAAAGGGACGGCTTCTTTGCAGTTCGCCAGTAAAAGCTGACAATACTCCCACGCACGTATGTGAGTGTCTTATATAATACTTACAGTTTTTTTAACAGGCGTAAGCAGGATTTATTTTTGGTTTGTAAAGTCTTGTGTGGTTGCAGCCTGCAGAATTAAAGAAATAATATCTTTGGTCGATAGAGATTTACCTGGCATCCTCTTTAAAACAAATAGATAGCGTCTTTTTTATACTACCCCAAATAATTTGATTTCATCCTGACTACATGTTTTGGGTGCAGTGTAAGGGCCGTCTGTACTGGGGTAAGCAGTTAAGGGAGGAGAAGAGAGAAAAGAAATGTCCTAATGCAGAGACTGATATTAGGTTGTTTAGAGGGCGAGACTGCAGTTCCAAGCAGCAACAGCAGCAGCTTTATGACTGTGTGTAATTACAGAGTGATTGCATAGGACAGCATTGTTGGAACGAATACGTATACGCAGGCTATTGTGCAAGATTTCTGCACCGAACAAAACCTAGTTTTGCCTTGTAAATGCTAAAAAGAGAAGGTATTCTGCACTGAATTTCCACATTCCTCTCTGACTTCACCGAAGAATTAGAAGTGGGGGTGGAGGGAAGTGGAGCGACGTTGATTGTAGAAGTCATAAACCTGAAATGCTCAGCAGAAACACCACCAGTAGTCTCTGCAAGCACAGAAGAAATTGAAAGCTCATTGAATCTGTGGGTTCATGTTTCCAAAGTGATTATGCAGCAGGCGAAAATCAGTCAGGTTTGATAACAGTCCTGCAGGTTTAGTGTAATTCTTGCTCTGGTCTAATTGTTTGTGTGGGAAAAATGCCTGTGTTAAAACAAGCAACTGCAGTTCAGCTAGCTTGCTTGGAAATGGAGAGGAGCACTGGGGAGAGTTTCTGTGGCAGGCCATAAAAAAACCTGTAAGTTCCTGTCCAGCCTGCTGTAGGTGAACCTGCTTTGGGGTTCGACTTGATTTCCAAATGTCCCTTCCAACCCCTGCAATTCTGTGATTCTGTGGAGGGAGCGCTGGACTAGACAAACGTTTTGAACACGCTGTTTCAACTTTAGTTGAAGAGTTGCATCTTGCGTGGTGATCTTGCAGGCAGCATTGGCTGAGGGCTAGGACAAGGCATTGAGAGTATGCCACTGACACTGTAACAGCAAGTCTTTTAACTAAGACTTTGAAAGGCCATCAAAATTACACCAAAGTTCTTGTGGATACAACTTAAAGTACGAAAGATTTGTTTTTCAGAGATGCTGATTATCTATAATTTTTATCAGTACTTAAAATTCATGAAACATCAGATCCAAAAGATTTCAGATTTAGTACTCAGAAATTGGCCTTGTTATCTTTAACTGTCATTGCTGATGTCTTAATAAATGCTGTGAAAACTTGTAAAGTGTTTTGAGTGTTGTAATGGAAAGTGCTACAAAAATGGAAAGCTGCTTTAAAATTTCTTGGTGTTCAACATATAATCTATGATTTATTTGAACACAGATCATCTTATTACTGGCAGTTTCCTCAGGCTGTTAATGAAATGCTCCATGTAAAATATATGTAGCTTTGTTAATGAAGAATGTATTGATGTGCTGAAGAAGTTTACATTTGATTGGTTTATGTTGTTTTTTTTTTTAAAGTGGCTGATTAACCACAGCAGTAGGCCTATCACTTGACAAACCTACTTTCATAGTGATCCTTCTGTATGTTTATTGAAGCATTTTATTTTAATACAAAATAAGCAAAGCTATGTTAATCTGTGCACTACTATAATGTTCTATTTGTGAATTTTTCTTTGAATTGTTCTTCATCTCTTGACTGACTTGTCAATCTATGTTATCCTGGGTGTTTTAATGTCAAAATTACTTCTAGGGAAAAACAGAACCGTTTGCAGTAGTGATACAATATGTTCATTCCTTATGCCAAGTCTTTTGCTTGTCACAGCCTACGTGGTGGGAGAAAATGTTTTAGGCCAGGAGTCTTTGGGCTTGTATACAAAGGAGTAGGCAACTTTTATTTCCATGAGTCGTGCTGTGGCACTCAGTGGAATTAGTCATAGACATACATTTGTGTGCATATTAGCAGAAGGGAGGCGTAGCCCTGCTGGCCTTTAACCCATCCAGGTGCATGGGAGTAGCGCTGATAGGAAACGATGAGGGCTGGAGTGCAGTACAAGCCTTTCGAGAGCCTACACGTTCGTTCCAGATGTTAACTTATGCTTTTGCATTTTCACTGTTATTGTCTGCAGTAGCTGCAGAATGGCAGGAGATGTTTTCAAGCCTGACATCCCTCCCATGATGCTATTCTGCCAGGCAGTCCCTGAAGTTGCTCCTGAGTGAGGACCTGCAGCCTTTCTTTGGATATGGCCACCTTGGTGGTTGCAGCAGCTGAGTGTGTGTGTGTGTGTCTTGGGTGTTTGGGCGTGTGAGGAGAGAAGAATGACTGCCACGAATCAGAATGGGAGTCTGTCCAGCCTGTGGTCCTGTTTCCAAAGGTGGATGTGTTTTCTGTACACTTAGGAATTCTTGAGGAGTTCCTACTTAAAGAAGCTTACCTCCAGCTCAGGTAAACATTTAGCAGCCACTTTTTTTTAACCTACTGATCAAATTATTGAATGAGGATGTTGAAGGGATTTGTATTAGGATTAAGAGCTGATTTGGTTTTGTTGTTTTACCTTTTCTTAAAAAAAAAATATTTTTTTTCTTTTTCTGAAGGATTGCATAAAATCTTCGTATTGGTTGCAATAAATGACAGTTTATGCTAAAATGAAATGTAGTAAATATTCATATTGTCTCCAGTGTAGTTAGCTGTATTCCAAGTGACATAAAGGGAGAAATAAACTATTTTTCTCTGAGTGTTCATCCTATGAAACGGGGGAGAGGCGAGAGGGAGGCAGAAGCTCTAGTGGTGAAGTTTTGCAACACGTGTCCAAAAAGCCAGCAAATTCTGGCACAGGCAAGCCAAGGCTCATGAGTCAGCTCCAAATGGAAGACTTGTCACTGAGCAACTTGTAAATAGGAGGGATGTACTGCTAATTCAAGGAAATATCATCGTTAGGACCTTCCCTAATAATTGGAATAGTGTGGCACAGAGCTATCTGTCAGCTGTGAGTTTGTGCTTTGAATGAGGTTTCCCTTTAGCGAGATTTCAGCATTCAAACCAAGAAATCCTTGTCGTGGGATATGTAGGTTCCTGAAGGAGGTGGTTGCTCAAGTAATCATTTAAATTTTTGTAGCTGCATACCAGCAACTTGCATTCCACATGGAAGCTCCTTGGCAGCTACAGCAGCTCCCAGGGCACAAATGGCATGTGTTTCCAGCCAGAGGCTGCTCAATAAGCACTTCACAACGTTTTGCATAACTTCTGTTTCTGAATGGTCTCCAACTGTAGCCCTTCTGGAGTGCTCTGATGATCAACTCTAGCGGCTGAAAAATGCACAGAATGTTACAAGAAGAGGTTATGTTCTTCACACTGGGAAAAAATGTGAATGTATGCATTTTGAATGCAGCCAACATTCAGGTATTCAGGAGCAAATGATCGAATGGGGATGCAGAGAGAAATCTTGGTAATTAATTCTTTGCTTTTCTGGCTGTGCTGGTGCTTTTTCTCATGTTTGGTGCAGATCTGCATTAATATAATTTGTTTATATATGGTATGGAAGATGTACACCTATTCTTTGAAATTTACATCTCAAAAACGAATGTTCTCTTTGTGTACAAGAATATTTCATGAATGTCTCTTGTTGCATTGACAGCTGGTGTTGATCAAGAAGTTAAAAACTGGGAAAAGCTAAATGTGGAGGGGGTGGCAAAGTGTTCAGTGGAGTTTTTTTGTTGTTTTTTTGAAGGCATCTTGAAAGGCTGACAGCAAAACATGGAATAACGCTTTCTTTTTTAGTCTTTAGTTTTTGAAAATTGATTGTAAAGTTTGATGTAGTTTCTCTCAAGTATTGGTAAGGATTGAAACAAGATTGAAACAAGTTAAATGCTATTAATGACTGAAGTAGTAAGCTGAGAAACAATTCTGATTTTTTTTTTTTTGTTTACTAAATTTATTACTGATTCATTACATGTTGTGCATTGGGGTGTAAGGAGATAGGAAGTGGAATCAAGTCAGTATTCAAGTTTTATTTCTTCTTTGCTGTATATTATCTTCTCATGTGAAAATTGGTTCTCGGTTGCTTGACTTTCCCATCATGGCTTACTAATAGGAGATATTATCGTGCAATAATATATATTGGTGTATCCTCTTGTCATTTATTTTGGGAAGACAAACGTGTATGTATATTTATGTGTAGACACATTATTCTGTTATACACCCTTGAGTTTCTCATAACTCAGGTTCCCTGAGAACAAATATTTCTTTTTCTTGTGGTGATCGAGTACTGTTTGTGAAGTTTTGTTTATTTTTTAAAAAAACTTCCCAAAGTTTTTGTTTGTTTGTACTGTTATTTCAAACTTTAATATAATGCTAAAATTGGGGTTTATCTTAACTTACTGGTTTTAATAGTGTTGCTTTTGGTATTTCCAGGGCTATAGTGACCAAACCATGCATGAATTGTGACTGCAAGGATTGTTCTTGTTGTTTTTTTATCAAGGACTTCTACTTGAGAAGACTTTTTGGAATACTGGCTTGGCTTTGCAGTCTTTTTTGTGGCACAGTGTTGTGCCACAGTTGATTTCCAGGTAGCAGGCCGGCTACGTCCCTTCGGCATGGGTGAACTAGAATCGTTTTCTGAAGCTACATGTTGTGGGGCAGTGGGCCAGCAGAAGTGCTTGTCACCTTGTCTGTGGTGTGTGTTGTGATGAAGTCTAAAATTGAAACTAGTTCCAGAAGTCTGAATAATCTCCAGATTGCCCTGTTACGGTTCATAGGGTAAAAGTGCATTTCTGTTTGGATCCCAGGTTGCTTGAGGATGTTGCATGATTTCAAACTCGACTTAATTATGCACATTTAGGTGCGGCCTTATCTGCTGTCTCTGTACACTTTGGATTCCTTGAGCATCTCCTTTTGAACTCTTGCATCTGTCTCTTAGTAATCTGTCATAAATTACATTATTGTTCAGCATTTTATAGTCACGCAAGTCAACTGTTCTTGCAGTTTCATTATACCTGTAACTGCTCAGATTCTTGATACTGAATACTCACCTTTAGACACATTGAAAAGTAAAGTAAAACAAAGTGCCATACATTAAAAATACTCTTGGGATTTTACTGGATCGTTTGCCATTAAACTGTATTATTTTCAGGCTTTATTTTTTCCTACATAAGGTATTGTTTGTTTTTTTCAAGCAAAACTTCCTGAGAGTTTTCTGTGTTTGTGGGAAATCACTACCCTTGGGTGGAGAAGAATTTAGCAAAGTATTTTCCTATTTTGAATTTTGTTTTATACCATTTGAGATCAAAATCTCAGCACTGCCAAATTCCTGGTGAGAGGAGAGAGTGTCACAGCTGTAAAGCATTCTCATTACTTTGGGAGATTCCAATGATGACAATTTAGGATGCCAAAGACTCATGTATGTGAAACTGGCAGGGAATTCTGACTGCCCCTGTGGTTTAGTTTGAGACTTGGAAAATTCTGAGTTGAATTATTCTCTTAGAATCTTTTTTGACAAGCTCTGGATGCTATCCGGTGTGATACATGCTAAATATTGGGAATATTTATAACATAATCCTTATTATATTGAATTAAAAATGTAAATTTATTTGGATCTTTTTTAAATTGGAAGGTTCTTATCTTTTTCAAATTTTTGGAAAATACAAAATTTTTTTTAAAGTATATATCATGAGTAAATCACATAGTCTTTCCACAGCGTTTGTTTAAATGAAGATACTTTAAGGGCTGTTGAGATCCCTGGGGAGAAGTAAATGACTATGCTATAAATGAGAGCTAGGAATGAAAAAGTATTACTTTACTGTTGGGCATTCTTATTATTAAGACTTTGGGCTGCCATTCTTGAATAGTTGGAAAGTTTTCTTCTGCACATAAAGGGTGTTATTTCAAGTATATAATTGTGCAAAATATTGCATTTGATTATGGGCATTTTTTTTTCTGATTTCAGTATTGAAGTGGTCTTTATTACCATGGTTTTATACATACATGCAAGAACGCAAAGTATATTTAAGACATTCCTTTCATTTTGAAGTATGAGAACTCCTTTGCCTCCTCGTTTTTTTTTTTTGTTGTTTTAATGCTCTTCCTTCTTTGACCAAAATGGTACCAACTGACTTATTTTGCCTTACTTGACTTGTTACCACTATTTCTTTCCATAGAAAATGTACAATAACTTTTTCTATAGAAAAATTTGATCTGTAGTAAAAATGTTCTTTTATTGCCTAAGAAGAGAAGAATGTGGAACTCCTTATAAACAATCCCATTTTAATTTTGAATTTGAGATGCAAAGAATAAACATTTGAAGTATTGAGGTATTAAAAACCTAGGAAGTTTGATGTACATGGTACTGTGCTTAGGTTTTACGCTTGTTAACGGTGAATAATGGGCTGCCTTGCAAGAAGCTTAATTGAAGTCAGTGCTGATACTTTTTTTCTTTAAAGAAATGCACAAAGTCTATCTGTGGTTTTTCATTTGCAATATAAATAAACCTAGTTACCTTACCGTTACAAAGGAAATTAATATACAGAGAGCTTTGTTAACAAAAGAAGTAAAATGCAGATTTGAATCCTTGATTTGTGAAGTTTTTCTCTACAGCTGGAAGACAGCTTAAATAATAATTGCTGTTGATATAAGTTGCACACTGGAAGATTGAGTTCCCTCATTCAGGTGATCTCTGCTGGCATTTTGAAATGAGCTGACCTGCCTGTATGCGCATCTGCACCAAGATGCAGGGGTTTGTCTAAGAATGACACAAGCATCTGTTTGCTGAATTGTAAAGCAGAGGAGACAAAAGAAGCTTGGGCAGACTGGTGATAAGGCATCTCTCCAACACAGAGAGGATGGAGTGGAGCAAGGTTAGAGACCTTTCACTGGACTTCAGGTTGCATTGCTGCTTTTTGACCAGTTTATCTCCACAAGGCATGTTGGTCAGAAGTATCATTAGGCAAGTATGAGACCAAGGGCAGTGGCCCAAATATTTGTCAACATCAACAATTGCTTGACCACGTGTACTTTGGATATTTAGTTAAAGGGACAATGTATTTGATATTTGGAGTTGATGTTAAAACAGCCAGGTTGGCAAGGTGCTGCTTCTTTTGTGATGACTATATATTTGGATGGCATTGAATTGATTTTACTTTTTTTAAACAGAAGTGTTTTGGTTTGTTTTTCCTTCCCAGTGATGATAAATCTAAACCAATACTTTCTTCCAATCCTAACCAGCAATATTCTGTTGTTATAGTACTGTGGATGTTTGTGGAAGAATGAGTTATACATGAAAGGGCAAAACAAAACAAACATTCTTGTGTACACACAAAATAAAAAAGTGCCAGGGTAGGAAGACAGTTAGATTTAGAACCTCTTAATGCTTTCTTCATGGAAGGTATTAGTATTTTAACTGTGCTTGGATTTGGATCTCAAGTTTTAAACGCTCGCTTTAGTCTAGGTACTACCATAATAGCTTACTTCAAGGGGACTGCATGATGAAAAGCAGACAAGAAAACTCAGTATTTGAACCATTTCACACATTACTCAGGTAAAGAGCAGAGACAGCACTGATGCTTGCAGCAACCCTGTGGTCCAAGACAGAAAGATAAGTTCTTAAGAAGCAAAAACATCTAGATTTCTATAGTCTCTTGTCAAAAATTTGAGCAGAAATGTACTGAAGAGGGTTTGTAGGAATAATTCAAATCTGCGTTACGTGCTTCTGCTCTTCACGTTGTGAGTGTTAATAAAAAAAGACTGCACCTGTTCTGTAATTCTCAGGGTATGTGGTATAGATAAGTCTATAGATTTACTCTGTTTCTTTCATATTCTGAAATGAATATGAAAGCCAATATGGTTTTACTGCAAGTTTTTTACCACTTTAATTTGAATAATATGTTACAAAGGTGCAGGGTACATTTAGACCTTTAGAGGTCTGACTGATCTATGGGTGTCCTTTTTGTAAAAAGCAAATTTGAGAGTGATTTACTTGCAGAGGTTGCAATGCTGTGACTGGGTCTGTACCAGCAGTTCTTCTGGAGGTCTGTTTCAGGAGTACAGCCTAGAAATTGAAGTTTGAGGGAGCTTTCTAACATATTAGTTGGGTTAAAATGTTTAAGAAGTCATATCTTTACTCTTACCAAAAAGTCAATGGCTTTGTTAAGCCTTTAAAAATCTTAAGTAGAAGTCTTTTCCTTTAATCTCTTTTATTAACCTGAAATGCTTTTAGTGTTCTAACTCCAAGTTAACTGGTGTTAATATTGGGG
>JAOXJM010000041.1:26761532-26787801 GCA_026413425.1 Tringa solitaria
AGTGTTTGTATTTATGATTTCACTGAGCCTTTTATTCATATGTAGGCACAATAAGCTGCTTACATTGAGACTAAAATGGTCAGCAATGAGGAGCAGGTACCTAGAGCTCTTTGCCCTGTCCCAGGAGACCATTAGGTCTTCCAGTCATGGAGTTTCCTGCATCTAATATATGAGTCTGTGCTTACATTCACAAACTGTTAGACAACTATGGGATAACTAAGACCAAAGGCAGACAGAGATAGACTTGAAAGAGAAGGCAACAAAATGTTTTACCAGGAGGAAATGTTTTCTGGTGCCATAGGACACAGAACGAAACCGTTTCCAGCCTTCTCTCTTTCTTGCAATCTCACTGCTGACAAGTAATTTATATTGTTTGTGCCTTCTTGTCATCCTTGTTTTAAGGTGAGGTAATTGCCTTCAAAGAAGAGGCTACAGAACTCTACTCTGACCTAACCATTGTAGTGGTTGATGTCGAAGCATGGGAAAGAAGGTTGCTGACTGATGGGAACTCCACTGGGTTACCTGAGTCTCAGTTTGCATCTCCATGGCTGGGTGCTTGTTTTATCAGGGCTTTGTACAGGGGGTCACACCCTCTCACACCTACTGTGTTTGACAGTGCATCCTCTCTGGGCCCTTTTAACTGGCTTTTTCCTTGACTTACTGAAGAAAAGCTGACTTCTGGTTCTTTTCGAGGTTCTTAATCCCTTCATGTTTGCTCTAGAAATCTGAGACGTGAAACTATTTCGATTTTTGGATTGCACTCTAGAAACCAGGCACCAATTTCTGCATGGAGCAGGTTGAGTAGAATTTCTCTCGCCAGGTTAATTACTCGGCTTTAAAAAAGGTTGTTGGCAAACAAAATTATCATCTCTGTGGTTCTGTGCACTTAGGTGATTTCGGTCTGGCTCTTACGCAGAGTTATTTCATACTTTTCTGTTTCTCAGTTGGGTAGCTTTGGCAGTGTCATCAAAAAGGCCCAAGATGGAAGAAACCGAAGTGGTTGATCAGCTTTCTCCCTTGGAGCACGCTTCCAGGGCATTTTTCACAGGTGGTTATACATCTGTCAGCTCTGCTGTATTATGGTTTTTTTATTTGATCGTGAAGATGAACAGAACTACTTGATTTCGCCGTGTGCTAAAAAGTATTTTAAGATGACAGTTCTTTCTGAGTGACTTGATTTCTGCGAGAAAAGTACCGTTTGGAGGTGGAGTTTAGTGACAGCTGTAACTGAGTTATTGTAAATGACAGAATTTGCTTGGGAAAGTGCTCTAGATGAAGTGTAGGGTGCCTGGCTGTTTACAAGTAACCGTCTGAGCTGTACAGTTTGGATGCATGGAGAGAATGTGAAAATCTATTGCCATCTTCAATTACTCAACTAGTTTATTTTTGGGAGCTCATGAATTGGCAGGACATAGTGACCCTGTCTGAAGGGGAAAACTGTAATGACTTTGAATGTGGGAACCTTAGTGAATATTTTGTCAAGTTACTTGCTACTATTTCTTTGCTGCAACTACAGTGGAGATTTTAACCCTTTGCTTTCCCACTGAGCATTTTTGCATAGTATTGATATATTTCAATGAAAATCTAATACTGCTCTGTCGACATGAAATTGCTTAATGCATCATACACCGGATTGGAAGAGAATGAGGTTTTCTTGTTTGCAAAAGGGGAAAAGCATGATTTGGTGGTAGATTCCTTGTTTGTAACCCTTTATACTGTTATACCCTTTGTTGGGAATAGCTATAGCTTGGATTCAGAATTGGTCCTCGGCACAAAATGCTGCGACATAGAAAAGACAGAGCCTCTTGCACACAGGTAATATTAGATTGTGAACAAGCAAGAAGCTGAAAGAAGTTGTGTTTATGTACAAAAGCACAGCTGTATTTTGCATGACGCTGATCCTGGCACTCTGTGGGTAGAGAGACCCAGCAAATGGATCAAAAACTGACAGTAACAACTGCAAAGTCTTGCGGAAACTTTGCCATTCCTATTACACGTTTTCTGCGTGTGAACTAAGAAAGTTGGTTTTCTTTTGGCTTTCAATATTCTGTACTCGTACACCATCTTCTCAACTACAATGTCAGTGCTGAAAATAAGTTATTTTGAAGCAATTTAAGTGTTACCTGCAGTTGTCTTACTGAAAAGTTAAAGCTGTGTAATTAACTCTTGATCATTCAATATCACTCACTTGTTCACACAATTCATTGTAGTCTCAGACCAGCATTGCAGGATTTCACAAATGCTAAATCTTGAGAACAGATGAGTTACTGATCACTTTAAAAGGAAAGAACCACTGATTTGATTTTTGTATGTTACACTAACAAAATTTTAAAAATGCCAACAGATAAAGAAATAAAGGTTAATACTTGGCATGCTGACTGGACTCCCAAAGACCATTTTGCTTTAAAGGTGACTTCTCGCCCATCCTTTTTTTTTTTTTTTAAATAGAAGTAATTTTTTTGTGTGTGTGTGTTTGTTGTTTTTTTTTTTTAATAAGGAAGATCTGGAAAACTCATATATGTGTGGAACAATGTTAACTGCTAGCTTATCTGTTCAGCAACAGTGCCTTACTATTATTAAATACAATTGCTGGAAAAAATTGTCTCAGGTCTCATAGTCTCACATCTTAATTGAAAGCAGGGATGTTAATGTATTTTTTAAGAATTTTTTTTCTGAAGTGTATATTAGATGTTAGTTTCAAACAGTATCAGTTTTCTTTTCGACACCCTCGGTGCTAATTTTCAACTCTAATAAATTATAACTCACTCATTTGCCCAAAGTTTTAGATTAGCTGTTCCTAAGAGTAAAAGCTTCCTCATCACACTAGTTTTTAAAAATTAAAGTATTTCCAGCTGAAAAATCTTTTTTTCCTCCCCTTTCTAGATTGTCTTAAATACAGGTTTAATCATTACAAACAGATTGTTGGTCAAACATGAAAAAATAGAGAGTTGTACTTTCATACTGCTTAATAGTTTGTTGATAACTGACAAGGTTCTGAAATTTAATTTTTGGAGATGGAAAAATGCCAAAGTCCCTGATGCATCTCTTACAAGAACTTATTGAAAGCAAAATAATTGTTTTTATTTCAAAATTTAAATAAGGGAGTGTTTTTACAATTCCTTGATGCCTGCAAAGACTTTATTAATATGCTGGAGCCTTCATAATTCATTTAAGGTTTTTTGTGTAGTGCTTGTTTGTGGGCAGAAAGCATCATTTTAGCAAAAAATGTATTTAAGTAAACTACTTATAAAGAACTTCTTCCATTTAAGTTGGTTTTTATTTGTAGTGTATGTAGTCATGTAAATGTATGTATGTATACATACAGTATAGTTATAATGTATAGCAAAGATAGAATACAGCTGATTAATGATCACAGGTATTGCTTATTATTGTGACTTCAAACAAAATGTGCTTTGCAAACAGAATTGATCTCTTCTTGCCAAACAAAATATCTAAATATACTTTGGATGCTGCTATAAGGGAGAACACCACCTTTGGCCAGGCTGCAAGTATGTTATGGCCTTAATTTCATTGCAAGCCATTGAAGTTCCAATCCTCAACTTGGAAGTTGAGGATTAAAGCAGTTGAGAGAGATACTTTAGTTTAGATTTTTTCTTGAGGGTTGTGGTGGCAGTGTATGGTTGCTTAATATTCAAAATAAAACAAAAAACCCCAAACCTTCCCTGTTAGCAAAGTCTAAAAAGAGCTACATCACAGTGTTCAATCTGATTTATCATTTTAGGGAACTTGCTTTTGTTCTAATGCAGAAGTTGAAACAGAAGCCGTGTGTTTTCGTTGCTCGTGAAAATGCAGAACATGTAGTGTAAGTAATAGAGGGGGCTGTATGTTGAAAAATCCTCATTCAAGACCTAAATGAAATTAATGTATTGCAGGATGGCTTTATGTGCACTGCTGGGCAGGCTGCAGGGCTCTCTGATTGTGCTGCAAAGGTCTTTGCAGGGGTGTTTTGGGCCTGAGGGGGGTCTAAATTAATGGAGGGGGAAGCCTGGATGCCACAGCAGGCACAGGTCAGGGCATGCCAGGGCAGGGGGGCTGCCAGGTGCCTGGTGTTGGGTGCAGCCTGGTCCCTCATGGCCCTTGAGAGCAGTGAGCTCAGCTGCAGGGTAGACACAAAGCCTTTGAGAGATACAGTTTCTTCAGGCTGTGGCTTGGGGACTTGCTGAGCAGCTGATGCATTTCATTGGGAAAGGCAACATCAGAAAAGCACGGCCTCAGACTCCAAGTGGCTTTGGAGCAGCTGTACTATGGCTAAATAAATATAACCCTCTGTAAGAGGAAATAACTCTTCTACCAGATATATGCACAGATGGATTATAATCCTACTGAGGCCAGTGTTTGCCTCAACAAGAGAAAAAAACTTTTTAGTTGAGAGCTATAAATGGAAATTTGTGCTTGCACTGGCTTCTTGCAGCAGTGATTGGAGAACACTACTCCTGCCTAGTAGGAATCATATGGTCATTTTAGGGAGTTTAAAAACTAAAGGAGCTAGGGAGATACAGGCCATGAGCTACAACAGCAATGTACGTTAAAATTTACTGCCCCCCAGATGTCTACAAAAGTGTCTGGGAGCTGTTCTTTCACAGCAATGTGAGTGGAGCTGGGTAACAGAGGCGTATGGGCCAGAAGTACCAACCCACTGGATGTCGGTACGCTCAGAGGGAGCAGGGGAGGATCACCTTCCCCTGCCAAGGGCAAACCCAGTGTCTTGCCACCTCCAAAATACAGATTTAATTTTGGTTAGAAAAATAAGATTTTTCTTAATTTTATTTTTAAAGAATGCAAATTTGGAAGATATTTAATAATTACAGATACACTTCCTAAAATATTTGCTTATAAGTAGAGCAAGTAGGAATTAGGATGCTAAAATAGCGGAACTGGTATAAGATCATTCCAGGTGTTTGATTTTTTTTTTTTTTTTCTGTAATGAATGAGGGAGTTCTTTCATGAATATTTTAATGAAGTATTGGTCATCACTTCATCTTCAAATACTAAGATACATTAATGAAGAAGGAGTTGTTACTGATGCTTTAAACAGGCATCTTCAAACTGACAGCGAACTTGTAGATTAAAACAACACCCTTCTGTGCCTTAAAATAAATGGATTGTATCTCCTGACAGAAATGGTGCCAGTATCTGGAGGGTCATGTGATGGAGTTGCATGCCTTAAAGACTAAAAAGTGACTTTAAGTTAGTGTATAGGTTTACAATCGTCTGTCTTTTTTTTTCTTTTTTTTAAAAAAAGAGGTTGTTAAGCTTTAGTGTGGGAGGGAAGAGGTGGCCAGTGATTGCTTTTTAACAGTGAGGTTTTCCAGAATGCCTGAAAAGGACATGGTGCTGCTTTTGTGGTGCACGTTCACCGGGGTCTATGTGGCAGAAGAGACAGAAGCAGATCTCTGGCGAGGGCTCGCTGTGCTCCACAGGCCAGTTTTCCACAATCCTCAGCAAATTGGTCACCACTGATTATTCTTTCCACATGTGGATTTCGTGCATGAAGCTGCTTTAGGGAATTGAAGCCAAAATTTAGGAGTTGGAAGGTTAATTATTTCCTCTGCCTTTTTGCATGTGTGCGCAATTTGCTTGGAGGGAGAGGGGGGGAGAGTGTTAACCATTTACAAGAATACATGTCCCCTCGTTCCTCCCCAGAATGATTGTGGAAATTATTCCCAGGCCGGTTTAGTGAAGCAGCTAAGTCTGCTCTCAATAGCAGGGACTGTTGTAAGTACACAGATTAGCAAGAAACACACCGCGGGTGGATATTGTTACTGAAGAGTTAGTTCTCCAGAATGAACAGAGAAGGGACGTGTCCATATTCGGCTGAGGAAATTTTTACTATTGCAGCTAGGCAAGCAAGAGTATCTTTATTGCTATGGACTTGACTTTAAACTGTTTATTCAAAGACCACCAGAAGTGTCGTTTTACTTGCTTAAGGTATAAAAAGCTTGAAAAGTTGGAGCGTGGTAAGCAATTTCCTTTTTTAGCATTAGAGTTGCAGATCTGCTTATTTTAGAATTTGACTAGAGAGCTGGTGAAGTGATACTGGGAGCTGCGCAACTGACAGGTGGGATTTCTTCCAACTGTTGCTGTTAAAACCTGAACCTTTAAATCCACCGTCTGCTGCACATTAGGTATGTGTGTGAAACTCTTCACTTGATTTTGGGGAATTCACAATCTTCTAAACTATAAGCAGTTTCTTCAATGATACTGAGAAATCTGGCAAACGATATTCTTTCCATATGCAAAAAAAAGAAGTATTAATTCCTCTTCACCATGCAAATATCTGTGCATAAAATTAAAAGATATATATTAACAAGTGAAGTGTTTGGGAAAACCTTCTATTTCTTCAAGGAAAGGAGCTGAGAAGTGTAACTAAAATGGTAAATAACTGTTTTTTATTGGTTGTAGGTTTTTTTATGTCCAAATCTGTCCTATTATTTTCAGGTAATGTTGAAGTCAAAAAATTATATTAAATTACAAATTATGAGAAGTTACAGGGAAAAAAAAGGGCACACTAAGAAGTTATTACAGTTGTTTAATTTCATGTCTTTGGAAATGGTTTGTCCTGCCATGATCTCTGTGTGGAACTAAGTATATTTAACTGGAGGGCATTGTATTCAAGAAAATGGACAAAATGTGCTGGGAATGTAGTTGCCAGAGGAAGTGCGTCTGCAGGGACCGATACACTTCTGGTTTCAGAAAGGAAATATTTTCTTCTTCCTGCTAGTTTTTTTGTTGTCTCACCTTTTTCTCACGTGTCAGCTTCCTACGTGTTGCAAGATGAAAGGAAACCAACCATTGTCCTTGACCTCAATCTAAAATCGAAAGTGGTACGATCTTCAGCCCCAGGCCTCTGAAACTGCTGCTCGGGGGAATCCCTGTCTCTTTGCAGCTGCTCTTGTAAAGCTTTATGCCAACACCACGGTCACACGTCTTGCAGAAGCTGGGCTGAGGATACCCGGAGAATGTGGAAACCTTGTTTAAGCAAAGCCGTAAGTTTAGAAATGGTTAAAGTAATAATACAAACTTAGCTTGTTACCTGCAGGAACTGCGTACGTGTAGAAGCCATTCCTTTTTCTGAACTTTTTTTCCTGATGGTCTTGTGTGCAGGTAGTGAGTGCAAATTTTCTTCTCCTTTTTTATTCAGTTCTGTGGCTCTGACAGTACTTTTGTGACTCTGATTTGGCAGATTTTGTCAGTAGGGGAATCTTCTGTGCTGTGTGTTTAAGATTTTTAATAAGGAAGAGAGAACAAAGCCACAAATATAAGTGGTGGGAGATTTAGGAGCAGAACTGATGTAACAACTTAATCTACTGTAATAGGTGAATTTCATCGCAGTTATGTGCAAATTAGTACTTTTTCTTTCTTTGTAACTAGTACTGTGACTTAGCATTCCTCATGCATAACTTTCATGGCTTTTTTTTTTTTTTGTAAGCAGCTGCTATAAATACACAGCTTTTTATGGAAAGGAGGAAAACAAGACTTGCAGTTTTATCTCTAGTGTTCGGATTTAAAAAACTCTGCCCCCTATTCTGTTTTTTCCATGACATTTGTTATGTTTCACAACTAAATGTGTGATGGTTCTGCCCCTCCCTTCCCCCTCTCCTCCCTTAAAAGACAGAAATCTGACGTTTTTGGCTGCAGAGCCGAGGACTGTGGTCGTTCCCGACTTCCAGGGCCTCAGAAGGGACAGTGGTGGCAGCAGCAAAGCCCCTTCTGCCATCTGCTGAAAGAGTCCTTGTTCCTGCAGACCAACTGCCGTGTTCCTGCTAAAAATCAGTACAAGTTTTGCTCTTAACTTGGCTGGAGATGGGCTTAAACGGAAGATTCGGTTAGAGAGTTCAAGGGGTGGAAGATTGTCCCTGCGCGGGTGGGCTCTGAACACGTGCAACTCCGACACATCCGTTTCTTGTGGGCCTGAAAGCTGTTTCTCATTTGTGGCGCCTCAGATGTTGCAGTTGTGGGAAAAGAACGAAAATTTGTTTCCCTTGGAGTGGTTGTCGGGCAGGGGGTTGCAAAGATGGGAGGAATATGCACGTCACGGTAATTGCTAAAAGTGCTGTCTTACAGGATGCAAGACCTCTCCTTCCTTTTTTTTTTTTTTCATATTGTTTTATTTATTTTATTCTCTGATTCCAAAGTGTGCTTTTAGGCTTGTGGTAATCATAAGTGATGTAAACAGATGAAAATATGTACCAAAGCTAATCTATACTTATAGCTAGAAATGAGTACATTCTTTCCCTTCTTTGTTCATTTGAATTTGTAATTGCATGCAGGGAAGGGATTTGATGAGGTTATTCGGCATTGTTACCTAATCCCTAGACGAAATTAATAACAACATCACGTTTGCACCTTGAATAGGGCTGACTAGTACTCCTGAATCGCCCTGTGTGTCCCCTGGACACTACTTCAGCCAAGGCTAGTGTATCACTAATGCTTATATGCCCTATAGGTGACAATTCTAATAAAAGCTAAAAAAAATAAAATTTTTATATCCATAGTAAACCTATGTTCACTGCTATATGCTTATCATGAGTTTATTATTGTGTATGGTGTACAGTCTCATGGGTAGGCTGAAATAGGAAGAAATGTTTCGAGGAAGCTTCATTTGCACTTTAGCCATCCTTGGAATGGGATTTCAGACTGAGTTGAGGCTGAAGGTAATTGAAAGGGTAGGGCACTGGCCTGATACTGAGTTGGGTTTCCTGCTCTGTCATAGACATCTTCAGGCAAGTCACTTTATTGTTTCTCTGTGACTTAGTCCTTTTCAATAAAAAGGGAATAATAGTAGTTCACTCCCATACAGGTGTTGCCAGAGTAAGTGCATTAAAGAGTATATAGCGCTGTTATGCTATGACTATGAGGCCAAACAACTGTGTCAAATAGTGCTGTAATTAATTTTCTGCGCTACAGTGCAAGAAATGAAGATGTGGGCAATAAGAGGAGTACACCTGGCTAGCATTGTCATTTTCTTAAAAAAAACCCCAAAGTACAAATCCCCCAACCAGTACTGTTCAGGCAAGTGGAAGAGCCCTTCCCCACAGCTCTTGGGCTGTTCAGCAGCATCATAGAACATCTGTGGAGTGTTGGTGAGAGGTCTCTAGTACGACACTGCCATGTGTATATTTTAATGTTATAGCTCTTCTACAGATTGGGGCGGGTGAACTTTTATGTGCTTTAGAAGACATTGAGATTTTTATATCAAAATAGCCTTAACATTTATATCAGGGTGGGGGAGAACTATGGGGTATTTTAAGAAGTAGTGTTCTATACCAGTTTCTGAATTTTAGTGCATCTGTTCAAAATGAAGATGCTTTACCTGACATCATGCAAATGCAGTCTGTATCCGCACAATATGAAGGAGTGATCGGTGGACAAAACTGAGATCAAGGAATTTCCAGAAGAATAATCTCCTGTTGGCTACCACTTTGTTCTTTTGTGCAAAACGGAGGCTAAGTTGTCTACCTGTTAAAAAACCAGAATGTTGCACATGATGCCTTGTGAAGTTGGATGAGTTGGTGTTAATACATACCTTTAGCTGTTGCAGTGTGTTATGTAAATGTTAAATATTCCAATAACATCAAGTTTGTTTGTGGGCAAGTTCCTTCAACTGCTTTCTTCAAGTGAAATTTGTTTTCAGTGTAGCAACTCTTAGAATATTTTTTTTGCCTTGGTTAATTTGTAGATCTCTCCCAAAAGGGGGAAAGCTCTGTAAGAAATGTCAGCCTGTTGGTGGAAGACTGGATGTTCATTCTTATTTGGAGTTTTTTTGAAAATAATAAAGTCATCAGAAGCTGTGGGAACATAAGCTGAACTAGACTATTTGAAATAAGTGCTATCTGGCTGGTGTGGAAAAATCCTTCAGAGGCCACTATGGATGGTAAAGAAGCAGCAATCTCAGAATTTCTTCAGTGTGAGAGGATCAGGTTAATGGAATCCATACACCTGAGGGGTTGATGAGTTCATCAGCCTTTCATTCTGAGAGTGAAAACTGTATTATGTAAAGTTTGGGGGTTTTGTTTTGTTTTAATTTGGGGGTTTTTTTGTGTGTGTTAAAGCATAATGATTTTTTTGGAGATGGCCGAGTATTTAGCACTGATTCTCTTACCATTTTTTCTAGTAAGTTGCTGTGTGACTTTCCAATCATTTATGGCCTTTTTTTTTTTTTTCCTCCACAATTGGGAAGAACTTATTCTTCCTGTCAATAGCAATTACATAGTTTGTGTATTTAGCAGATAAAGCTATTCAAATGTAATGTGGGATTATTGACCCAAAATATTATGACTTCAGTAAGAGTGTATTTATATTGTTCTAGGACTCAGAGAGCAAACTATGTGAATGCAGGAGGAAATCTAAAAGCATGTTATATTTCTGATCTGCCTAACACTCATGGAATTCCATGTGCAGGTGGATTAATGTGTAAACTTTAGTTTTTCCTGTAATATTGAACTTGATAGTTGCAGCCTTAATTTTGTGTTTTACTCGGAACTGAGTCTTTTACTCAATTTAAAATAGCTTTGTAAGGACTCTTAATAGAGGCCACTCTTCCTCGTGCTTTTACTGAGTGACATTTTTCCTTTATAGTTATAAAGTGCAGGTGGTTTGTTTGGCTTCAGTTGGGCTTTTTGAGTTGAATCTGACTTGCTCTGAGTAAGTATGAAGCTGGTGTCACTTATGCCCAATCGTGGAAGTGCTTTATAATGTTAGTAAGGATACAAATAAGCCACTACAGAAGTGGAAGAGGCTGGCTTTGTATTTGATCCGGTATTGATGCCAACCATCTGCTCTTTCTTTCCTCCACTGAAATCCCTGTGGCTAAAAGGAGGAGATTGGGCAGGTAACTGGCAGGGAGCTCTGAATCTGGGGGCCTGGAGAGTGCTCTGATTCTTTAATTAAAGATTAAGAAATCAGAGTGCTTTCTGGGCCCCTGGATTTTTTTAAACCTTGCTGGTTTCCACCCTATGATGATCCATGTGCTTCTCGGGGTCTTTCAGTGTTCTTACCCCCATATTAACTAGTGTGCATTTGCTGAGCTGCGTTGCTGTGATGCCCGACAGCCCCAGTCATTGCCGAGGGCTTACTGTACCCTGTAACAGACCAGCACAATAAAAAGGCCCTTTTATATTCAACAGTGGCACAAGACTTCTTAAAAGACATACTTTTAGAAATTTGAACTAGAGTCCTGTCGGTGCTGCTGAAGACCAACGACTTGAGTAGTTTTATAATAGATTAGCTCAGTCAATACTGGCATCTGTCTGGCTGCAAGTGCGTGGATGTGGGCAAACCAAGATCAGCACTGCTTCAGCTTAAATAACTGCTGGAAAACAAAAAGATATTTCTGGGTCGAGTGAGGCATAAAGAGGCATATAACAAAAGAACAACTATGTTATTATTTGTGTGACCTTTTTTCCTTCATTTTTGGTCCCCTCCCCCTTCTTTGGTTATTGCTACCCTGTTGCATCATGTCTCAAATTAGACTTCTAAGGTCTCTGTGGAAGAATCCTCATCTACCCTGTTACTGGGTACTGTTAAAGATAATATGACTTTATGACCTCAAAATACTTCATGAATATCAGTGTATTGGGTTTCAGGTATTGTTCTCATTTTATGAACTGAAGTGGCCTTTTTACGATGCATGTCTGTAGCAGAGCTGGAAGTTGATCCCAGATCATCTGATGTTCTAGCTATGCTATTAGTCCCAGCAGTTCTCCAGCCAGACTTGGGTAAGTGATGATGCCTGCTTCATGGTGTCAGGAGTGTCTCTGCTGAGAGCTATGGTCTAGGTATTGAGTACATTTATGTCTCTCATGAAGAAACCTCTGGGGATGGAAAGTGTCATCATCTCTATGAACTCTCACCTTTCTCTTCCCTTATTTAGAGGCTGTTACCTCTTACAAAGCCTTGAAGGAATCTGTGAAGCGCTCAGATGGTGGTATTTCATACACTGGACACCTAAGTGTGTGTCTGGTCTTGTGATGGAGTACTGGAGAGGTCAAGATGGAAAGAACTGAACCTCTAGCAGTCTGTCCTGTTACAGTTCAGTGCATTCAGATGTGTTTTCTTCTTAGGGCTAAAGTGCAGAGAGATTTAGTCTGTTTCTGGGGTGCATCTGTGCAGTTCTGGTGTGTTTGCAGTGGGAGAGGCGTTGGGAGCCAAGGACACGTGGTTATGACAGCTTTGTGAACGTGAGGGCAGGGGGAAGCTTTTGGCCTGCTCTTTGCCATTTGGAGTTTGGAGCCTGCTGTGATTCCTGCATGTTGGAGTATTGGTCTCTCTGTTGCTAGGAACTACCTTCCCAGACAGCTCCAAACAAAAAAGCTTAAAATAGCTATCTAAGTGCTTACAATTAGAAGAACTGTTAACCCATTTCCAGTGGGGAGGAATAGTATGTTCGGGTAACTTTAAGAAGCCTGAAAGCAGCGTTTTGTACTCCTTAATTGCTGTGTTCTTTCTGTGCTCTAAGGTTGCCCAAGCCTCTTCAGATCATGGTATTTATCATGATGACAGATTATAATAACTAATATTCCTAACTTCAGTACAGTTTATAAACATTAGCTAACTTAAGAAATGCACCATATACCTGTTTTGTTAAAGGATAAGGCTGCACTGTGTTTGCACAGCCATTTGTAAAGGTGGGCTTTCCTGCCTATTTGTTTACAAAAGTCCAGTTTATGTAGGTGTCTTTTTCTCATAGTTCTCTCTAAAAACTGCATGTTGTTGCTGTGCAAGATGAAAGATGACTCTGGTGCAAATCATTAATCTCTTGCTTTCATGAGATGAGGTTTGGGCAAAATTTCAATTACTTTGGAAATACCACTTAAAGTTTTGAGGATAAATTAAATTGAGGAACTAATTTATATTTGCTGTATTACTTTTTCAATAGCTGGTAGAAACAACATTGTCAGTTCTTTAAAAATAAATCAGGGTGCTGTTTTGTGGTTTGGTGGTTGGGTTTTTTTTTTCCCCTTTTGTTGTTTGTTTAATAATCTGCTAAGTTTTAAAATTCCTGTCTTTCTAATAGTCTGTCTTTCTAATAGTTTTCTTCCTCATCCGTGCTGATTTTGTTCTGGTGGAGCTGTTTGTGTAAGCCAGGTTTTGCCTGGCTCATTGCCTGGCTCACCGGTCCATGTCAGGACAAGTGTAATCAGCACTTAATGGATGTTTTCTTTGTAACAACTTTTTGTGTCTTTCTCATTCCTTTAAAACAAAAATATGTGGAAAACTACAGGTGTGTTTTGAAAAGTGGACCTCCAATGCCTGTACTGAGTTTACAGCTTGAATTGAGGAAGACAACCTGAACTATAGGTTATTTTTTGAGTGTTCTTGAAAGTACATGAATCCCCTCTCATAGAAATACTATCTGAACACTTCTTTTTGAGGTGCATCTATAATTCAGACAGTGTAATTAAAAAACCAAAATCCTTTTCTCTAACTTTGTGCGTACTGGAATGCATCTGTGTGTTTAGATGGAATGTGGAAATTTGTGGTGATAGGGATAAATAAAACCACATCCAAATGTATAAATGGTGGGTCAAAATACAATCAGAATGCATGGTTAATGAATTTTAAGACCATTTGAACAGAAAGGAAAGCTACCTAATTGAATAACATAAATAAGAACGCATTTTCACTGCCTCTCCTTTATTGCATCCATTACTGGATAGACCAAAATATATTACTTAAGTAGGATTTGTATTTCTCCTTGGTTTAATTAGTTCATGAGGTGTAGTTAATATTTTCTTCTTGGGTATGTATATTTTTCCCAAACAATATGGTAATTCTACGTTTGGTGTTATTTTGCTTGCTGTAGGTAATTAATCTATGATGCTAATTGTCAGGAATGGTCTAGATTGGTGCAGTAGTTTGTCACATCTGATGGTACGATACGAGCTACCCCATTCTGCTGGCACATGGTACTTCAGCGAGACCCTCGTCCCTGCTGCTGCAGCTCATGGAGCTAATGGGTTTCACTTTTGACTCTCTGGTTAGTATAGCGGTTTAACACAGCTTTATCAATTCCCAGCCTCTGAAAATGGGAAAGGGAAAGTGGTAGCAAAGTAATTTTAACCATGCTGCCCTCAGGGCCAAGGTGCCCTTAAAAAGTCAGTCATAGCTTCAGTCTTTCTTCGCAATAGAAATGGGCTAATCACGTGAGAATTTGGGTAGGCCATAAACATCTTGGATGTGTACTACTTACTTAGGTATGTGTTTGCTGGCCACAGGCAGGCACCTCCAGGCAACAGTGGAAGTTGTCAGGCTTCCTGGATGTTGTGTTTTCCCTTTTGTTGTTGTCTGCCTGTGAAGCAGCTTCCCTTTGATAGGGCACACTGTAGAGTTCCTTTTTTTGCTGTGCAGTGTTGTGCAAACAAGTAAACCTTCCCCATTTTATAGGCTTTATTGATACTAGGACTTTCATCTGATACAGTTCCCTAGATTAGCTTCTTACTTGGAGGTGTTGGGGGAATGACTGTAACCTACCTATAAACTTTTGTAGTGGGCTTCTTTTAAACTGGAGACCGTTCAGTTGGTTGGTTTTGCTTGTTCACTTTGAGCTTCAGTTGCTGCTCTTCTGTGGTGCTGGACTCCTCGAAAATACATTTTCTTCTGTAGAGACAGCCTTTCAAGGTACCTGTGAAAAATGCTGCACCATTTGGGCGAAGGTGACAGGGACATAAAACCATCATCCTCCATTTATATTTTTGGCTTTCTTGGACACTGATGTGTTTCTTGGTTGCTTGAGCTTTCTGCTGCCTTTCTTCAGAAGACAGAGTGCTGTGCTTTGCTATGTAGAATTTACAAACATGGTCTATTTTCTGTTTTTTCTTGTTCACTCCTGGGGCAATACATAGGAAAGCTCTGCTGTTATCCTTCCTCTTAAAGGTGTCTGAAGGTGGCGAGTGGGAGGTTGCAAACACAATCTGTAGGAGTTTTGGTGTAGCTGAAATGTCTGGAAGAAAATTTGACAAAGTGAGCGTGAGGGAGAGACTGAAGCTGTTTTTGTGTAGAGCAGGGTAAGCATAGGACATGGGTTAGCTGTGCAACAAGCTTTGCAAATCTTCTTTACCAAACACAAAAACTGTCCCAGGTTTTCATCACTTTCTTGGTTCTTACTCAAGACTGTTTCAACAGGTGTTGGTGGTGGTTTTATAGGTGGTGCTTTCATTGGGACAAATTTCTGTTAGCCTGGAAAAAGTTTCCTGTTTGTGATGCCCTGTAAGACTTCAGTCATTCTAAAAAAAACCCAAACCACCAAAACTAGAAACAAAACCTATCCCGTTGAACTACTTCTGTTGCACTGGAGGAATTAAATTTTCTTTGCCCTTTCTGCACATGTATGAATAGCACACCCAATTTTTATCTTGCGTGTAGAGTTAAACCTGTGCTTTTTTGCAGGGCTGGAGGGGAACTGGTAGCTAGTATCCTATATTCTGTTCTTGATTTTTTTGACCTGGTTTGTTGTGTGATGTTAGAAGTGAGTTAGTTCCTCTATTTTTGTTCCTCATTAGTAAAGTGTATGTCATGATTCTTTACCTGTTTCATAAATGTGGGATTTGACCATAATAATGAGCAAATTAGAGAAGAAAGGCTTGGTTGCTCTGTCTCAGAAGGATACTGAGTAGCTTGCTGCATTTGGCTTAAATGTAAAAATTGTTCTTGGAATCTGTTCATCTTCATTAAAAGTGATTGAACTTCTTACAGGGGAGATCAGTAATTTGAGTTGCTGACAGCAGGAGGATTTAGTGAGAAATGATTCTCATCACTCTAATTTGACAGATTTCCTGTAAGGAGCTGTGACAGCGTTGTTGCAGTGAAGGCTGAAAATGTACATTAGCTAGAACCCAGGAACACTTTTTAATTTTCGCATGCAAAAAACCTCTAAAATAGAAGTATTTAGAAGCTGAGATTGAAGGAGTGAAATAGAAGATGGTCTGCAACCACTCACTGTTTTCTGCATCCTTAACTTTGCTGAGGTTTCAGGAGAAGTCAGAGTCATTCCTGAGTCATTTCTGCAGCATTCTGTCAGAGACAGTTGTGTGCAAATGATCTCAAAGGAGATTAGGAATGTGCAAAATTAAAACTTGCTTATCGTGCCGAGTACAGGTGGTGTAGCAAATGAACCAAGCAAAGCACAGGAGAGCAGAGCCCTCAGCAGGTGGGCTGAAGAGTGGAGTTTAAGGTTACCACAGTGTGTGAGGTCATGAACTTGATGTGTGAAATTGTACAAATATGTGCATACTTAGCGAAGAGACTATGTAAAGAAACAGAATAATGATGGGTGGTTATTAAGTATACAGTCAAATAGTTTTAAAGGAAGACAAAGATATTTTTTATTAAATGGTTGCATTGAGTATTTTTAATTTGTCCTCTAAATCAAATAGCCTTTTAACTTTAATTAAAAAAAAAATTATAAAGATTTGTAGCAAACTCTCCAGGCTAATGATAAACTGTGACAAGATGGTTGCAACAGACAGGGATCTTTAAATGATTCTGCAGAACCTACTTTGGGTTGAGTAAAATCTGCCGTGGGTGCTCAGGGCTGGTACCAGCCTTGTGAGTGGCTCCAAGTGCCTGTGCCCTGTACTCCTCAGATAAAGAACTTTATTAATTTGAGAACAGCATCCTGGCTCCAGGCAGAGACTCCTCCTTACTCCTCTTGAATACTTAAGTAAGTGCTTCAGGAGACTTTGCCTAAATCTGGCCCATGTGGTGTTTTATATGTGTTTATGATTTTCTTTAACACTTTAGTGCAGATATGCTTGAAGTTTTAGCTAAAAATGCAAACCCTAACTTCTCTTAGTAAGGTGCCATAGGTTACTTTGTTTACGTTTTTTTCATTCCAGAAATTACTGCATAAGTCCTATTGGGTATTTGTTTATCTGATTTGATGTTCTTTTTAGGTCTAGAAGAGAAAGCTTTGCAACATGAAAAATTCCTAGAAATCTGAAAGTATTTACAGTATTAAAGGAGGTGACATACAAATCCTATTCATCTGAAGAAAGCTGAAGAGATGTTCTTGCCTGCCAGAAGTTTCTGGAAGTGAAAATAACTGATGATGTTGCGTGCCAAATCTTAGAGTTATTAAAACAGAATATACTGATGCTGGGTTCTGCTTTTTCTCTGTGCAGTGTAAAAGCAATGCAAAGTATTATAACACTTCAGTATATTTGGAGACAAGACACAGTATCTGCTGGGAATTAGGGTATGAGAACTGGCTCTGTGCTTTATTCAAAGGTAAGAAATGGTCAGGGGCGCACTGCTCCAAAGCACACTTCAGCCTGGAAGCGTCTTGCCATTTTACTGCGCTACTGCAGGCTGACTCTTGTGCTGAAATTAAAGTAAAACAAAACAAAAAACCCCAAAGCTGGTAATTGGCTAGGATGATGATAATGTGAGCTCATCCCTCAACCTCAGGGAGGGAAGCCTGCTTAGTCATAGAGCCAGCAGTGCTCAGCCAAGGGGAGCTGCCAAGCGTGAGCTTTCCTGGAGCATAGTCATGCTGCAGCTTGAACATCTATCGCTTGATCTTAAGCTGTGGACTATATTATTAGGATATCCTACAAGATACTATTCTGCAGTTTGTATAGAAAGAAAATTTAAAGAGTTAATTTTATAATGTTATCTTCTACCATCTAATAGTGGATGCACCAAATCCTCTTTTTTTTTCTTGGTGATCTCTTGGTTAGGATTTATTTATTTTTGCATGCAGTTTGGAGAGCTGGAATGTTCAATAAGCATGTTTTGTTCAATGTACCTTAAATCTCTTTCCTCCCTGGTAATGTCACTTTCACTACCCTGATTTTTGTGCTGTTTTAACTTCAGTTGTTCTTCAATTATTAGTCTTCTCAAATGACAAGGTAACTTCCCTAGTTGCTTGGTTTGGTTTTTTAGAAGGGTTAAAAACAAGGATCCTTGAAGTTGTATGCCAGCTTTTGGACAGTTATCTTTGCATTCTTCCTCAAACTGTAAAAAATCTGCAGCAAAGTTTCTGAAGGTTGTCTGGCAGGTTTAAATTTGATCTAGAGGTTATGTCTTCTGATATACAGAAAACCTTGCATGCTTTAATTCTAATAATGCTTATCAGAATTATGTGACTGGTCAATACAAAAGCATGCAGAAGCATCAGCGGAAGGAAAACTGCTACAAGGTTGTCTATTTTGGAGAGAAAAGTAGCTTGTGATGATTTCACAAAGTAAGATACTGTCAGAAACCACTGTCAGTAGTATTATCTCAGGTATTGCAGTTTAGCTGTCAGCTATCTCACATTTGCAGCAGTGCTGCAAAAAGCAAGGAGAGAGTAACATTAATGCTCCTGAAAGGCATATAGCAACCTTCCCATCTCTACATTTTTGCTACCAGTGATCCAGTTTCCTGCTGTAGGATGTTTTTTCCTCTCCTAATGAGGTTTTGAAATAGGAAAAACTTACTTTATGAAATCCTCGTTTGTGTACTAGTTGCAGTTTAGAGAGAATTTTCCATCTCACGTGTCCATAATTTCTCCTGGAGTTATTTTTGTCCTGTTGAAAGAGGGCTGGAAAATGAGCTGAGATGTGTTTAGAGGAGGGAGAAACGCCCTGGCTCCATGATATGGGGTGGCAGAGGTCCACAGCTTGTAGCCAGGGCGAAGCAGGGGGAGCGTGGGGGGAACAGCTATGTAACAGCCTGAGGAAGTGACTCACTTCACTCTGAAACACAGGCCCATGGTTCCAGTAGCCTTGAAGCCAAGCTTGGCCTCTGAGGTGGAAGTTGCGTAAGTTAATTTAAACTCTTTGTCTTTTCTTCCTCCTCTTGCTCCCAACCCCACCCCAGTATTAAAATCTGCACTGTAGCCGTATCCGTTTGGAGGAAACTCGGGTTGCAAGACTTTGCTGTGCTCTGTGCTTTTGTTTTATTATTTTTAATTTTATAAGGTGAGATAAATGGATTGTAGGTTCCATTGGACGGGATGTGTGTGTTAGTCTTACCTGCTCCACTCAAGAGAAACTTGGTTTTATAACAGAAGGGATGCAGTAGGAATAGGTTTTTAACAATTTATTAAAATCTTTCTGAAATATATTGGCAGTGTGGTTTGAAGTGGAACAGAGTGCATATTGAAAAGAGATAGTAAGAGAGACTTAATTACTTGACTGTTAGTAGTTTTAAGAATTTAATTAAATTTAACAGTAATCTTAAAAGGTTTTAGGTGTCCTACTAGAAATACTGGTGTATGTGTTAACACATTAGACCTTAATCCTGCAAACTAGGCTTCTAAAGCCCAAGTTTGCGGATAGCTTTTTTCTGTGGAAGATGAGGGTAGAATTGTCCTAGTCTGCATGTTCTGGAAAGGCTTTCTCCTATAATGTGTGCAGCTTTACAGTACTAGATATTTGCTGGTGTTCTGGAGTAGCTGTAACAATCTGCCTCGACTGCTTTTCCATGTGTGACCTGAGCAGGAGCAGTTGCTCTCAGCTGTTGAAGGAAGCATCTACGAGGGCAACAGGTTAAGCGGTTCTTGACTTCAGTGCTTGGATGCTTGGTGGGTGGTTCTTAGTTGGAAAGCAACTGGATTGGGAGAGGGAAGGTGAATGATGGGCTGCTGCCTGAGCCTTTCCTTCAGAGCACTGAATGGAGCATCTTACTGCGTGTTTGGCTGCAGCTTTCCTGTGCCCCTGAGTGTTTTAGATGCCTTTGGGAAACGTGGTCTGGCACTTTTTTTTTTCTTTTTTTTTTCTTTTGGGGAGTTGTAAGTTTTTCTTTGATTTGTGTTTTTGAGTTCAGATTAAAAACAGATTATCCTAGTTACAGGAAGACAGAAGTAATTGGCTGGATGAGAGGGAGTTTAAGAGAAAAACCTTCAGAATGAGCTTGAGTGCTTAGTCAGAAGTCTGTGCAATCGGGAGTTGCATCATGCAAATATAGCGTGATATCTGTTTTGTAAAACTGAAATTGTTTTGTTTTACAGTCTTCTAGCAGATCAGAGCTATTGTTTCTTACACATATTATGCTGATGTTCATTGACAGGGGAAATGGGACAGGCATCCACGTTGTTGCTTATCGTGTGAGGGTTTATATGCCAGTTATGTCTGTTGATGATTCACTGCAATTGCTTCTCTATTTCAGGACCTGTAACTGAGTGGATCCTACTGACCTCTGAACCACAAAGGATAAGAGTGAAAAGAAGCAGGAGAAGCACACAAAGAAAAAGGAAGTGGATGCACTTTCTTCTGGACTTCTTTCCTGCCCTTTATTACTAAAAACTGAATGGAAAAGAGAGACTTCCGTGCCTTTCCTCCCCCAACCTCAGGGATGGGTGGATTGTAAATACGGTTTGTGCAGCTGGGAGAATAGACTGAACCATGAATCTACAGGCTCAGCAAAAGTCTTCAAGCAAAAGGACTGGGAAACGAGCTGCCTATTTCAATGAGCAGGAAATAGCTGTGTCATCTAAAGAACCACAGCAGCAGCTTAAGGAAGGACAGTACTATGGTCACGGAGGGAATATACAGGCCTCCCAAACTGTGGAGATTTCTCACGCAGGAGGATTAACAAGTGCCCCCAACAATGTGGCTTTGATGAACTCTGTTTACAGTCAAGATAGGGGAGAATCAATGATGATGTCCCAGGCCGTAACAGCTGTCAAATGGCAGAATTCACTAATGGGAAACCGGTTGCCAGAGAGGGGTGACAGCCACTGGCAGTCTCCACCTTCAATGTGGAACCACAGTATGGTTTTTGGGGGCAACCCAAAAGGACCTCACTCCAATCCTGGTGCCCCAGGCTTCTATGGCCACCCAGATGCCCTTAAAAGAAGTCAAGAGAAAGGAGTGTTTGTGTCACAGCTGGACTTGTATGGAGATGCTGTCCAGCAGATGATGTCCCAGAAGGCTCAGCTGGAACAACAAGCCTTGGTTAGACAGCAAGCTCAAATGAATTCTTTTCATCAAATGCAGAAACAGCAGCAGCAGCAGAATCAAAGTCTGCCGTTACAGCCTTTCCAACTTGCATTTGGTCACCAAGGCCAAAAGCAGGGTCTTCCTGAACTGTTGCATGTCTTTCAAGAAGCACCAGCTTCTTCCAGTCCAGCATTTACTGCTCAACAGAAACAGCAAGCTCTTCCCCAGCTACAACTGTTTGAAAACTTCTATCCTCAACAGCAGCAGCAGCAACAGGCTGCCACACAAGCCTTTGGGCTGCAGCAGACTACTTCCATAGCACAGCCTCACGTGGCAGCTGCAGCACCTCAGCATCACATGATGGCACACCAGTTCCAGCAAACAGAGAGGAACCAGGAACTGTTCAAGGCTCTAACTGAGCAGAACCAACAGACTGTGCTACCTCAGACCCAGATTCCCTTTCCAAGAAGGTCACGGAGACTCTCCAAAGAAGGTGCCGTGCTGACATCTGCAGGAGAAGCATTGGCTTCCAAGCAGGCAGAAGAACAACCTAGCAATTTATTTCTGCATCCCTGGCAAACACATCAGCAAGAGGTCCCATTACAGCAGCTGCCTGAATCACTGGCTCACAACAAAAGTAGCTTTTTGCAACCCAAGAGACTGGATCTGGGGCAGAAGGATGTCCTGCTCAATAGTGAGCTGTGCCAGATGGAAACGGACAGGCAAGCCACAGCCCAGAATGGTGGAGATGGGGAGAAACAGGCAGCAGCAGCTGAAGAAAACTCTGAGAGAACTAATGATTTGCAGGCTGTCAGAGGTGGTGTAATCCAGAGCACACGACGGAGACGACGTGTTTCTCAAGAAGCCAATTTGCTAACTTTGGCTCAAAAAGCTGTTGAGCTGGCTTCTCTTCAGAATGTAAAGGTAAGGTATACATCCTGACCAATATAGCATGTTTTAGACTACAAAATAGGGCTGAAATTAAATGAATTTATGTACTTATGCAGGATAGGATGGTATCTTGATCCCATCAAGAAGTGGTATAATACAGCAAGGGCAGCTCTGTAGTGGTGGCATGTAAGTGCAGCTACTGTAATTCACAGATGTGGGAGAACAGAGATCTCCAAATGCAGTGAAACCACCTAAGGGCAGTTTTATTTCACTAATACTGAGTGTGCTTTTAGCCCAGGGCTTCAAAATATGGACGATTTCAGCTTAGGCTCAAGCTGATCACGAATTTAGATAGTCAAGTAAAGTGATTCACTTGATGTCTTTTTAGCAATCGAACATTCTCATCCTTTTATGTTAAAAAACCTGCTGCTTAACTATCAGTTTTAGTGGTTGAAGTGTTTCTAAATTGTGCTATCTAAAAATTACATAATGCAATATACATGTTCAGTACTTCCCAAATATTAAAAGCCTGAGAAAGCCTCACTTAACATGAAGGCATAACAAAGGTCTGGCTGATGTGATATCCTGTTTCTGAGAATGGCCTGCAGCAGATGTTTAAAGATCAGTAACCTGAGGACAAAGTCTGCCTGTAGGCCTTCTGCAGGGCTTGATGAGGAAGAAATTTAGTGTTGGCTGATCAGGTGGTTCACTGCTCTTATTCCCCATCAGTCTAAACTGTACAGTTGTGGATTGCATCTGGCAAGATGACAGGGTTGAAAATTAACTAGACTAGGGGAGGCAAGTGGTGGGACTTCGGGTGGGGGTTTTTTGAGAGGTTTTTTTGCGAGGTTTTCTTTCAGTTGTGGTTTGACTAATCTTCCATTGAGTGTCTCTCGTGAGAGGTAAAGATGCACTCTTCTTTGGAAGCTTTGTTGCCAGAATCTGATGAAATGGGGGTGTTAGAGCATGAGCTACTTTTACCTACAGTTTTGCCACTTGAGTTGCTGCCCAGTCAGACAACAAAGGGAAGGGAATTTTATTCCCTCTCTTGTTCTTGTCGTCCTTTGTTGTTTTTGTTTTTTTTTCCCCCAAGTCTAGCTGTGGCTGTTTTTCCAACCTCTTCTTTGGAGTGATGTGCTGTTTGAGTGAAAGAACTGAACTAATGAACAATGAGGCAAATGTCCATAGCCTACTCCATCTCTTGCACAGCAGGCAGCAACCAGTGACCGGTGATGCTGTCTTCAGTCCTTTTTGACCTAACTCCTGTTGAACAAGCAGATTTGATAGAAAAACAGTAGTAGTTAGCAGCATGAGGTATTTGCACACACTCTGCCGGCCATTGTAGGAAAGCCTGAAAGTCACATTGCAGTCTGATCACCAACACACTGGCAAGAAAAAGCTAACAGAGCATCTGAAAGGTGAAGTGAGAAATTGGCTGTTTGAAGGCAGGTCTGCTTGCAGCTTGATTCATAATGTAAAGACCAAACAGAGAAGTCTTTTGACAGATGCTCTTTTGTTCTTTGCAGTTAAGCAAGCAGCTTGTTTGCTTCCATGATGGCACTAGCAGACAAACTTTTTACGTTTAGATCTCCTCAGGCTCTCCGGATGAGGTTTTGAAAGATGTTAAAATTCTTACCTGACGTCTGATGGATTTTACATCCTTAAGGGGGTTGGATATCATGTGAGGGAGAAAAGGTAAACATGTTTACAGGAGGAGAGTGGTCTGCTTCTCTTATCAGTGTCTTTCTGTTACAAACAACCTAGAAGCCTTCTGTAGCGTAGGTTATATGAAGAGCCTGTGAGAAGGATATAGGATTAAATTATCGATGAAAGAAGGTAATGTTCATAATTTGAACAGTTGTTTGAACATTTCAATGTAGGTGTGTGTGACCTTATGTGAAAACATTATTTTGGACAGCATTATCTGTCTACATGCAGTGTCACAACTGATGTTTTGCATCGGTGCTGCCCGTCATACAGTGCCTGCCTTTTTCAGGTGGTACAAGCTTATTGCTGCTTGCAGGCTGCAGCAAATTCTCAGCTTTTCATTTTACGTTTTCATTTCACATATAACTGTTATATGCAAAAAGGCAGTGTAATTTGTTTTCTTTAATAGTGCAAAAAAACTTTTCTCAGCTCTGAAATGGTCATTTTAAGGGTGTCTAGATTTAGATATTCCTTTAGGAAAGGGAGGCAGAGGTTTTAGTTATCTGGCCTCTTTCCCCTGGATCAGGGCAGGGCAGGAGTTGCCGCATATGAAAGGTGGGGGAAAACAAAAGTTTTATTTGTGGAATTGCAGTTCTGGACTCACGTCTGTGGACAAGCTCCAGTTTGAGTGCAGAGGGAAGCTGCCTTTACTGTTAGCAAAGATGATGCAGAACGCTGGCAGAAAGCAAGCTATGGGCAGGTGTTTCTCAAAGGCTGGTGTGGTTTCTTGTCTGATCACAGCAGTGGCCTTGGAACTGTTCTTCCAGCCATCACAATTGGGTTTTGTCTGTGAATTCTGAATTTTTTTAGAAATTACTTGAAGGATAGACAGGATCAATGCCAAGAACGACTGATGGTTTTCTGTGGCTGTCCTGGAGGTCTCCAGATCACTAATTCATCCTTTAATAGTTGTGCAAGAGTCTAAATGGCAGTGCAGCAAGTAGTTCTTGCTGGAGTTACCCAGCAGCCTGGCAGCCCTAAATTCTGCAACAGAGATGCTGAGTGAGCTGAAAATCCCCTAGCAGTTCTACAAATGAAGATCCTGTCCCTTATTCAGTGACTCCTTTCTGCATACCTCTCAGGATAATCAAACAGTTGAGAAACTATTTAAGGATTTAAAATTTAATTCCACAATCAGTCATCCACCCTCTTAGTAAACCCTTAAAGTATGTATGATCTTTCATGACCAGAAAAGCTCTGGTGTGGCCTCAAGCATCTCGGCTACTTACATTAGGTTCCCAGTGGTGCTTTCTCTCTACCTCTACAACTGTTCAGGTCTCCTCCTTCCTCTTTTCTCTCGAAGGGATCATCTCTCCCATCATCAAGGAAGAGAGTCTGTTGCTGGTTACCTCCCAGTCTTGAAAATAAAAGGATTGGTAAACTGATCATAGAGCCAAAGAAATGTGACCTCTTTTGTGTGGCTAGCTGCTATAATTTCCTCCTTGTAGTCAGGAAATTAGTTCGTGTCTCTTGACCTACAGAGATCCATGTAGCACACAGGAAGTATCTGAGGTTTGTAGATTGGTCAGAAATGGTGCTTGTTCACATACTCATTGCCATTAATTGTTTGATTGCTGTTACTCTCTCAGGTACCCAGAAAGTACGCTAGAGTACTTGCACTAGGAACAGCTATATCGGGAGAAAAAAAGTAATCCGATTAAAACCGAGGCTGCTCTTGGCAGAGGTGTAAAGAATATAGTATGAATATACTGCTCTAAACAGTGGTGCGCAACTATCTACTGTGGCTCTCGCTGCCAGAAGAAGACCCCAAAGCTATCCCAGATGTTTAGCTAGGCTTCAGTAATCAGGTGATTCAGCATAAATTTTCCTGACGAATGGAGGCTTACGTATAGCAGCATGAAGCCATATGTGAGCTGCTTCTTCAGGTGTGGGCAGGACTAGTGGAGTAGGCATCTGTTTCCAGTAGATGACGTGCTTATATGTTTAGAAAGGCATCCTTGTTAGTCTGTCTTTTCTAAAGTAGTGGAGGGAGGCTACAAAAATTCACAAGAACCCTCTACTATCAAGAGGGTAGTGGTCCCTGGGGACATATCTGTTGGCATGATGAATGCCCTCCAAATCCAAAATTGGTAGTCTCATGAGAAAGTACTGGTGCTTATCACCAGTCTGGAGTGAAGGGAGGTCCTCAGAGCTCATTAATTCCTCCCACAGGACAGTCTGGGGCAGCTGATGCCTGTTGTGAGTTTTCAGTTGTGTATTTCATCAGTGTGTGGTGGGGGCAGATATCTCCAGTCTCTGAAGAAGTAGTCAAAGTTCTAAACTGCAGTGTCACCTATGGGATAAACCTTTCTGTGCACGCTTAGCCTTACTCCAACAAAAGGTCTTGGCAGGAGGCAGTCCTAAATCTTCTTGATACGATTGATTTTACTTGCTCAAGCTTGGCACCTAGCTAGCTTTTTTTTTGAAGGCTTAGCGTTTCAGAGTGGACCTGTTTGCTCTTAAAGGCAACAAAAATTACCAGGACTCGCTACCTGGAGAGAGGCCAGAGCATTGACTCCAGGCTCCAACTGATGCATCTTCTGACAATACAGTTGTGCTTCCCTCAATATAAATATAGTATGAAAGTGGGACTTCAGTCTAGTGTCCTTCTGGCTATCATGGATTGACTTTTCATGGGCCAGCTGGAGCATGTTCTCTTGCTCATCAGTGAAGCCAGCTTTCTTGATCTATAAGGGCCACAAAGATGATTAGGGGTCTGGAGCATCTCCCTTACAAGGAGAGGCTGAGGGACTTGGGTCTTTTTAGTCTTGAGAAGAGAAGACTTA
>JAOXJM010000041.1:26795136-26811076 GCA_026413425.1 Tringa solitaria
CGATGATCTCAGAGGTCCCTTCCAACCACCACAATTCTGTGATTCTGTGACTTCAAAACATCCTATTGGAGCATTTGCTATTATCTCCCTGGGTTTTTGTGTGAGTTATATGTGTTCTTTCAAGGTGTCCCCACACCTTTTCCAGACTCTTCATAATAGACATGTGTATGTATTACTTCAGAACAGCAAAGGACCAGAAAAGTCTGGAGGCTGGCATTTCTCACATGTTTTTGTTCCTATCCATACTGTACTAGATCATGCTTTTTTTCTCCGGTAATTGTGTTTCCCCTCATGCTGTGGCTGAACCAAACCAAGACCTGACAGTCACAGCAAACTCCAGAGTTTAATCACCTTGTGGGCACTGTCTCATCTACTCTCTTTTAAAAAAAAAAAAAAGGGCTTATTTCCCCATCCTCTACTATTTCAGGAGCTACAAGAATGGTGCTAGTTGACTGACATCTGAAAGAGGAACGTTTTTCACTAGGCATAGTTATTTTGTTTCAGAATAGGGGATTTTCATTATATTCAAAGTGGTTTGAGAAGCAGCTGTTACCAAATATCTTGGTTTTCTGAAGGGCCTTTTTTTCTAGCTTAGTTCACGCATTTCTTTTGCTCTCTCTTCTGGACCTCTAAATTGTGTACATAGTTGCTATATTACGTAGAAAGTTGTCCTTGAACTTACCCCAAAATATTTTACACCCAACATTTTTTCAGCTACACTGAGTTTGTGTAGCTACTGCTGTGTCTCTCTGCATCTTGCCACTGATCAAGAAGTGTAGATGCTCTCACTGCTTGCTGTGCTGTTGGTGTAGATCTCCAAGCCTCCAAGTCTGGTAGAGCAGTCTTTCGATGGTGGTTCTTACCCATCTCCGTGCACAGAACCCTGTTTGCTAATACAGAGTAGAATCTCTGTGGAAGGTCACTTGACTTGAAGTGAGTATGTGGATCGCATGTTGTGAAAAATCTATCCACAAATTGAGAATCTAAAAGTGTGGGATTGTTGCTCAGAGAATGGGATTTGGTTTTGATACAGAATGAACAATACAGCTGTCATTGTTTTATATTTTGGGTTTCCGTTGTTAAAAATAGTTTCTAGAAGATAATAGATTGTGTCAAGATCATAAAGGACCAGACTTTGATCCTGCTTTGAATGGAGAGTTGGACCAGATAGTCTCCAGAAATCCTTTTCAACCTAGATAATGCTATAATTCTATAGTTATGGCTGGCAAAATGTTAATACTAAAAAAAGCTCACTGAACTTACGCATGAGGAGCGAGCTTGCTATGAGAGAAGTCCGTGTGACAGCCTCTCAAAAAGTAATGATTATTGAAAACTAATAACTGTTCTTTGAGCAGTTATTAGGAGATCCTAATTTAAATACAATTTCAACCATTGTTGATAAGACAACGGAAACTGGTAATGGATGTAAAACCTCTCACCTTTTGAGTCATACTTGTTAAAGTAACCTACCACATCTGAAAGTCATTCATGTTATATGCCAGAGCAGTTATATGCATTTCAGTTCATAATTAGCGCTTCTCGCAGACATGGAGATTTTCCTGCTGTTGGAAAGGGGGCCTGACTGTTACTTGTTACCTTTTCTGCAGGCGAATAAATGTAGGAACTCGCTTTCAAGCAGAAATCCCGTCACTCCAAGACAGATCTCTGGCAGCAGCTGATGAACACAAAGCAGAGCTGGTGTGGCAGCCGTGGGGCGACCTGGAAACCAACAGAGTCACCCAAGAGAATGGTAAGAATGTGGAAGGCTGGGAAATAGGACTGAATTGTCACAGCAGTTGTAGGGGTAAGCACATATCTGCTGTCGGCATAATTTAAAATCTCCCAGAGCTGCCAGTCAAGTGTCATTTTTGAGTGTTCTTGAGAACGCCCAGGAGGGAGATGGATAGGAGCGTTTTTTTAATTGAGCTAAAACCGGGACCATTTGTACTGCAAAGAGCAGCCTTTTACTTAGTGAAACTTCCTTGTCTTTGTTAACATGTGAACGCCACATGCACTCAACTTCTGTATTTTCAAGGGATGTTCCAGACATAATAGTATTTTTGAAAATTCAAGTTGCAGACTGCAGTCAGGCTGAGAAAGCAGGAGTTGTGGCAGCAGTAGAAGCCCTGGGGAGCTGTCTTCTGTTAGTACATGTGGGCTGGGGCATGTTTAAATCCTGAAGGGAAGAGGAAGTGGGCAGGCTTGGAAGAAACCTTTCTTGTGAGAGCAAAATTAAAAAGGATATTGTGAAATGGAAATTCACAGTGTAAGGTGGAATTCAGGGAATATTGGAGGTGAAGGGAGATGGGAAGACATTATAGGAGGGAGGAGACTTGCAAGAAACTCCGTGTGTAAGTCATGCTGCATATGGAGTAATGCTCCATGACCTCACGTTTTAGTGAGTTCTTGTGTCCAAATTTGACCCAGATAAATTTGCAAGGACATTCAGTTCTCTAAGACTTTTACTTTGTTATATCTAACTCTGATTCAAAAGAGCTAATTAATGATGCAAATCCTGTATTGGAGGAAACTCCATTTTAATCTTCTTATCTGAATTTTTTTGGTACTTCTGTGGAAATAGTGGAAAACCTTCTCGCTGCTGCCTGTTCAAGCATTTTTCCTGGGGCTGGAACCAACCAGGAGCTGGCGCTGCATTTCTTACATGAAGCCAAGGGAAACATTCTGGTGAGTCTTCCTAGTTTTTCACCTTGATGTGGTCAAAAATGTTAATTGAAGGCCAGGTAACCTGTCACTTCATGAGAGGAGAGCCTTGCAAACTCCCTCCTATGCATCTGGCTCCCACTGTTTAGTGTCCCTTGGATGTCCCTAAAGTGAGTACTGCATGACGTACAGGGCCATGTTCACTTACTGTCTTGCATATTTCCAACCTCAAGGTGTTTGGCTTTTTAATAAACAGATTGACAATATACCAGGGTGAGTGAGTCCTACTGCTAAATGAATCTTAAGAGTTGTCTTCCTGGGAAGATGACCAAGTTGGAAGGAAAAGTAAGACTCTGGGACCGAAGCTGAGGCAAAAAGTGTAGTGTCTTGCTCCTCTTACTTTCAACAGATTGAACTTCTCTGAGCACGTCTATAGAAGGGCTGTGCCACTAATTTTATATCAGTATTGTCAGTCATGGTACACTTCCATAAATGTCCTTTGACACCCCTGGGAAGTAATAGCCGAGAGCAGGCTGTAGCGTATGGCATAGGGTTGTCATCCTCTCATAGTTCTAGGATTGATTTAACCTGGCATAAATCATCCCTGTGGTCAGGAGTATCCCACACTTCTGCCTGGCTGCGTGATTCCCATCCCACATTGTCAATTCGCAGAAACATGAAGAGGTGCCGAGAGCTTCCTGCTCGCCTGGAGTGCCCAAGACTCACTGGATAGTCAAGGACAGGATTTTTAAAGTTGTCCCCAACGTTAAACTGTGCTGTGGTTCTTTTCAGTTAACTTGCCAGAAAGGAGAGGGTTAACATTTGCCTGATCTTTGTTTTAAATGCCCCAAACATTAAATTAATTATTTTATTTTGTGTTTATCTTAGGGAGCTTTGACCAAACTGCTGTTGAAGAGGCCAGTACGATCGCCCACCCACCCTTTGGCAGATTATCACTACACAGGTTTGTTAGCACAGAGTTACTCTGTTTCTCTATCATAAAGGAAATTTTTCATCCTTTTCTGCTTTTTTGGGGAACTCTGTAACATTACAAGAAGATTAAAAAGTGACTCTTCTTTCTGGTAAATCAAATGGTGGCTTGCCAGGAATTTTGCATGAGCAAATAATGACGTTTATAGTGTAAGAAACACTGCATCTCTCGGAAGCGTGTGTTCTGATTTCCTTTTTGGGAGGAAGGGAATGTGATCCCTTACACTAAGCCACAGATGATGCAGGAAGATGGTACCTACGAGAAAGGCTGCGGTAACCTCAGAACCAGAGCCTCTCTGGCATCAGTTTCCAGGGTAGAGTTGAGGGGGATTTATGGGAAGAGTTTTCAAGCCTGCTGAAGAAAGCTCAAAAAACTATTGATGCCTGTCAATGTTTCTGCAAAATTTAAAGGCTGTAACCTGCCCTGGCAGTCTTGTACCTAATTAAAAAATAGTTAGCCATGGGACACTAACTTCAGTGATCTGGAGTGACCCCAGCCACCTGAAAGACCTGATGTAAGAAGGTAGAGACATCTAGTAGCTGGCGCCACAAAACATAGAAATGACATTTCTTTGTTATTACACAGTTCAACCATAATGGTTGGGAAATATTACTTGAGTAATATCTGTAAGGCAGGAGGAGATTCCAAAATGGGTTTATTATTAGAGGCAAGGATAGTAGGAATATTTGAGAGGTACTAAATCTTCAAGTACAGTGGATTGCTGCTGAGAGAGAAGATCCTGCTCTCCTGCCCTACCATTTCCCTTGTATAAAATCTAATGACTGGGCCACCACAAAGCGTGTCTATTGGAAAACATCTTAGTTGACCCAAATGGACTGGTTTTTGCAAGCTGAATGGAGTTAACCAGTGGTGCTGGGTACCAGATCTGACACAAAGGAAGTGCTGAGAGGAGGGCTGAAGTGGAGCTGGGGGTGTTAACAGCAGTCTGCTGTGTTATGCTGGATTAGGTGAGATGTGAGACTGCACCCCTGCACGTCTGTCTTAAGGAGAACGTGGAGGAAAAGTATGTGGGAGAGCAAACATTTTGAAATTGCAACTTTTTTTTTATCTACAGGATCAGACAAGTGGAAAGTTGCTGAAAAAAAACTTTTCAACAAAGGCATTGCAATCTACAAGAAAGACTTTTTCTTGGTCCAAAAGCTTGTAAGTTACTTTTTTTTTAATAGCAAAAATTACACATTTATTGAGCATTAAATACAGGGAGTTCTGTCTTGATTTTGCTGAAACATCAGTATTAAGCATTAAGTCCTGCACTCAGAAGATTTCAGAGAAATTCTATCATTCAGCACAGCATCAAATCTCAGTAGATAGCTAGAACAATGGTGTTTGTTTTGCTGTTGTGGTTTACTTAACCCTCGTACTTGCTGTGTTACTTCCATCAGTCCACGCTGCAGATACCGCTTCTACAGGGCGTATTTATAGAGTCCTGGGGATGTTCCAGTACGGTTTAAATGGCTGGGTGATAAAGCTGAATAGAACACACACAACACACCCTTGGTATTGATGGAAAGGACCAAAGAAGGATATGTGAATGATGCATCCTTTAGGATCTTTTTTTCCAGTTTTCTGTGACAGCGATAGTAAAAATGATTGTGTATGACACTTCAGTGAGGGGGAGATCACTGAAGGAGAGTGCAGAATCAAGAACTGCATTATGTATTTCCTCTGAATAAAGACCCAAAAGGTATTTGAGTTTCAAAAGCCCAGAAGCTAAGAATATATCCCAAAACTTCTAGAAAAATCTCTAATAGAGAATATGTAGATGGTCACAGGTCTCTACTGACAACCATCTCCCACCGTATGTGTGTGAAATGCGTGTGGCCAAAATGGGAAAGTGCCACAAACCTTCCTCTCCATTTTTGGCTTGGTATTCTGGTCTGGTCTCCTCCGATGTGCTGCTGGAAAATAAAGCTCCTCCATAAAACTGAAAGGCTGCTTTTGAGCCTGACAGCTCGGTTGGAAGGTTTCAGAGGCCAAGAGATGCATTAAGCTTACAAAATGCCAGGTTCTGTCACCTTTACATTGACTAGCTTTTCTCTGGAAAGTTGGTCCTGTAGTTCTCGGAGAATAACAGTGGTACGAGGGGGTGGGCTGTGGGACGGGGCACGCAGGTGGAGGACACAGAAAAGAAGGTGGTGGTGGAATGGAGACTACTGAGGAAAGAAAAATACAAAGTGTATTTATTGCACTCTTAGTAATTACTTATAAACCTTCTTAAAATATGTAATCCATTGGACTTTCATGTTTTTTAAACACCAGATAAAAACCAAAACGGTGGCTCAGTGTGTGGAATTCTACTACACATACAAGAAACAGGTGAAAATTGGTCGCAATGGGACCTTAATCTTTGGGGACATTGATGTTGCTAATGAGAAATCCATGAAAGATGAAGCTGAAGTTGACATCAAGGTAATTTTCTAAATTTCTCTCTCCTCTTTTGTGTTGTGAAGTCTGATCTTGTGTGTTGTCTCACTTTCTGATAAAATCAAAAGCAGAAACAGTCTGGTCGGTATGGAGGAGTCCAGACTCTCAGACTTGTGTCATGTGTCACATAATGACATTTAATTACAGACACCAAAATTAACATGTACTTTATTTTCTGATTAAGAGTTCCCATAGGTTTGCACGTGTTCTTCCTCCCAGAAGGGACATTTACAGTGAAGAACAGGGGCATGTAGAGGAGGAGGAGGAAGAGGACGAAGAAGAGGAGGAGGCAGAGGAAGGGCTGGATAACAGAAAGAGCACGGTTCCTCTCGAAGATGAAGAGACACTACAAGATGATGTAATAGTAAGTGCTGCGTTGTGCAGGTTGTGTTTTCCATGCCACCTTCACTCTGCAACTAGTTTAGGAAATACTAGGTGGACAGTTGAAAATATAAAAAGTTTCCACTTTTGTCTTCTCCCAGAGCAAAAGACTGGGCCTGAGGTAGCTTAGAGTGTTACCAGCGACCAGACTGTGTGCTGTGATGGGAGAACTGGGATGAGTAAGGGGGGAAGAAACCCAGTGTATGTCTTTGCGATTGGTGCACACATAGGACCATGATGAGAAATATTCTGAAAATATCCTGAAGGCTTTCTCATTAAATAAAACCTTGGTCTGGAATAAATGAAGCACAGGAGCTTGGCCGTTGTCTTCCTTCTGAGGGTGGGTTCCAGTTTCAGTTTGCCTTAACTTGTTCTCCTCTCTCCAAAGGACAATGATGCCAATACGAGGAGTCAAGAGGCAGCTGTCACAAGCAGAATTGGAAGGAAACCAAGGGAGGCAATGGTGAAGCCTAGAAAGCCTATTACTACTCCAGTGCAGAGGAGGAGGCGGAAACAGAAGACAAAATCAGATGCTACCAATAAAACTCAGAACACAGAAAACACGTTTCCATGTAAAAAATGCGGCAGGTAAGTACAACTCTGCCTGCAGCAGTAGTCACAAAATTGCAGTAGGGCATTGAAATAGACAGAAGTCTATTTAGGCCACAGACACTGGCAGTAATGTTATGAGTTATTACCTCACTAATACTCGAAGATTAGGGACTTTTACATATACTGATACTAAGATACTGCTACTTGGATAATTACCTGCTACTGACTGTTTTTCCTCAAATGGGATGAGACACCCCCTGCATTTCAGCTGTGTGTGGTATTTGGTGTCAACTACACTTTCAAACAGCTGCCGTATTGCCTCTCTGGAATGCCTAAGTTTTTGTAAAGAGCAATCTCTATGTATTTGGTAGATCCCATATTAAGAACATGGTATAGATTTACTTAAGAACAGTGGTGTAGAAATACAAGACACTACCATTGTTATAGCAGCAGGTATTAGGTACACAGTTCAGCTGGTTCAACTTGGACCCATCTTTTGTGTCTGTAAAATATACTTACCTTTCCTCACTCAGTTCTAGTAGTTTTTGTAGGTTTGTTGCCAACAGATTCATAAATGTCAAGAAAATTCAGTTCCCTGCATATTTTTATTTTTTTTTTTACCTCTTAAAGCAATAGAGAATCTTGTAGTACCAGCCAGGAGATGGCAAGAAAATATAATGTCCATCTAGTTCCATCACTGAGGTGTTGACAGATTGCTGCCCTGGCTGGGACTTGGCTGGTCCTGCCAAGTTGCCCTGTCTCTGTGCTCTCAGGGAGTGTGTGGCACCGGAAAGGGCAGAGCTGCGGGAAGTCGAGCAGTTAGGATTTGGTCCTGGCCACTGACAAAGGAGAAGCCATCAGGTCTTCTTAATGGTGTCTGAACCTGTGTTTGGTGCTCCTGCAAACACTCTGCCTGGTGCTGGCCCACCCTGAGTCACACGTGGGGCGTTCTGTAGATGCCCCGTTGCCACAGAGCCCACCCAAAGTGCCTGTGCCAGAGCTCAGAAACCTGAGGCTGGAGCAGCGGAAGCTCTTCGGGAGAGCTAGTGAAGGAGGCTGTAGGGGAGACCAGTGCTGACACGCGTGTGTGTGCTTCCACAGGGTGTTCTACAAGGTGAAGAGCCGCAGCGCACACATGAAAAGCCACGCGGAGCAGGAAAAGAAGGCGGCTGCACTGAAGCAGCAAGAGAGAGAGGCAGCAGCAGCAGCGGCGGCGGCGGCAGCAGCGGCAGCAGCTCACAGCCAGGCCCGGCAGGAAGAGAGCAGCGAGAGCGGGAGCAGCAGCAGTGGAAGCAGCAGCACGAGCTCGGATGAAGATGGAGAAATATAGCAGCAGACCAGCCGTGGAGGGAGTAGCAAGGCTGGACCCAACCTCCCTCTTGGTGGTCTCACTTATTTTGCTTGCACTTTTCTTGCCTGACCCATCAGGTCTCAGTTTCAGTGCTGCCGTTCCCTTGTGCCGCGTGGTCCACTTCACCTTGCTGGGACTGACCAAGCTGGAGTGGTAGATGGAAAGATTTCTTTCAACTTGGGTATTGTTTTTTTTTTTTTTAAACAAATAAGATTTCTATTCTATTTATGATATTTGAGGTACATAGTAGAACAATGTCACCTGCAGTGGAAGTAAGTTCTCTCTCGGGTCAGTCAGACCTTTCTTTTTTGTGCTTGTCAGGAATCCCCATAACAGGACTCTTGGATATAAAGGTTTCCGGACCAGAGCGAGAAAATGATGCTCTGCTCTGAGCTAAGTGTATCCAGTTACTGTGACACTGGTGATTTCTAGATGTTTCCTTTCTCAGCAAGTTCTCCTTCCCTTTACGCTTTCCTGCCTTTCTTTCTGAGCATTTATTCAGGCAGCCAACAAGCTTTGGGGAAAGATGGTGTGCACTTTTGGCCTCTGCTTCACAAAAATGAAAACTGGGATGAGCAAGACACTTCTTCCTTTTGAGAGGAAGTATTATTTTTCAAAAGGAATCCTGAGGTGGTTTCTTTCATGCCATTAAAAATGCAGCAATGGCTATAAAAACGCCCTGCAGGATTAGAGTAGCCGCAGGCCTTGTGCGTTGTCTCATCTTGGAAAACAAAGTAAGTCTGCCTTTGATTACCTTAATGGAAAGTAGTCTGGGCTTCACAAGTGCAATTTGAAATGAAAAGTGCTGGTTTTGACTTTGCATAAATGGGAGCAAGTTTGTTTAATGAAAATGAACCAAGAGCTTCTCGTGTGCTGGATTGTGTGCACCTCGGAGGTGGGAGGAATGGACTCCTGTCTCCAACAGTGATCTCTCTGCGAATGGCTTTTACCTCTCAACACGTCCATTTCTTCTTGTGGCAGCCTTCACCTATTCCTTGAAATTGCCGCCATTGAGAGCCTCTATGGTGGGGCCCCAGTTTCCCAAATGCTTCTCGTTGGACAGTACGTAGGTGCAGGGGCAGCTTGTCACTTATGTCCACGCTGGTGGCTGTCCGGCCTGCTGGCTCCTCCTGCTGTGAGCCTTGCCCTCTGCTGAAAGGCTGGCTCCTCCTTCAGAACTGACACATGCTAATAGCCCAAAACATCTAGCCACCAAATGCCTGCTGGGGAAAGAGAGTCAAGAAGAAGCGGTCCAGGTGATGTGCGCAGGATTGTTGTGTATGTCTCTACAGCTGACCCTTACCATTATTTCATAAGGATTGCTCCAGGGGTGCGACACCGAAGGAGCCCATTGCCCCCGCACTCCCAGGCAGGGGTCCTAGCGGGGCTGCTGTATGTGAAGCCCAGCAACACAGAATGCTGCTAGGCAAGTGGCAGCTTAACTCTGGCAAGCGGCTCTAGCTCCAGCCTGCCCTCTTGGCAGCCTTTTCCCGCCCTCTGGTTTTATGCAGCCACAATTGCTTGACTTTGTGAGCCGGGGAGGCTGTTTGTTGTACCGGGTCTGCTTTGACATATATATGCCTTTGGATAGAATCTGTTTTCTTAACAGCAGAAACAGTTACTTCTCTTGCAAAATAAGTAGGAGTATCATTGACATTTTTGCCTTTAATTGTTCTAGTTTTCTGCCAAGGCTGTATTTTTTACTCCTAACAAAATTGGGCTTCCTTTCAGCCTTTGGATGACTGTCCCACATCCCTACACGCATGGGTCTCATCGACTTACTAGGCTGTGGAAGCAGATGGTGTGTCATGATCTGTTAAAATAATTCAAAAACTGCAAAGAACCAAAAGCTACTAATCTTTTAAAAGCAGTTTAAGCAAATCGATCTTCCTATTGAGAGTTTCCATTTTCTTTTTGTAACTTGGAGGAAACGCTTGTCTATCGTTATCCTAGGGCCCTGCGGGAGAACAGAAGCTTCAGCGCTCTGTGCCAGGACAGACAGTATGTGAAGCAGCTGGACCTCATGCTCCACCTGTAGTAACTGGGATTAATTCCCATAAAAAACAACGATGCCGTTACGTGTAAGGTTCTGAAGGGTGTTTCTGGGAAGTTGCCAATAGTTTCCAAATCTTGAGAACTGCAGGGCAACAGTTCAGGAACAAGCAGGGCTTGTGAGTGTATCTAAAAAAGATTTAAAGTAATATAGGTATTATTACAGCGCTGTGATGAACGTATTTGCCCGGAACACCCATGTGGCAGCAGCAGAACAGTTGCTTAACAGAGACGGAGAAGGCCTAGAGACACATAACAAAAAAGTGGAGATAGAGGTAGAACTGGCACACATTGAGAAATGTGGCAAAAATGAAGGGTTTTGTCTAGCTCCAGGTCTTGTTTCTGGCAGCGGTCAGGAGCAGATGCTTAGGAAAAAGCGAGGGGTAGCATGGACCAGCGGGTACGGTTCCAGCTAGAAAATAGGAAGCTGCAGTAGAATTTGTGTGTCTCCTCCGATAAGCCAAATCTGCAGAGGGGTTTGTACTGGAACGTGCTGTTCTCCTTACGGGCAGAAAGTCAGGTTCTCTGCCTTTTCTGCTCAGCGTATCACCTGCATTCACTCTAGTATTCCTCGTGTCTGGAAGCATGCCTGGCTCATAATGAGCAAACATTTAGTCATGGGCCCCCAGGAGTTTTCAAGCTCCAAGTAATTTTAGATATGGCATAGCAAATTATGGTGACAAACAACTGATTGGATGGAATGAAATACAAAGATTTAGGGAGCAAATCATGGGATTGCTTTAAGTACCATTTTAATCTTCTTTCAGATATGATGATGATAGAACAGGAGCATTATTATAGTCTTCCAAAGACCAGATCTCTCACTGATTCTCCCTATTTTAGGAAATCAATATAAGAGTAGCTTTTCCTCTTAACAAGAATAAGCAATTGAGGTGCTGATAAGAAAAAATGAGCTATTTTCTGTAATTGCACAAAAATGGTGTGTATATGACACCCTGAATCTAGTACTAGTTGTTTCTCTCCAACACCCTGCTGCAGTAGAAGAGAACAGAAGGATTTGGCACAGTGAGGTCTGTCGCTGGAAGAAAATCAGAAAAAGGCTTTTTCTGAGGATAACCTCTAGCAGCTGTGGGTTAGTGTGGCTGCCCAAAACCAGGTAGATGTTCCAAGTAAGTGGCATCAAACGGAATTGTTTCCAAGCGTGTTTACTTATTGCTGGTAGCCACCAGAAGACCTCTTTTCTGTCATGGGAATAAGTAAAAATGCTCCTTTGAGTGTCTTCTTTAAAAACAAACAAACCCAAACCTGCTGCCCAGTTGCTTACGGCAGCAGTCAGGAATTGATCCTGCACCTGAATTAGATCCTGCCTACTAGCAAAAGTTGGTGGAGAATTGTTTTAATAAAACCAACCAATCAATCCCCAATTGCTGTGGACAAAGCATTTGAACTGAATTTGTCTAATCTGGTATGAATTCTGCTACTCTTCTTAGCGGGTGAAAAAATTACTTGGGTGGCTCCTTATTGCAGCACAGCATTAATTTAAGGCTGTGTTGTTCCAATTAGATTTAAAAAAAAAAAAAAAAAAGATTCTTTTCTATGCTCTGATTTGTCCATTTTACAAACCTTTGCTTGTTATTTTCCATCGTTTAAAGGCCTATTTGCTGATCCTCATTTAGTATAAGGGTTTGCTGTTGATGTAAGAAAAAGGCAGTACATGCTCAGTCACTGAGCTTGAAGAAGGCATCTCTTTGCTTTACCTGTCTTTTGTGTGGGACAACTACCAGGTTATAGACTGCAGTTGTGTAAATGTGCACTAACAGACTGGCCTTTTGTAGCGTGAGCTCACAGAATCACCTAGGTTGGAAGGGACCTTTTAAGATCATCTAGTCCAACCAATTGAACAAAACAAACAAAAAAAAAAACCCCACCATGTGGCTGTTTCAAATGATTTGAGTCCCGATGCCGGCGCCGGGTGTCGCGGAGAGGCAGCGACAGATCACACTTTGCCCTGATGCTGTACTTCTGCCTTTCTGCCTGTGTTTGTCTGTCCTTTACAGCCGGATTCAGTGTTTCAGGTTCGTGTTCTAGGTGGGACAGCATCTCAGTCTTGTGAGACTGTGTGTCTATATAACTACTAGATACGTGCACGCACTTGTGATGCACATCTGATATGGAGACAGGTGTTTTGCCGTCTGGCTGCAAGAACATCTCTGCATTTTAATTTATTTGATGTTTTTTCCATTTTACTGATACAGGTAACGGTATCTGAGAGAACTCAGCTCTGTAAGTTAAAGGCCTACAGGATTTCAGTCGGCTTGGCAGGAGCGTGGCATTTCTCTAGCTAGGACCAGGTAGGAATAGAGCCGTTCAAATGTAGGGCAAAGATAGACATGCTAAAGCTTAAAGGTAACTCATCTGTTAATCCCATACTAGAGGTGTAATGCAAAGTCCAAATTAGCTAAAAATACCCCCTGATTTATCAGACTGAGGCTTTTGGTCATTTTTATCATTGTAACAAGCTTAGATTAAAATCAACATTCAAAAAAGTGTTTTCTAAACCACAAAGGCTGAGCTTTCTCACTCTCAGCAATTACAGTCTTCTTGATTCTCTTTCAGGCAGCAGACTAGAAAGTCCCTAAATGTACGTGTCCTATTTTAAAAGCGACGGGAGTAGGGAGGGCCATAGCCACGCGAGTCTTGTCTGCTTTCATACAAGGGCACTCTGAGTCCAATGATTACCTCTGCCAGAAACCTTATTCTAAATCACATTTTCCCACACAAACCTCCTCCCTGTTTTCTCTTCTGCTGTACACCTAAAGTTTATAAAGCTTTAAAGCGACAGGGAAGCAGCGGCTCCAAATCACGTTTGATTTTTTGTGGGGCGAGTTTCTGTGTAAATTCCTCCCTTGGGTTCAGCTGCTTCACTCCCCCGCGCCCTCTCCCGCCTCCGAGGCTGGGCAGGCACAGGCTGAATCCCAGCTGTCCGAGGGCTTGTCTTTCCCAGACTAGGATTCCACTGGCAGCTGAGCCTGAAAAAAACCCTTAACTTCTCCAGATTAGAAGACAACATATATTTTTATAGATATGTAATTGTATATTTTAAAAACCAGTTTCCTGCAGCTTCTCCACATGTATTTTTTTCCCCCTTGTAGTTCAGATTTGATACAAACTTTTTTGTGTTCATTCTTTTTATGTTCTGTTTTTACATTTGTAGTCGAAGCTTTGTTGTACTGTACAGGAGCAGTCAGCCTTTGTAATTACTGTATAAATGCTTTATAATAAAGTATATTACTTTTATTTTAACAAGTGAGCAGACACTTCCTTTTGTGTGTTTGCTGCCTAGGGCACCTTTTAAAAGACTGTTACATGTTAAAAATGTACATATATAAATATATTTACCTGTTGCTGTACAGTTGTGATAGACTGGACTGAATTTATTTTTTGTGTGCTTTTTTTTATAAAATATTAATACACTAAAGGAAATCTTGCTGATGTGATTGTAATGTACTATGTAACTTATTTACTTAATATTCTCTATATATCTAAAAAAACCTTTTATTAAATGAGGTTTAAAAAATAGTTCTATAGCTGAGTTTTTTGATGGTAGGAGGGAGTGGCTGGGGCTTGGGAGGACAGTGGTATGGCACAGTCCTGCAAAGGGAAGGGGTTATGAGTCCTTTGAGTTGCTCTGTGCTCTCTTCATACCCACCTCTCCTGTGTCCATAGCAATCCTCGAGGCTGCTTCTCAATGTAAACTTCTTCCTGGAGACACCAGGGATGTGTTTTATGTCTTCTAGCCAAAAAAATACAGCAGCTGCAGTTGCTTTACAGAAATGTTGTGTCCCACTCCAAGCCAAGCATCTTCCCCGAATGCCAGTAGCAACCTTGATAGTGTGTTAGAGATTGACGGGGAATAGCTGTGGGTTCACTTCTGTGCTGTAACTAAGGCCGGCTGGGTTCTGGCACTGCCCGAAACCACTGCAAAGGCAGCACGGAGTGAGTCGGTACCTGTATCACATCCGAATTCCTGGATGGCTGGAGCTGGGACAGAAAGTAGAGACTGAAGTAAATCTAGAGCTGCTGGGAAAAGAGTTAACGCCACTGCTGTTTAATAGTTGAATCTGCTGGTTGTAGAAACAATGACTCCAGCTGTAAATCATATTGCATTGTATTTTTTTAATGGTAGAGTTTAAAAACCGTCTTGGTAAATACTGTCTGAAAGGCATTTGCCTGTTACCTGAATCTTAAGGGTTTTTTTGCTGGATCTCTTGCTGTGAATTTTAAATCCTGATATGCTTCCGACCATCTTCAAAACACAGGTTCCTTCTGCTTTGGTAGCTCAGTTTTTAGTTACCTTGGCTACCGTTTCTCACACCTGTGGGCACAAAGTCTTTAAAAGGTGCAAATGTTTCACTCCATAAAGCAGATGGTAGAAATGCGTATCCATGTCTGACTGGCCTCCTGCTGGATTGCAGTTAGAATCTCGGGCAGCACACCTGTTTGCTTCTTAGTTGTTAACTTAGGCTTTAGTTGTTAACAAATTTTAATTTCCATGCTCTCAGCAAAGCTGGCAGGAGAAAGACTCAGCCCAAGACATTGAAATGCTCTTTTTTTCAGCTCCATCTGGAAGCCTGTGCTTTAATTTACTGCTGAGGGATGTGGCCGTTGATCAGCAGTAGTGTTTGGAGAAGTGGTGGGCAGAAGAGACAGGAAACACAGATGCCTTCACTTCAGAGAGCAGCCCACAAGTTTAAGACTTTAAATAAGGTATTTGCCTCCCTGTCAAAGCCAACTGGCAAAAGTGCCAAAGGTTGGCTATGTTGCACTAAAGCTGGGAAGCCATGCAAACAAACTCTGGATGATCAAAGAAGTCACAAGTTTTGGTTTTCATCTTTTTTTAATCTGCAGACCCAAGCCCAGGCTTCTGGAAGCTATTTCAAATACTGAAAAAGACCTTATAAAGCATTTTAGTGATTAGTAAGCTTTGAGTTAGTGGTAGCATGAGAAATTCTGAAGTAATTCCCTATGTTTTTTAAATAGCATTCTAGCCATCACTGCAGGATGCTGTTCTTGTCATTATTGAGACCAAATGCTATGCACTGTGGGGTAGAAAGCTTTTTTTCTATGGGTTATATATAAATACATATATGGGGTTTGAAATTACATTTCAGTGACACTCTCTATTGAAGACTAAAATTTATTACATAAGTTTATTAGTCAGTTAACCCTCTCTTGTGATTTAAGGGAACTGATGGTATATTGCTGTTAACAGAACTTAAATGGAAAGTGAATTAGTAATTTTGTACAAAAGAAAGACTAGCTACTTATTTAACTTATCTGGATTTTTTTCTCCATGTTGCTGTTGTGGACTTTTCTCTGAGAACCTAAGAACAAAGTCTGACAACCAGTGTCTTAAAAGATTGAAAAATATTTATGTATCAGATGACAACAATCACAATATATCAGCATTTTTAAAGTCTAAATTACTTTGTATTCTAAAATATAGAGGCAACAAGGACCAATATTTACATACTATAAATGCGTTG
>JAOXJM010000041.1:26811176-26832978 GCA_026413425.1 Tringa solitaria
ACTATAAATGCGTTGCTCCCTGAGCAGTTAGGGAAGTTTATGAGAACAAAGTTTAATTTCTGAATACCTTCCACAAGCTGAACTATTTCATGACACAACAGCCAAAGGTGTTTGTATAAAACAACGTTATATTATTTTTAAACAAGTTTCACAGAAGAACATTATAAACATAGGCCTAAATAATTTAAACACAGCAAATTTAACAGTTTGGTCATGCTACAAAATTACTGTATACAAAAGATAGTCAAAGAGGATGTTAAAAGTGCTCTCTTGCTTGAAGATTTTTCTAGACGAGTCTACTTCTAGTGCAACCTGAGTCATCTGCTGGTTCTCGGTCTCTTCTCACTTTTTTTCCAGCAGTTCTCAATAGAATCACTGCATACATCATCTCTTTGAAGAGAGGTCAGTGTGCGAACAAGCAAGTAAAAAAACTGGGCCAATTCTGCCTCTTTATCTCTGACCGTGACTTCCAAGATTTCAACTCCTGCCACACCATCACAAACTAATAACGAGTGGTGCTCTGCCTCCATCTATGCCTGGTATGGAACCAGCAGGTACAGTTCTTGCCATTGTAGTTTAAACAAAGATGGTACCATGAATTAGAAGAAAAGCTTTTAAAAAAACCAAAACCAAGATGGAGTAAAATCTACTCAGGTGACTCGATCTATTCTCTAAAGAGAAGAAGAAAAAAAACCCACTCTTGGCATCCAACAGTGCAATCAGGTGTGTCTTCATCACTGGTCAATGCTTTTCACTAGAAAGAGTTACCTGTCATAGAAGGGGGCTTTACTAAAACTGGTTACCCTGCCATATAGCACATTTAATATGCCTTCAATACTGTTTTCCAGTGCTCACTTTCCATCTCATCTTACCTTCCCCATAACTACGTACACTTTCTCTCACTGCTTACATCTGTGCTTTCATAAAGAATTAGTATCTCCAAACCCAGAATTTTCTGCCCTCAAACCCAGGTCTTTTGTTCACTGTTTGTTTCCGTACTAGTATCAGGCTACTCAGTTATAGGAAGATTCCAGAGTTAAGAAGGATTATGTCCAGCAGTGACCAAAACTAGGACCCAGCTGTAGGCTAATAAATCACATAATAAAATCTAAAATAATTTCTTACTGAGAAAAAAAAAAAAAACCTAGCAGATACTTTAGTCTCACTGAAACCATGCAAACAATTCCCGTTGCCTCTTTAAAATAAATAAATATATAAGTTATACATGGCCTTCTAAGTAATGCAGTTGAGTTCCAATGGGAGAAGCCCCAAAACTTAAGGCCAGTAACAAGCAATCATTGGACCAATACTATTTTTGTGCGTGGGTCCACAGCTACTGGGCCTGTTTGGCATAACAGTTAAGGGGATGAAAAGGGAATCTCGCATACTTAAAATATTGAGGGATTCCCATGACAAAATAAAACACAACAAAGACTGTAATGTGTCTCTAAACCACAACATTGTTCTTTTGGCCTCAGTGTTGCCAATGATAACAGTGGCCAGCTGCACCTAACAAACTAAAATGGTTCTATTATAACCCAAGAGTGAAAAACAAGCACCACTAATCAGGGATTAAAAATAGCTATGAATTAGTTTAGGTGAACATCTCTCGCTAGCCAAACAGCAGATAAACTCAGTTCCACTGGTCTCTACAGAAGATGTCATAAGCTTGACAAAATTGGTGTGCCTGAATTTTGGTTACTGACTCTTTGGGTGAGAGACTGTGGAGAAAAGCTGGTCTTTTAAAAATTGCCCAAAGATCTTCTTTAAAACAAACATTTATATAAAACTTCTATATGCTGAGCTATCTGGAATTACTTAAATAAATACCCAACAAGAAAGTGTCATCAGTTTGCTCCTTCTTCATCATCTTCTTTTTTAATAACTGGGGTACCTAAGAGAAAAAAAGAGATGAAAAAAAAATCTGCAAAGATTTACAAATAGATTATGCAGAGAAAGATATAGTTAATGCTAATATACTAGAAAGCTAATAGGGACTGTCGGAAAGACAGTATTTCCTGCCACTGCTTCTAACTGACACGAACTTCTACACACCTGAACTGCTCTTCACTAGAAAACCCTTCAACTGATGAGATTGTCGGTTGGATGGTTTCTTCCAACTTCTCGGGTAACAGGGAATAAAAATGGTACAAAAGCAGGACCTGCAAAGATCAGCCTCACTTGGTCACTGGGAGATGCACCGTGTTGGTTCAACTAACAACCAATTAGCACATCACCTTTCTCTTCCTGGGCCCCCACCTTGTGTTGCCATTACCATGACAGAAACGATCCCTCCTCAGTGATATCAGACTACAAAATACAAATTACATTAATGTGGATCCAGGAAGCGATATGGTCACATCTCTTGAAGCTAACCTGGATGCCATGGAATAAAGTTGCATTGCACAGTAGCATCATATTCTTTACCTATCCCTTGGGTAATTAAAAAGCCATAAAAATGGCTTTTTAACTGCCATACTGAGCAAAGGGCACCTCAGAGTGTGGCAGCCTGCAGTGTTCATGCACAGTGAACCTCACAGTGATGTGTTCATGAATTTAAAATAGGCTAATATGCTGGTATCCCCCAAAAAAGATTTATCAAGTTATAAGTTTTCCCCACAGTAGCAAGCCCCAGTAGCAGAGGTCAGCTCACAGCACACTGAAATAGCACTATCAAATACGTGCCCAAATAACCACTACAAGAGCAGCAGGGGCCTGTGTTCAGTCACCTGCGCTGCCACCTGGACAATGAGAACTGGGTCACACTGATGCTTTGCTCAGCCTGAGGCAGAGACTGGAACTGTGGTGGGGCTTTGTGGTGACAGCCCTTTGCTTGCTGCAGGGCTGAGGTGCTGCCTTTCTTTTGTCACAAGCAGGAAACAGAACATTTAGGCACTTAACTGCTGAGCAGGGTTCCTGGCACAGGAACTAGCTGAAAGGAGACACCTACCTGCTGAAAAAGACCCTCAGTGCTTATTTTTTTTTGTCCAGCACATCTTCAACCATTTCAGTAGTTTTGAGGTCCCTCTATTAGTCATCTCACATATAGACATAGGCATAATGTAACTGTCCTGGGACAGCGTAACAGCGAGAACCTTACAGCCACTTACAGCATTTGTGACTTCTCTTTTGCTCAACATCCTAGTGTTTGTGGTTTCCATTCTTAAATATCATCCTCTCTTTCTACATTACATAAGAAATGCACCTGCCAAAATCAGGGCTGTCCATCACTCCTGGCTGCAGGAACGCTTAAGGAACTAAGGGTCTAACCTTACACTAACAAGGTTGCTCATTGCCCGTGCAGATATTTGCCCTATTCCATTTTTTGTTTCACTCTCAAAATGTTTTCTATTACAACAGCAACCAGACTAGAGCAGGCCATCCTGCACAGCAGTACGCTTCATTGCCAGGCTTCCCCTTCCCAAGAACTCTTAGTACTTCAGTTGGTCTTGTTCTGCTTTCCCATCCATTGCTCCCTGTCCTGGTGCTGTCCTCATGTCACCATCCCTACGCTCCTACCTTCCCTGCTGTTGCTCTGACTCTTTATTAGTGTCACCAGTCCTGCTGCCTCTTCATTGCTTTAGCAAACAGCAGGTAACAGTCAACAGCTCACACCTCCTTTAACAGAAATTAACATCTTTAAAAACAGATTTTAAAATTGTCTCACTTTTAAAAGCAGGACACTTTAATATATTTTCATGTCAGTGACAAAAAGGACAGTTTATAACCTGAGGCTTAGTACGGTGACAGGAGGGAGATACTCAGGCATTTAGGAAATTTGCATGAAATTCTGAAAACTTTCCCCCACACTAGAAGCAAAACAGAACATATCCCTGTCTAGAGCCATTTCCCATGTCAGCCTTTTTGGTTAGGGAAAACTGTAAATCAGATTTGCTGGGAAAACTGCAATTCAATGTGGCAGATGAAAGTCTTGCTAACTTATTTAATTCTAAACACTTTACATAGTTCCATACAAGTCAACGTGTGAATTCCACAAAAGCACTCTAAACCAGTATGTGTCAGTTCCCCATTAGTTATGTGCTAAAACTATATGACGGGTTAACTTCTAGAGTAAAGCCCAACAGTGGGCTGCAACACCACTTGGACTTAATACTTCAAAACCCATCAAACACTTTCAGAAGATCCTACTTCTGAATAACTCCAAATAGGAGGGAGGAATATTACATGGGCACACAGGTGAATTTCTGAGGTTATGCTTCATTCCCCTGTGGTTGTCTTTATATTAAGCTGTTAACTCACACCAATTGCCTCATGCCCCAAACTCACCGTCCAGCTTTCTCAGCTTGGGCACCCGTTTGGTTGCTTCTTCAAACCAACTGTTCTGATCAGAGGTGTATTTCTCTTGCAGTGGATTGCCTGTAAACACCAGATCCTCTAGTAATGGCAGCTCTGCCAGTCTCACAAACTCTGCTGCAACCACAAAGGTGAAAACACCAACCAGATTGTGGAACACGGAAAGTACCTCTGCACCAAACCTCCCTTTCAACCTCAGTGCAAACATAAATAGCATGGGATACAACCGGGTGGGGATCGCTCGGGCTTGAACTGGTATCAGGTTAAAGAACAGGTATACATTTTAAAAGAAGTCTGAGAAAGATGATTCAAAGAACAAACTTGTTTGGACTTAGAAGTTAAATGCAATATTCTGACTATTTTTACTCTCTTGCATGAGTGGATATTTAGGGATTCCACACATGTCTGCAGGCTTCTCAGTGAGACTTAAAGCCCTGCAGCATACAGAACTATTTTTTAGTTGGTGACTTAACTCATGCATTCACCAAACTACAGGAGGAGTTACAGAATAGAGAGGCATGGCTTACCCCAGTCTTTCACCAAATTATTTGACATATAAAGAACCTTCAGCTTCTTCATTACACGGATACCCCTCAGTTTCTCAATGAAGTTGTATGAGATCCACAGCTCCTCTAAAGTATCTGCAACTGCCTCCTGAAAAACGACAGGACTGCTCAGGTAAGCGGAAGAATATCTTACTTTTTCTTCAGATACTCTCTTCACCCCCTACAGGTCACCTCCTGTGAGAAAATACTAAGGTATATTGGTCCTCATTTCTTTTTAAGTGGTTCCTTAATTATGCATAACAAATACTTACGGGAATTAAGAGCAAATGATCTGAAATATATTTAATAGAACAAAAATCACAGTATTAGAATAAGATAAAGAATAGCTGACTGGAGTAGTTTTTCTTAAGGTGTAGGGGCAGAGGAGACAGATTTGGCTGCTTGTCACTGCAATTATATGTGGAGTGAATGCAATTCAACAACTACTTTCCAGGGTGTCTTCTACAATATGAGGGAATGATTAATTTCAGGTGCACTTATGTTTGTACCTGTTGATCAGAAGTTGCTTTCATAATTCTCTCAAAAGAGAAGGTTTTTAAACCAGCCGTTACACATTGATTCTGCATTTCACACTTCAGAGATAGAGCATCTCTGAAGGTGGGAATAGCTTTGAAGAGAAACCTTCTGCAGGAGAAACATACAGTATCTCTTCAGGAAGAAAATTCTATACTCATTCTATACTCATTAAAAAAAGGCTGATTGAAAAAAAGTTCTTCTGCCCTTAATTTAATTGTAACTAAATTGATTGGATTTTTTTCCTCAACAACTTTTCCCCTACCTGGTCCTGCCACCCTCTTCTCCCCTAAAGCCATATTGCTGCAGGTGCCAGTTAACATGAAAAGGACAGACTCTCATGAAGTGTGCGCTCATAGGAGCGCCAAAATATGTAGTAAAGAAGCAAAGCTTAAGCATCTTCAGGTAAAAAATTCCTCCTGCAAGAAGTCTGTAGGAATTATTTTCATGTAAAGCCAGTGGAATTACAGATAGGTGTTTTCAAATAAAAGTTATGCTCATCTTTGTCAAAGACAACAAAATCCCTCTTTCTAAAATCCTTTTATGTAGTAAATTAGCCCCAAAGAATCTCTGAACATGAAGAGTGTTTAAACAAAAAAAGGGAGAAAGACTCTCTGAAAATTTAGAAGCAATATGAGCAGATCATAGTGAAAGGACAAAATAAAGAGTTAAGGCAACAATGTAAATTCAGCAAAGACTCTTAAGAACACAGGGGAATTATCCCACATTCTAGACAGCGCTCCATTTTGTTAGCAAAGAATTGACACTGGGAAGCGCATACCAGTCCATTCAAGTTCTTTATGTTATTTCTTCCCAAAGACAGAATCTTCAAATTTTCTGTAATAAATAAAAGAAAGTTTATTGTTAATAAATGGTGTTTTTTTCTAAGTATAAGATGCTCTAAGTCCAGTTACAAGCAAACTGCACTCTGAACAGGCTGTTTTAAGAAAGAATGAAGTAACAGAAATAAAACCTCCTGACCTACACAGATAATGAGGACTGGATGCAGTGGGCAGCTCGGAAACACGCTCGTGAATACAAAGCAGTTGAATACAATGTGTAGGTTACCTGGTTCAAATTCAGTCCAGATAAATACTGAGTAATTCACCTTGCACCTGAACTCTAACTGCTAACTTGCTAGTTTTGATCTTACATAGTTCATACCCCTTCTCCTCCAGGCAAAAGTTCTTCCAATCTTATCTTAAGGCAGCAGATTTGATTTCTATAATAGAGGCAGCATTTAAAGCTGCCTTAGAGAAGTCTGATGAGAGACATTTCAACTTCGTCTAGCACCCAGACAAAGCTCCTTTCCAAGTGAGCTGTTCTTGCTGGGGTTTAGTGCGATACCAGTGTAATTCAAAGCTACCAAAAAATAGCAGTCTTTTTGTATAACTCATTTTAATTTTTCACACAAGCATTCTTGCAGGTGTAAATAAACAAACTGAGTTCCAGCATGTAGCTGGGTTAACTCTGGATCTATACCTTTCATGAATGTTTTAACACTTCTTCTTAACTGCATTAAGGATGAAATATTCTATATGAAATGATCTTGTTTTGCTCTTGTATGCATAATGATTAAAAACACATAGTACAATAATAAAAGGCAAGACCAATGGAAGTTCCAGCCAAGTACAAACAGATACTCCACAGACAGCACGTGTAGCAGCTGATTGCTGTGGATGAAGATTCAAGGCTGAGCTAGACTAGAGAGTTGTATGTTCTGCCTCAAGAAATGCAGGGATGAAACCACACCTGATAGAAACAATTTTTTGTTTTAGAATATTTGTCAGGTGTGGTTTTAACTCTGTTACTGTTTTTTATGACTCCTGTTCTGAGAAATTCTGTATATTAAAGGAAGAAAGACCTCCCTCATAGAACATTTACACTCTCTAAAACACAAAACTAACACTTGTTGCTGTCACCTAAAACATCTTCCTGACAGGTACAGATACAGGGATGTGATCCTTTACACAGAATTATCTACTTGACATAACTACAATATCAGGTACATACATTAACAGTAATCTTTTCCATCTGAAAAGAGTGTAGATGCTTAAAAAGATTTCTCAGCTTTCTCTCTGCAACAAGCAAAAGCAAATATGTAATAATTACTGGCTGTTTTTCATAGCTATAAGCACTGCCTTCTTTCCCTTTCACAGAGGCCAATAAGAGATGGTGAGTTCCTCATATTCTGTACCTTTAAGAGACAGACCATGTAGTTCCAGTTTGTCTGGCTTTAGGATGAAATATTTGGTACAGACTGGAAGTTTTCATTCTATGTTTTATTAATATAAATATTTAACGTGCTTTAAAGCTTTTAATGTTTTATCCCACTACAAAATTTCATTGGTTTCACTTACATATATAACTGCCTAATTATTTTTTTGCTCATGATAGAGTTACTCTAATTGAAATGTTACACTACAGTTATTTGGAAAGAATACTGGAATATTTTTTCCCTGATTAGTATTTTCAAATTTGTTGAAGTCTGAGCATATTATGAAAACAAGTAAGTTCATCAAGCTCACTGACAGCCCCATTGGTGTGTAGTTGGAGAGGATGGGATTCCAGGTTCCTTGTCTGTCCCCCTGGCAATTTGATAGGGACAGAAAAGCCTGGAAGCTCCAGTCCCAAACCTGCAGCTCTTTGCCAGTCTCATGCCACAGAGTCAAAGTCTCAAGGACAGACCATTAAAACTTCTGTCCCAAAGTCAGTAAGCCAATGAGTTTCAAGGTGTCATAGACAGCTGCCCATAAAATCAAAGTTCAGTTCCACTTCTAGACAGATGGCAGGCCTCTTTCAAGTATGAACAAAATCAAACCAAGTATATCCAATCCTCTGCAAAGTGGAATGGCATTTTTCCATCCAAATCTACAACACTCCAACCTCACTCCAACCAATACCACAATTACAGGTTGTTGAACTGCACCCTGTCTGCATCACGAGCATGGAAATTGGTCATTAAATCACTCTAGAACGGATTAGGTTTTGATCATCACAACTCAGGCCCACTGGAAGTCACAAAGGTGCTTTCTTAATGGATTTTTTTTTAAAACTTGCACAGTGGAACAACTGCCAAGGCTAGTGCACAGGAATATGTGCTTTAATACACCATTATTGCTAAACATGCATTCTCCACTAAGACTGTGAATTTAAACGTCACTTGTAATTTTCTAAGAGGAAGAAATTAAAAAGGATAAGAATAGGTATAAAGCTGGAGACATATAAGAAATTATGGTGTATGTCCCATCCAGGCAACTAGAAAACAAACATAATCAGTCACTGGCTTGTCACTTACTTAGGCTGTTCAAGTTGGCGATTCTTTCAATGCGGTTTGTGGACAGCGATAATTTCCTTTAAAAGGAAGAATAATCAATTCACAGTATACAAGGGATCACTATATCAGAAGAGTTCTATGCCCAAACACCGTTGCATTAGAAATAATTGTCTAGTCTTCTCTCATTAGATAATGAACTAACAACAGACTCAAAATATCCTCAAACCATCAAGACTTCTGCAACTTTATTTAGCTTCTGGGAAAGTACGGTGAGTTACTGATGTGACACACCAGATTATCTTTTTATGCCTAGCCTTATCAAATGCAGCAAAGTTTACTTCTGAAACGGCTCTAATCTCTTTCTGAAAGTCCTGCTTAACTCTTCTTTTTTTTCTTTTTTTTTTTTTTTTACATAAATTTTGGAATGGATCATAAATGTGCCAGTTAGCTGACAGACTCCAAAACAGACCTGTAATTATATACTGATAAACAGTATCTAATTTTTCTGGGGACAAATATCAATACAGAATCTACCCTAACACCTTCTCAGTTAAGTGACAGGGATCTTTGAATTAAAGAGAGGAACTGTGTGTGGAAAGAGAAGCTCAGCTGAGAAAAAAGAAGAGAAAGCTGCTTCTTTGAAGGCCACATAGTAAATGCTTATTTGCACAGTGGACAGCAGAAAAAATGAAAATTAATAAAAAGAGAAGAGAATATTTGGTTTCCAACTTGTTTTTAACTGAACTTACTCGCAGTTAACAAGCGTGGAGAGAGATTCATCCATCGTTTCGACAGGAGGAATCTGACCGTACAGTTTCACCTCCTTTGCCTCTGAGGCCTTCTGGCCATTTTTTTCTTCCTAAAGAAAAAAGAAGGTGAAGAAGAGGCTCACTGCTACGTGCAATTACTGAAAATTACTACAGAAGTAATTTCAATATATTACTAGAAGATGTTACTGAAAAGTTAAAGCATTTTGAACACTGTTTATCAAGACTCCTGTTGGCGTAGCATAAAAAGGGAAGACTAGCTTGTTTTCAAGACATCAAAAGAACTTACACATTATATATGCTTTTTTAAAAAAAATTGTGTTACTCTTGAGGAATTTAATTAAGAGTTCCTCTGCCATAAAGAAATGGAGAATAGATGGAGTTTTAAAATGCTGAATAAAGGTACTTCCATGGGAACTGATATATAGGAGCCTCAACTAGGGCCAGTCTGTAGCAGAAGCCAATTCTTAAAAGCTCTGACAGAAAAATCTCCTTCCCACTTCACCCTGAAAACTCAGAACTCCCGCCTAACTCACAACACAAACTGAACACAGGAGAGTGCATTCTGGGGGAGAACCTCCATAGATTCACAGAGTTAAGAATCTAAAAAAATTAAATACATTCTAATTGGCCATTAAAAAAGAGTGGAGGAGGGTTTCACACTTTAGAGAGTACAGTAAAAGACAAATTTCCTATTTACAACCTAGGTTGATAATTTTCTAGATTAAATACTATGAAGTTCAGACCGTTAGAAAAATTGCCATAACTTAAGCATTTGGGTTTATTAAAAAATATAGTCTATTAGATCTTTTAAAATTCTGAAGCAATGGTATTTATTGACTAAACACTTGGAACAAGTATGTGTTTAGGTAGTACCACTAGTTTTGACAGCTGCCTCCCTGGCAGCACAAAGGAAGCATTTTTGTGAATTCACTCAGTGTTCAGTGGGAGAACTGGAGGTCCATTAACAAAGGAGAAACCTACTCTGCGCTTTCAGAACAAGGGCTCTTGTTTTCTCCCCCATTTCTATGCAGCTACTGAAAAGTGAGATAGCTGAGGTCTGGCCTGGTTTATATGGCTACTTTGTAATGAAATGAACTGCATCCCAGCAGTCTTTAAGAATCCCACAGCACCAGATCAGGTTTTGAAAACGTTATTTTTCCTCTTATGTACCCAAAATACTTCAGGCAACTTAACTTAATAAAAAATAGCACATTACCTTGCACGCTTACTTACATCCTGTCCGAATTCAGTGTGATAATATTTTACTCATAATTAGGGATGTAGTAAGTAAGCATGTCAGATATTTTGCTAGAATATAGTGAACGCATTCAACCTAAGTCACTACATAAATGTGAATCTTAAGAACAACACCGTATCTATTTGCATGTATACTCAGTTCATAATTGTCAGTCAGAATTATTAGAAAAAATACATTTTTTCTTGAAAACGTGAAAGGGAGAGAGCTACAGACTGTGGCAGGCAGTGAGCACCTTCATGAAGAAAATTCGTCCTGATTGCCATGCACTTCTGGAAGAAAGGTCAGCTGAACAACCACAAAAAGCCACAGAGAAACCACAGGTAAAACAGACGCTTTTTTTAACAACAGGTTATGTATTTGCTAAGTTAAAGTTCCTTGGATTTAACTAATGTCACCCTGACTGTAGGGCATAGGTAAACCCTTATGCCAAAGGGAAGAAAAACATCCGGAATGCAACACAACACCAATTTTACAAGTCACATGGACCCAGATTAGGACTAGTACACGGAAGATTTAAACCCACCCCCAATAACATGATCAGAAAAGCAAATTCAGCACTTCATGCCTAACGTTAATGGAAACTCACTGGCACAGGTCTATCTCTAAGAGACATGTGACAGAAGAGCAAATGGAAAATAAACCTTTAATAGGAAACATGAAGTTGAGGTTTTGGAGGGCAGAAAGAGTGAGGGAGGAAAAGAAAATCTTTTTAATACTCAGTTTGCACCTCTACTAGTGCTAATGTCTGCAAGTTGTTGCGTTCTAGTTCTTATTAGAAGGAACGAAGTTTGTCGGATACCAACATAACTGGGAAAAAAAATGAAATACTGAAGGTACTAAGCAATGATAAATTCAAAAAGGATGTAGTCTTCAATTACAGACCAGTACCTTGAGTGGATGGTACAGATCTTCTGGCTTTCAACTGTACCTGTCCACACTGCCTCACGTCCAGATCTTCTACGCCAGCTGATAAGCCTTGCTTGTTCTAGCAGGTGGCCAGAATTAGCGGGAGAGCGCACGTATACCGAACAGCACATCTGTGCCCTAATCCAAGATTTACTCAGCCTGAGGAAAGATTCTCACTGGTTTTACTGGACTGTGCACTCGACCCCAAAGCATCCTGTATCATCATTTGAAATTACATGCACATCCTTGCCAACAAACAGCTTTCTAGAAGGCTCCAAGACCAGGTCAGTCACTGCCCCAAATGACTGTCTGCATTAACATAATGCTTTAAGAAGAAAACCAAGCAATAAACTCATCTGGGGTTAAGCTTGGCATGATATGAGGGATAGTATGTTAAAAGACCACAGTAGAAGCTTCATTGACTGCAGTACAATGCGAATTTCATACTTATGGAAGGACTACACTCAGGTAAAATCAACAGAGCATAATTAAAACAGAAGACATTCCCAACTTTAAATCTCTTTATAGTCTCTGGCCTTCTATCAATACACATTCAGCAAAAGGCAGCAGAAGAGCAAAACAGACTCATCTTTACTGGCCGTATCAATTTAACAAGCACACACAGAAAGGCCAACAGAACGTATTATACATCAATAGTAATAGTAAAATTTTTACTTTGTGAAACTTATTATAGCAGATGTTTCAAGCAAACATATTTCTTACAATAAGTTTAAAAAATAAGTTTAGCTGAATATAGTCAAAACCCATGCCACAGAGCACTGCAAAGCAGCTAGATACTGTTCTACTTACCCATTTGGCCAGAGCTTCCTTGATAGTTGTTGCTTTTGCCTAAAAATGAAAGAAATTTAAAGAATATTTATTGCAAATTTCTAGTTGACTTGTTCACTGCAAACCTATCTCCTCTCCCACCTCTCTCCCTATCCTGCTAGTCTACCCCCTTCTACCACTTCCCTGTATTATCTTCCAGCTGAGTTGAAGAAGCTGGAACCCCTCAGTGTCCTGTAATTTTATTTTCTGGGGGACCTGGTGGCATTTTTGGAAGCAATGAATTGGCTTCATGTGAGGTCATTATCTTCCTGATCTTACTCTCTGCCCCACGTGGAGCACAGGCTTGGGACGCTGCTTGTTAGCTTTGATGGTGAAATTCAATTCAATTCAAAGACATAAGAAGTTACTGCGCTGAAAAATGTGGTCTAATGCTCTTAAAACCCCCGCACTGTCTATTGTTGTGCATTAGCAACTTCCTGCCTGAAAGCAAGTCTGTGAGTTGACAGAATGATACAGCCTCTTCAGATTCATTGAGGAAAATAAGGTACATCTTGCCAAAAATCAAGAGCAATAGCCATTGCTTATATTGTTTTTTCTCCAACCATTTTATGTCGAGTCACATCATGCCATGTGAGAACATGTATTACTCAGTCAGGAAAAATCTGAGAGCTGCCGCATAAGGCTTTTTAAGGATTGACCCACTGACCAACTTTGTGTTGTCACTAGCTCCAAACCTCCTGCCTTACATCAGTCTTACCAAAACCCAGTGACAACATCCCAAACAGCAGTATATAGAGAAATCATGATATATCCTAAGCATTATACATTTTCTAAGACGTCTTTCAGAGTAAAAGCTTCCAGAGACCAATCTTCCACAAAAACTGATCAGCAGCCTCCTTTCTACAAAACCAGGAGGGCTCTAGTTTGGGCATCTCTATATTGGGCATCTATCTCTGACCCAGCCCCTTTTCCAAGGCACAGCGACAGGCCCCAACTCCCCCGCCGCAGCCAAGGCCCCGAGCACCGGGCACCCTCCTACCCAGCTTACGCCCTGCCCGGGCTGCTCGGTGCCGGAGACCGGCTCGGAGGAGCCCCGGGCCGCCAAAGGGCTCGGCTCCGCGCTGCTGTCGCTCACGCGGCCCCGGGGCAGTGGGGACTGCTCGGGGGCAGCCCTGAGGAGACGCCGCTCCCCCAGCCCCGAGCAGGCCCCGCTCGTCTTGTGTGTGTGTGTGTGTCCCCAGCCGCCGCCAGGTCGCGGGGACGCCCCGGCTCAGCCTGTCCCCAAGCCCCCCAGCCGCCGCTCGGCCGGCCGCCCCGCCTGCGGACCCAGCGCCCTCCCCGCCGGGTGCCCGCGGCGGCGCTGAGGGGACCCACCATGGCCGTTGCTACCGTTAACGCTCCGGTTGCTAGGGCGCGGCCGCCTCCCGCGCATGCGCGGCGCCGCCGACACGTCGGGCGGGCGGGAGGGGCGCGAGCGCGGCGGCAGCCGCACCTGGCGATGGTAGAGAGGCGCTGCCGCGGGGACAGTCCCGTCCCGGAAGTGGCGTCGGGGGCGGGACGAGCGCCGCGGTCCTCCCGGCGGGCGCCCCCTGGCGGCCCCCCCCCCGTAACGGTGAGAAGGGTGTCGGTGAAACCGGGCTGGGAGAGAAGTTACAACGATTCGCCGATGACAGACAGCGGTCCCACCGCCAGGCCCGGGCCACAGGCCTGCTCGGCCACCCCGGGGCACCTCGGAACTCCCCTCCGGCTATGGCCAACCCAGCCACCCCAGAAACAGCGTGTGACACCGGGTCAGCGGAGCTCGGCCACGCCAGGAAGGCAAACCAAGGTAAATGACACAGTTTGAACCGAGGCCGTCACCAGGAGCGGGTTTAATGTGTGCTTCAGGACACAGCTACATTGCCTGCGGGGTGTCTGCGGCGCGGCCCTGCTCGAGTGGCGCTGTGAGTACACAAACCCTACTGCAAAATTTGGCTGGTTTTCAACAGATCGTTTAGCCATTAATTTTTTTCCAGGCCTATCCTCACCTTACCTTCACAGTAAAATTACATCCCTTTTATTTTTCCTCCCTTCTTTGTTTAAAAAAAAAACAAAACCATTCGGTTTTCCAAACAAACAAACCATTCAGAAAGAAAAACGTCACCTCATTTTCTTACACAGCCTCGCTTTTTAACACGGGAAGCATTTTACCCTTTCAAAATGCACGTATCCAACAGCATCTCACACTGAACGATTTCAAGGGCTTGTGCTTTAGAAATGAAGTCTGAGGACTTTTAAGGTACCTGGTTTTGGTTTATTTACAGCTTAACCTTTACTCCCTGAACATCCCGCCTGCAATCTCACATGGCAGCGGCTACGCTGAGGTAGGACGGTGGTGTGGGGACACAGGTGTGGGGACACTGTTGGTAACAGACACAGAGCTCCCACTGCTGAAGATGCACACAAGGAGGCAGGCTGAACAAAGGGAAACCTTCAGACAACCCTTTCCTCTGGGGTTGCCACTTGGAGTGAGTTTGGGGGGAAAAAAGGCAGGATACCAAGCATGGGTGACACCAACAAGCAGGTCACAGCAGGCCGTGGTCCCGGACTTCTGCGGCTGGTGGTTTTAGTGGAGGTTCAAGCATCAGGTACGACTGTGCAAAGGCCTCTTCAGCCAAGGAGAGAGTGCAGAGAGACGAGGCAGGAAGAAGTTTTGTGCGGAGTGAGCAGGACGGAACTTCTCTTGTAAGGAGTGGACGGATAAATGGTTGGATTGGCAGTGATGGCACGTGGAGAATACATGACTTCAATCAAATGATAAAGAGTAATAAGAGTTGCAGAAAACTCACGAGACCTGAGCAGCAGCATAATGACAGTTAACTGGAGAGAAAAGATCCCTGAGAGCAAAGCAAAATTCAGTACCATGAATGAAGGCTTTGTATCCTTCCGGGCAGCTCTCAAACTGGTCTGACAAAATGACCTTGTGGAAGGAGAACTTGGATTGACAGAGGCCCTTGTTCAACAGGCCTTCAGCGCTGGCACCGCTCCAGCAAGACCCTCTTGAGAGAGCAACTCATTTGGGAAGAAGTTGTTTCTTTCTACCTGAAAGGTGGGGAAAAACGAGGCACTTGCCAAAAATTAGTTAGGGTGAAAAAAACCCACCCAATCTCAGGCAGTCATAGAAAAGACATTGTGGATTTGAGTTTGGGTTGGTTTTTTTCTAAGGACTGTTTAAGTATTGTGATTCTAAGTTAATCATCGCCATAAGGTGACAGCTTTTTACAGTCAATCTTAACCTCCTGCTACATTTTCTGTCTCTCAACTTTGCTTCCTCCCCAAGAACAGCTGTTCAGCATCTGTTGGCATCATTACTAGAGTAACTAATCCCTAATTTAAAAGCAGGCGTTATTAATTTAAAATAAGCAACAGAGAAGTAAGACTTACATATAGTACAACTGCATTTAACCATCCCTTAACCTATCCAACAGAATTTTAATGCCGAGTGTCAAATGCCAGTCCAAGACATGATAGGAAGAGACAGTTACATCCCTAACACAAGACAGTGCCAGTGCTGCCATTCTCCTGGGATGTCAGGAAAAGTACTCTTTGTTTTCCCACTCTACAGGTAGTTTTAGTTGGAAAGAAACAGACTGTCACCAGAAGACCACTACCTAAGGTCAAGGTATATGAGACTCATTACAAATAGGTATCCCCAGCTTCAGGTAAATAGAAAACATTTCCCAAGCGTGTAGTGATGTAAATCTGAGAGTTCTGGGCTAAGGTAACTTAAGACTCAAAGCCAGAATCATTCCTCATTTTGTTGTCAAAGTTTATCATCTGTGGGTTGCCATCACTCCCTAGTTGCGATCCTGTCTGTCATTGCTGAGGGCGCAGGCTGGCTGGTAAATTCTCTCAGTCATAAATACTGCAAGCAATAAAGTACCTACTACTCTCTTCAGATACTTGTTTCTTGATACCATGACCAATTCAGGCTGTCAAATTTGTGCTGCAGTGCAGCCCACTTGTCATTGTTCCACTTCTCCTCTGTGTACCTAGTTAAAATAAGTTAGAGCGGTCCAAATACATCCCTTTCTTTTTGGATTTATACTTGTAGCTGAGTAGTCATTTGGTTATTTCATATTTCAAAGCTTTTCTCAGTCAGTCCCTCCAATTCACCAGTCATTTTGGTGGTTCAAGCTCAGTCCTCTGCAGTTCTGCAACAGTTTGCAGGTGCTTAAGTGTTCACCCCAAGTGCAAGTGCAGAAACTCCTGAATCTTTCCCCAGGAGTGTTCCTGTGCGTGGGCGTGTGCTTTGCTCTCTCCACCCCCCAGAACAGGCACCCCCAGAACACGATCCAGAGCTACCTGACAAAACGGAGTAGAAGGAGGATCGATTCGGTGACCTGCTCCTGGATAGCTCAAGAGTTCAAAGTTTTCTTTCCCATGCTGGCGTAGACGCCCGATTGCCAGCTCAGCATATAAGGAGCTCTTCCACACACGATCGTCTTCCCCTACCACTAAGAGAAAGTGACCTTTTGCTTTTTCAACAGGGATCACACAAGGAGAATTAGCAGGATTTGTTGGGTCATCCAGAGCTTCAAAAGTGTCAAATACACCAGCTTCAGAAACACTGACCTTATTCATATCAAAACGCAGCCCAGGCAGAGTCATCTCACCATAATGGAGGTCTGCAACTGTGTTTGAACTACAGCCAGAGATACAGACAGCAGCCACTACTTCTGGCAGGAAGGTGATCATGGAAAGGGCTAATTCTGCCCCTTTCCCAGTCCCAATCACTCCGACTCCTGGTCCTTTCACCTTCAGATAAGATAGGAGGTGGGGAAGACAGGAAGAAAGGAATTAAGAAAGTATACATTCTAATGGGATTAGCCATTAAATACGTTTGTTGTGTTATTAAAAAAAAAACAAAACAAAACCAACCAAAACCAAACAACCCAAGGAAAAGAACAGGTTGATTATTGATGTGACCTGTTGGAAAGCTACAGCCTGGACCCTAGCTCCTCCCTCTGTTTAGTGTCTCATTTTTCAGAGCCAAAAAGAGCTGTGAAATCCCACAAAATAACACAGACAAGCACAAAAATTACCATCATTTGGACCCCACCTAGTCCCTACTGCATATTTTGATGCAAATATTTTCTCTTTTTCCCAAAACAGGCAGCAGGAAATTCAAGCATAGTCTATTGCTCTATACGTCTCAGTCTAATAAAGTAACCTCACAAATGACACCTGAAGGATTAGGTAAATAGTATTTAGTCTTGTCCTTTTCTAACCTGGAAAGTAAAACTGAAAGCAATATCCCAAGTCATCAAATCCATTCCTTTGCTGACTGTTGATCAGTTTTGTATCATCCTCTCTGCTTTCACTTTAGAAAATCCCATCTTTATCACCACTGCTCCTGTTCAGAGGATATTCCACCCCTTCACTCTTCTAATGATCAGGAATATTGCAGTTTCCAGCATGAATTTATTTAACAGACAGTTTGTGCTGGAGGAAAAAAAAATAAATCCCTGCCACCACTTGGGCATGACTGCCGAATCCTCCCTTGTCCTGAGAGATGTCTCATTACACTCACCTTCGGGTGACGCTGCAGGAATCTAGCTGCCTCCTCAAAGTACTCAAGTTTGAATTCTTTCATGACCTTAGGCAGATCTTCAAAGTCAAAATATGGCAGAGAAAGGGCAGCAAAACCACGGGTAGCCAGGAGGCTGGATCTAAATTCAATCAAACCTCCTTCATCACCATACATGTCAATCACTCCTGGAAATGGGCCATCCCCTGTATTAAAAAGAAGAGGTACAGAGGACAAGTTATCAAAGAGGACACTAAAAACTGTCTGGTGAAGAGTAAACATCAAAATGCAGAAGGCTTGAGACATTTTCTATTAATACTCATTATTTTTTTTCCATTTGCACAGCAGAGATTAGAGATCCTAGGAATAGGTCCTTACGTTCCTGTAAAAATATGCGAACAGTTAAACTTGGTTTTTAAAAAGAAACCGTTCTAAATGTTTTTTTTTTCCAATGGTCTTAACCTCCCACTCTCAGGACAATCATACTCTAAATCAGCTCTTTTCCCACAAAGAAGCCATACCTTATTTAGCAAAGTGCGAGCTCATTACTAATGAGGCAAGAGCACTGAGCCCTGAAAGTCAATTCTACAAAACTTACGCAAACTCTGGAATAAGGTGCATTGAGCAAAGCACAGCAAAGAAACACCCATTGCTACATGACATTAACTGGACTTATTATCTCTGTCTCAGCATCAGCACTGCTGGCAGCAGAACTGCTACTGCAGATATGAAGAAACAGGGTAAAATTGAGAGCTTTACGAGTGCGATGACTGATATATAGATAAACATGCCTCTACAGGTGTACAATTAGTCCCACAAAACTGCAAAAATAATGAGAATCACAGTTTTATGCGAGCATGCTTTTGCAGCCAAGGTCGTTGTGATATCGCTGTATGCCATGCCAGCAGATCTTGAGTTAAAAGGCTAAGGATATACCTCTGGGGACTAAAGACCCCAGGCTGGCAATTTCTTTTTTTACTCCTTTTTTCTTGGCCACCAGATGTCACCACTGATGTACTTGGATCCAGCTCCCTATAACTATCTCAGAAAAAGTACCTGCTTGTGCAAGATTGGGTTCACTCTCTGACATTACCTATATGCAATAAAAAAACAAAACCAAAAAAACAAAACCAAAAACCAAACAACAAAAAGATGACCTCTGGCGTTTCAAGGTGCTTGAGAAAATGAAGTTTTGGACAAGACATATTAGATGGTGGAAACCTCCTAACTTAAAGCATTAGGAAGTCAGAAAAGGACTGAAACATGCTTTTGCGTTTTTTTTTCTTTCAGTTCTGACATTTTTCACAGAAGTTCGATATTCTGCTGTAGAGAAAATATGTCTGGATAAATTTATCATAATCTCATGATCAACAGTAACATTTAGCTAACAACAGTCACCCTAGGTGGCTAAAAGAAAAAAAAAAAAAAGTACTCCTTCATTTATCACCCCTACCTGGAAAGCTTTCTAGCAAGAACATGTGATCAGAACACAGTCAAGCATGAATGCATTTCTGTCTCATGAAGACAACCTTTAACTTACACAAGGATCCTCGACTGCCTTCCTCAGTACCTACACATGCCCAAATATACAGTTTCGTAAAGCTCACTAAAAAGCAGGATAAAGTGGGTTAGACAACTTTAGTATTGCTTAAAAGCAAACCAACCCCCCCCATACCTGCAACACCTATGCCTGAATTGTGAAATCTTTTTCAATACTAAAATTGCAGTGTAAGTCCACTGATGTCATCTCACTTTTACTAAGAACAATTCACTTTTAAGATTCCCAGCTTAGTTATATTAAGATTTTTCCATCCCGGGAGCAAAGAAAGGTACGAATAGTAATGCTGTAACTGAATCTTCCATCAAGAAGGATGCCAGCGTCACTTAAGCAATGATTCCAGGCTTTTCCACACTATTACAATGTGAGACTTTCTAAATGGAAAAATGCAGTTCCACCTCACAGATCTCTGGATTCCCACTTAGCTCAGCAGAAATCCAGCTCATCCTCTAGGGCAGGATATATCAAAACAACCATGTCCCACTGATGGAAAATCCAGAATGCTGACTAAACATTTGATCTAAAATTCAAAGTTCAATCTCCGTTGTTTTTTTCTTCAGTGGACTTTGGATTTGTATCTAAATGGATAAAAAAATTATTGGTTTGGAAATCATTCACTGAAAATACTTAAATTCCTAATAAATGTAATGGTAATTACAGGATTTGCTGAATCAAGTAATTATAAATTAGAGGTAATATGGAGGGCAGTTGTAGTAGCACAACACTTGGGGACATACGAGAAGTTTAAATCACGGCTCAAGTGTACAAACACCATTATCAGTGAAAGGTTTCATTTTCCAACAGCACTAGCAGTCCACCAGAATCACACACCTCATAAAGCACAACCATCCCACCAGCAGAACAGGTAGAACTCGCTCAGAAATCTATTTTGCCTTTATACCACAGAACAACCGAAGTAACTCAATTATTAACTTAGCTTTGGCTCTCATGCAACAGAGGTGGAATAGCTATATTTTTCTAGAATCTCTTCCACTGCTCCGCTTACTGGCACATGTTTCACAGGGAAGCAAAACACCTTTTTGATTCAATCCGACTGAGGGCAAAATCACCGGGAGATTTAGCACAGGCTCCCACAACAAGGCGTTATCAGATTTCCTGAAAGTTACAGGTGCTGGTAGTCCAGAGAAACATCAAACCTACTGAAAAAAACGTAAACTGAGAGCAGCGACACGGTGATCTCCTTCATCCCTATTCTCACTTGGCTTCTGCCCGCCTCACAAGAGCCACCTGCCCCTGCCTGCCTGCCTGCCCGCTGCTGCCGATGAGGACCAGGCAGCGATGAGGACCAGGCAGTGTCCCCACGTACAAGCGGGCCGTGTCCCGACAAGCCTTTGGGAGTGTCTCCGCAAGATTTCAAGGGGACAGAAAAACCACCTGCCACCTGTCTGCAGGGCGGCGTTCAGATCTATTACGGAATATGGATTTCGCAAGTGCTGTCCTTGTTACGTCTTTCTTTTAAAAGAGACTTCCCTTGCTCTGGACGGAGGAGCCTGGGGCTCCCGCCGGCCCCAGGGCGCAGGTCTCCGGCCGGGGCACTCACCCGGCGGCAGGAAGAGGGAACCCCTTACGCCTCCCTCCTTCAGCCGGATCCTCCGCACGCCGGGGGCCGTGAACCACCTCTCCACCTCGGCTTTGGCCACCACCGGCCCGGGAATAGCGCCGGGATGGCTGTGGCCTTGGTGAACCAACATCTCCACTTTCATCGGGGTGCCGGTGCTGCGGGGAAGGAGCCGCTGGTACGGCTTCTCCATGCCGGCGGGGGCGAGGCTCCAGAAGAGCCCCATGGGCTCCACGCCGGTGTAGTCCCCGCCGTGCGAGGCGTCGGTGCCCAGGTGCAGTTCTCCGCGGCTGTCCGCCCTGTAGTGAGCGCACGACTGGAAAAGGCAGCCGCTCTCATCGGCCGCTACCGCCCGCAGGGTGACCGGCTGCCCCGGGCCCAGCCCCGCCACCCGCGTCTCCACCCGCTCGTCCGCCAGGCCGGCGGCGGGGGACACGGCCAGGCTTACAGCCCGCCTCCGCGGCGGGGGCTGGAGCGGCGGCGGGACGCGGCACAGGGCCCGCGCCGGGGTCCGGGCGGCGGCAACGACCGCTCTCCACATGTCGGCGTCGGGTGGGCGAGAACCGCCGGGGCCAACGGCAATAAGGCAGGGCGGCCGCCGCCCCCGGCAGGCAGCCTCAATCGAGAGCGGAGCCCCGCCGGGGCGGCGCGTTGTTAGGGCGACAGAGCGGGGCCGGGGCGGGGGCGCGGGAGCCCGGGCGGC
>JAOXJM010000041.1:26873586-26890483 GCA_026413425.1 Tringa solitaria
GGGCCCGGCGCAGGTGGAGCCCGCTGGGGGGGAGGGCGAAGGCCCGGTGGGGAGCCCCGATCCGCTGCCCGCCCCCTCCCGGGGGAGCGACCCCCGGGGCGCTGCCGCTTCCTGGTCTCCCTCTCCCGGGGCCGCCCGTGCCTGCGGTCTCTCCTAGGCCTTGAATCCCGGCCAGGTTTCCCTCAGAGGGTCCCTCCGGCGCGGCCGCTCCCGGGCCGGCTGCCGCCCTGCGCGGCGCTTTGTATCGCCTCCCGCCCCTGCCCGCGGCCAGCCCGGAGGGGGGGGGGGCGGGGGGGGCGCCGCGAAGTTTGGGCTTCCCCGAAAATCCTCCGCCGGGGCTGGGAAGTTTGGGAGGCGTCGGGACGAGCCCGGTCGTCGGGACGGCCCAGCCCCGCCGCGGGAGTTACCGGGTGTGTGTGTGTGAGGGGGGGAGGGCCCCCCGTTAAGCAGCGAAAATCGCCGCTTTTCACCCCCCGTTGGCGGCTGCCCCCGGTCCCTTTCTGCCCGTGCAGCCGCCCGCCGGGCTGCACAAAGGAAGGGGCGGCCGGTTCGGCTCCGTCGGAGGGATCGGTGAGCGACAGCGTGGTCGGCGGAGGGGCTGCCGTGTGCCCCCCGGGGGGAGCGCTGGCCGAGGGGGCGAGCATCCCTTCCCCGGGGCTGTCGGTAGCCGGCGAAGGGTTAAAAAGGGGCAGCTTCTGTTTGGAATGCGCTTAACTCCCATTTTATTGCGCTTATGGAGATGAACAGCCGTCAAGAACGAAATGATGCATCCCTCGGAGGAGGGTTAATGTCTTGCAGCAGCTCCGGTCTACAACTCCTTCGGTCCAGTAGATTTATGTAACCCGCTCATTAATGGTTTATGAAGCGATAAGGGAGCTTTTGGGTCGGTTTCTGTGTTTTCAAGGTTGTTGTCAACGTTTCTTAATTCAGCTGTCCAGAGTAGGAGATAATGATAACCGTAAGCAGCGTCTGATTGTACCGTTGAAGGGGTTTTGTTTTGTTTTGCTTTGTTGTTCTGTATTTTTGACCTTCCTGCCTCTCCAGACGGGCTCCCAAATGAGGAGAGTGGGTAAAATGGAAGGCATAGTCATTCTGTTTGGGTACAATATTACTCTAGGTATGGCTTGTAGCAAAAAGTGTAAATATTTAAATGGATTTTTGACTCATCAGTTCTATTTGACTTATTGATCTATGGTTACTGTTAAAACGATCTTTATGATTATGCAGAAGTTAATAGTTACCATAGAGAAACAGTATTGTTTTTCTGCTCATCAGTGTGTGTTTTCCATTTCTTCATCTCTTGGCAATTCTCTGTGGAAATGCTGCTTTTTTTTCCCTTAGCAAAAATCTTACAGAAGAAATAAAATATAACGTGAGCAAAGCCAAAAAAGAAAATAATTTGAGATGTGTACATCCTTGCCTGTGATTCCCAAACTCTTCTGATAGCCTGAGTTATCCTTCAGTAAACTCTTTTTAATCTGTAATTGAATAAGGTGTTGGTTTTAAGCCTCAGTGAAAACCCTGATTTACAGAACCTGAAACATAACACATCAAAGAATTTTTTTCCTGAAGTATACATATGAAATGCAATTCAAATCAGCCATTTAAATCCTTATTAGCGGAAAATTTATTTTTCAGCCTGGGAATTACTTTCCTGCGTTTATTACTTCTCTTAAATGTGTGGAAACTGAAGATGCATGTAAACTGGACAGAGTAGACAAGTTTGTTTATCTTCTCACCCTGGCATTGTGAAACTCTCTGATTTTTAGTAGCTGACAGCATTATGCATTTAGGAAGAAACAAACCCCTAAACCAACAAGCCACGCCGGGCTTTTAAAACTCGCAAGACTTCTGAGTATTACATTTTGCAGTTTGATATAGCTGCTTGGTGTCAGAATGGTCTGTAAGTACTTTTCTTTCCTGCCATAATGAGCGTGGTGGGATAAAAACTTTCTGAAATGAAGTCCTTGCTTCGCCAGGAAAAGGGGCTATCAGGAAAACATGCTGTAGATTTTTTTTATCGTGTGCTCATAAGAGCTTGTTACACCACCGTACAACATTCTTGAATTCTGCCTATAGCTGTTTTTAGTCTACTGGTAATATTGGTGGAGCTGCATAACATTGGACAAAAAAAACCCTAAATTGCCCTATTGCTATAGAAATTATATCTTCTGCACTCTAGAAAAGATCTTTTACAGAATCTCTCAGGTAAGAGATTCTCATGGCAGCCTGAGCTGGTTTAATTGCTGACTTTGGGGTCCTGTCCTACTTCTTGCATTCATCTGACGCTCTGCTGACCTTGCTCTTTTGGGGGAGGGAGGGGTCAAAGGTTATTTATATTCTTATTTTGCCAGTTTATAAAGCAAGCTTGGTTTAAACTAATGTGAAATCATGGCCTTAATCTTGGTTTTGAAGTTTATGTTGATCAGTAACCATATATTAAAATTATAGTTTACTTGTTCAGTCCAGGCATCTCAATTTTACTGAGTGACAGAGCGTGTGTCCTTTCTTTTTCTACAGAATACCAAACATAAACTCAATCAAGCTAAGACTTGCCATGTCCTCTACAGCCATGTTGCTGCATTACCACCAGAGCAGTTTTGATTTCTCTGGTGGTGCTTTCACCAAAAAGGAGCTATTTTTCCCCATTAGTCCTTCTTCACCGGTCCAGCTGAAAACAGTGGTACAGAAAAGTGTTGAGCAGTTGGAACAACTGCCTGAGCTGGCTGACTTCATGGCCACGCAAATGGGCTGCTTGCATAGGAGGAGGCTGTGACCACTCTTTTCTGAAGCAGCTCTATTTTGGTTTTGCCTAAGCTTGCCTAAACTTGGCAGTTTAAACTGGGGCTGTGGTGGTCCTGCCGCCTCCTTTACTGTGCATCTTTCCCTGCTGGCAACGAAGCCTTTGTGGTTGTGAGTTAAGCAGAGTCAGGGACTTAATGAGGCTGGTAATGAATTGCTTTTTTGTTTTGTTGGATTTTGGCTGGATCATGTTTCTGAACTGGCTGACCATCCAGGTCAGGGACCTGCGATGGGACTTCCCGTTGAAGTGAATGAGATAGGGGGTGGGAGATAGGGCCATAGTAGCTCTGATTTAAATTTCCATGAGCTTTTCTGGAACTGTACCTCTCCATCAACATGACCTGGGTTAATAAAGACCGATAGCAATGTTTTAAGATGTCTTGGCTGATAAAACCTCAAATAAACTGGAGAGTGTTCTGCTTTTCTCAGCTGGTGCGTTGATGTGGGTGGTAACAGTGGCGAGTGGAGGATGAGGAGCTGGGGAAGCACTGTAGCATCAGACTGACACAGCTGTGTCTGGAAGATGATTTGTTCACATCTTAATTGTGGGATCCATCAAATACCCATTTTGAAGTGGTGTTCTTTGCAGTGTATAGCTAAAGCAGATGTTGCATCAGAAAGAAGAAAACTTTCATAACAACCAAGATCAAGAAGACTGTTACACTGTCCAGGAGGCACTGGGTTGTGTTTTTTTCCCTTTTCATTTTTATTGACTGAGACTCACAAGTATTAAGAGGCTGCCATCAGTCCAGAAGTATAAATGGCATCACGTCACGTGTAACTGCGGTTACACATTCATCCAGAATCCTTTTAAGTGTGTTGTAGGAGGTACCTCTGTGAAAACTTGAATTGCTTTGTTCAGTACTTGTCCTTACAGAGTAATTCTCTGTAGACTCCTGGTGTTCTGTAGTTATCAGATGTGATGGCTTAAAGATGTTTCTGGATAGTAATTTATATATCTTCTGTTTCTGCAGAGTTGTGACTGGAAGTGTGTCAGGACAAATGATTTGTGTGTGAGAAATTGGCTGAAAGAGAAGTACGGATGCCAAAATGTAAAGGTGCTCTTGAGGAAAATGTAAAGTTGTTCATTTCAGAGTTTGTGGGAGGGGTATGGTCATAAAAAACCTCTTGGCTTCTTTGAGTGCTGAATCTGTAGGATTTTTGAGATTCTGCTGGTGACTTTTGATACTGAAGCCAGAAACAAAGTTATTAGCCTTCTAAGTGAAGTAGTGGTTTCAAATACAGTGTATTAAGACTTGGACCAAACTGTTCGGAATTTTTTCTGGTTACCTTTCATTTTCTAGGAAACAACGGTCTGGAACTTCCTGGTGAATAGGATTGTAAACAATACTCTTTAATCTTAGGTATACCCAGAGAGTTTATTAATCAGAGCTGCTTTCTGTAGGTACGTACTTGATCATTGGCCTGGGCTGCTTCACAGGGCACAAATCTTGGAGCTACAAGTAGTTCTGAGGGTATTAAAAAAAAAAAATATACTGGTGTGCTTGGCCAGAACCACTCTTACTGTATGCTGACTGTTCTTAATCTGGATGGGACCATTTTTAATCAGTTTATTTTTCTAGGGAAAAAAAAACCACAAACGTTAAGGGTCTGTCTTTCCGTCTGCTTTTAATGTTGTTTAAACTGGATTAATGCATCTCAAGCACGTGTCGATGCTCCACTCTCAGCGCAGAACTGATTTTAGGCTGTTAAAGAAGCTAATTTCCATAACCCACCAGGTATAGAGGTACCTTGGCTTCACCAAGGCTGTGCAGTTTGCTGATGGCACTGCCAAACTCTCCTCCTTACTCAGTTTGCCTTGCGAGTGCTTAGTGGCTGTTAAATGCCTGGGTCTGTAGTTAGCGGCTATCTTTGTGTGTTGACTTAAAATTTTGAGTGAGGACAGTCTGCTTTCAAGGCATTAATTCATCATCTGCTGAAGTAAAAATCCGTGGAGACGTGGAAATTTGTTTCCGTGCGGAGGAATGACACAACAAGAAACTTGGTTCACAATTGATATAGGCCGGGTCTAACTCTTGTTCAGTAACTAACGGTAAGAGTGTGGATTTGTATTTTCACTTTCTATGCACAGTATGAGGGGAAAAGCAAGTATATTCCGTCCTTCCTTCTAAATGTGTTTAACAGTAAACTTCTAATTTTGTTATTGGATGTTTTTTTCTGGAACTCGGCAGCACTAGGCCAGTTTACGTGAAGCAAATACCCAAATACCATAGTCCCATGAAACTTAATTGCTGGTTTGTCCTTTTGCTCTAATGCTTGTTTCTTACTCAAAGTAATAACCTAAATTCTGTGGAAAATAATCAGTGGCTACTTTTTCTTATGAGAAGATGGTTGATACTCATTTGATTTGTGCAGGTCACTGTAACTTCAGGGCTACAGACCCGTATAGGCTGTGCTCTGGGGGTTGTGGCTGCCTCATGTCTCAGCAGTGGGATAGATGAGTTCTGCGGCCTTTTCATCTGCTCTAATAATATGTATTTATAATGTATATATTTTTTTAAGGCTGGCTGTTTTATTGTCAAAGTCTGCTTAACGTGATCGTTCTGCTGACTATTTTTCATTTGCAAGAATAAGACGTGATGCTGTTTTCAAAAAGCCCGTGAGGCTTAATCTGGTCTAAAAAGCCCGTGAGGCTTAATCTGGTCTAAAAAGCCCAAGAGTTTGCCTATGATTAAGGTGGGTACTAGCCAAGGTTTAGTGCTTTGTGCTGGGCCAGGGTTACTGTATGGGCTCTTCCTTGTAGTTGTGATCAATGCAGAGTCCGTGTTTATGTCGAGTCATCACCTTTGAGTATATCACCCGTGTGTCAAATTCCCAAACCCAGCCTGAAAATACCATGTATGAGAGTTAGAGGTTTAAGGTCTTACATAGATTGGATTTTATAGGATTCAGTGGTGGTGATACTGGTTTTGCTTTTTGTATTTTAGCAGAGGTTTACTGATCTAGTGGATTTTTGGGGTTTCTTTCCTCTGCCTCTCCCTCCCCCCAGTGAATTATCAGTAGTCTAGTTAATAGTCAGAATTAATTATGTGTACTCTGTATTAACAGGCCTTGAACATGATCAGAGGTTAATTTAATACTGAATGTTCAATTTTGCTTGTGTCTGTAAATTTTGGTATTATCTCCATAGGTTGCAGTGTCTACGTGAAAAGCATCTCTTATGCAACATGCTCTTTCTTTAACTGGATTTGCACGGGGTGGCTTTGAAAGAGTGTCATGACATTTGTATACATATTATTTATTTACACATTGGGATGACTTGCTCTTTTTTTTTTTTTTTTAAATGTCATGAATTTGTTTTTCAGAGACTGTTTGTTTGTTTATAGCGCCTCTCAACTGTGCAATGCCTGGATTTTCCTACCTGAAGAAAGGAGGCTGTAAAAAGCCACTCAGTCTCTGAGCAATGGGGCAGCGCTGTGTGTTTCTCTGAGGTCGGTAGCAGGAAGCCAGCCTCCTGCAAGGCAATGAAGGATTGCCATTCAGTAGGACTCTATCTTTTTGCCAGGATATTTAATGAAAGCTTCTAAAGAATAAAGTAGTGGTTTTTATAACATTTTCATATAGCTTTTCATAGTTGATTTTATATATATATTTGATCTAAGCTGTGTCTTGGATTTACTCTATACAGCTGGCAAATAGAGTCACTGAATGCTTTGTCAAGCTGTGTGTGTTTTGGATGGGTGCATCATACTAATATTGAATATGGACTGTTTATCATTTCAATTAAATGTCTGTAATAGCATTATTTGTCTCTATCTCTCTCTCTCTTTTTTTTTTTTCCCTTCAGTTTTTATTTCGTCTGGGCAAATTCTGCCCTGCTGTCTTAGATGGTCCAGAGACTCCACACTGTAATGAATGGGATGATAACTAAGTTAAGTAATTTCTGTGCTGCCTCCAGGAATAGCACAGTGGCACCACGTCAAGATAATTTTTAGGTTTTATTTTAGCCTTTTACCAACCTGAATACTTTGTGCCTTGGATTTTCATAAGGGACACTCAAAAGTCTGTGAGTGTTATCCTTCAAATAAGGTCACTGTTATTTGTTCCTCAATACTGCAATACAAATGTTCATAATTGTTCAAAGGCGTTAAATGAAAGCCTGTAAGATTGGCTTGGCACAAGGTTGGAACAGTAAAACTACATAAATATTTCTTTGCTGTCTAGCGAGGTAGGGTCTACCCCTTTAAAGAGATCTATGTGTAGTACTGTCTGAAAATTTTCCTCATGCTTAAAAGTACAAAATTTGTTTCTCTGAAATGACCTTTATTGCTTAAATGCAGAATCTTAGGTAGCTGTTGATACAGACATAATATGGTTTCATGTCCATTACCTCACATTTCAGACTTGGTCCTGTACTTCAATTTTATTTTCAGTTGTACTCAGTTATTCTCTGTGTAATTAACTCTTGCTTTGGACACCATTGACTTTGCATGCAAGAGTTTGTTCTCAAGGTAGTCATATCCACGTAGTGTTTGGTATCTTGTCCATGCACAGAACAGGAACGTAACTGGGACTAGAGAAAGTCAGTGTGGTTTGCCTGCCTACAGTATTTGTTGACTTAAAGCTGAGGACCCAATTCTACAAATCTTACAGAGTAAACAATATTCATCATTCAAGTGGGGGAAAAAAAAAGAATTCAGCTCTAACACACACTCATTTAGCAACTGCTAAATTGCTGTTCTGGTACTTTACATTTAGTTCTTATTTTCTTCTGAGGCAGGCAGTGCTGAGGTAGAAAGACAGATACACCAAATGCAGCAAGGTCCTGTGAACTGTGGCCATGCTATCCTTGTTTTGAAAATCTTATGTATGATAAGGAGGTTGATTGAAATAAATATTTTTTGAGGAAATTCAGGATGAAAATATGTCTGAATCTGTGTTAATTTCTTAATAATATACTGCAGTGCTTTGCTGTGAATGAGTATGGTCACCTGGTTAGAAAGAACCAGTTTTCCACAAAACAGCTTACCTTCTGTTGGATGCTGTCTGTCACCTGCAGGAATTCGGTTGATTTCATAGTTTATTACTCCCTTTCATCTCCTGCATTTCAGAAAAATAAATTGGGTATTCAGAGATAAGAAACTTTGGAAACGTGACGTGTCCTGGAATTGTCTGAGATGCTGGATCATGACTTATCTCCAGACTTGCCTGATGATGGCTAAGTGGCTTGCACTTCTGAATTGCAGTTAAGCATCTGGGGACTGTTTGATTGTATGTTCCTTTCTTGAATTGAATAAACAATAAAAATGATTTCTGTTTTCCTGTAGTTTTTTTTTCACTGGGATCAGTTCCCCATTTCCACTTCTGCAAGCTCTAGCACTGGAGCTTTGGGTGGGGGAGAAAGAGCAGAGGGGCTGTGCTGTTTTCCTAAAAGGAAGTGACACGGGTCCAGTGCATACGGCTAATGAAACTATGAGCTAGTGAATTTTGGAAGTGGTCCTGCCGGCCTCCCTCACCCTCAAAAGGTCCCACCTGAGGTGAAGATTATGTATTTGGGAGCTCTTTCTCCAGAGTTTCTTCTAGATGCATCAGTGATCTCCACATAGGAGAGAGGCCACCAGTAACATGGCATGACAGCTCCGTGCCTTCAGTGGAGAGACATCTGTAACTCTGGTTGTGTGAGCAGCCAGCTGCTGGTAGGCTTGCCATAGGATGTAGGTTTTGTAGGTGACAACATGTCTCAAATCCATCAGTGAGGGTAGATCTCCTGACTGTTACCCTATCGTCTTGCTGCCTGCTTCTCGCAGATGGCAAAATGTTGATTAGCCAAACCAGCTGGGTTGTGGTCATTGCCTACAGGTCTTGCTCCCCATGTAAGGTGTTGCAACCCGCTGGCCAGACTGAGTTCTGTCCTCTCGTGTAACAGCCTTAAAAGTATGGGTTTCTGCAAGTAAAAGCTGTGCAGCCCCCTAACCACACATAAATAGTAATAGTTGAATGGATATCCTGCTTTTTACGGCATTAGATCAGGTGGGAAATGGAACCAATTGGTGCGGACAAAATATAGGGAAATGCTAAAATGAGGTGGTTGTGAAGATACAGTTTATCTTGCTAAAGATAATGTTACCTTAGGGAAACAATCCCAGTAGTGCCCCAATCTTCCTTCCTTCAGATTTTACACATTGAAGGGAAACCTTCATTTCTTTTATGGAGCTAGGCTATGGGGTTGGGTTTTTGTTCCCCTTGACGTGTCCCTGGCTCCAGTTACATCTAAAAATGTGCTTACTCCACTCTTCTTAATGTGGCTTCTATGCAAATGATTGCTTATTGTTCAGTTTACTGCTTCAGTATCTAGGTAAATTCTGCATAAGCTTCCTTTCCACATTCAGAGGGTCTTTCAGCTTTCTAACGTGCATCTTTCTGCTGTGAGACGTATCACATGTATAACAACTGATTAGTTGCAATGACATTTCCCTTTATCTTCATGAAATAGCTAATGATTTGTTGACTCATCTTTCTGAGATGGCATTGCATCCGGTCTCGTTTTGTGCAGAGATACTAGATCAATCTACTGTGAATTGCTGTCCCAGTTTCTTCAGTGGAAAGGGACTGGCATCTGTCAGTCCTGCGTCATATCCCTCCCAAATCCTGAGGACTGCTGTTCTGTGGTAGGTGTAAAATGGTTACAGCCGTAGTATTTTGAAATTCAGGTTAGAATTAAATTCATCTTCCAGGACTTGATTTCAGATAATACTTTGTGGCGTTTGTGGGTATCACCAGCAGTTCACGACCAAAAATTGTATTTTTACACTGCACTTTCCTTGTTTTACCGTGTGGTGCAGCGTTTATAAGGCATGGATGGATGGCTGGCAGGGCTCTGAACAACACTGGCTTAAAGCTGAAGACCTAATTCTTAGGGCATTCTGTTTTCAGAAAGTGGGGAATGGTGCCAGCACAAAATACGCTGGGAACTGCTTCTCTCCACATGGAACTGTGAGTAGGACTCAGGACTTAGTAGCTCTTAAGATCTAAGCAAAGGAGTTTGTTGAATTCTGGTAATTCTTAGCTCTTTCTTCTTTTAGGCACGTCAGAATGATTGAAGACAATTATGAGTTTAGGGAGGTAGCAAAGATGATCTTGGGTTTTGGGGTTTGTTTTGTTTGTTTGTTTGTTTTTCTTAGAAGCACATATTATGCATTTTCATCCTTTAAAACCAAACAAATAGTAGTCATCCTGTCAGGTGTCATTATGGAGTACTTGCTTAGCTTCAATAGCCTGCTTAAAAAAAGAAAAAGATAATGTTCCCCTAGTAATCCTGGTATGGAGTGTATGGACATCAGTCTCATTTATGTTTAGGTGCCAAAGCCAACTGCATTACTGTATTAAATTAGTTATTGCGTAATTCTGTGTTTACTTCGGTGACTTCATTATCTGCTGTTTTAAGTTTGTAACTGGGTTACAGAAGTTCCTGGGCTTTAATGCTAGTTCTTTCCTTTCGTGCAATTTAGAAGTTGTTTCTGTTTTCCTGAAGATAGGAGTTCATGTCTCCATACGCCCCTCACAAGTCTTTAGTCTCAATAACATTTGTAAAGGACTTAACCAAGAGAGGTATTATTAATATATATTATTTTCTTAGTTATAATTTCCTAATGGAGTTAGGCTCATTTAAGTTCAGACACACGGAAAATGTGTGAGGTGGTTACTGTTTAGATTGTAATATATTTCATCACTCTTGGTCTTGTTCATAGCAAAATTTTGGAAGTTCTTTGTGTCCATTTAAAGGTTTTATGACTCATCTTTTTGGAAACAGAAATACCATTTATGGTTTATCTGAAAGGTGATCAGAATGGTTTCATATGCTTAAAATTCCCCTCGATTTTGTAGTAAGTCTATATCATTGTGTAGTGGTTTTTAAGGAAGTAGCAGAATGTTTCTTTACTGTGACTAATAGAACATCTGAATATCAGAAATTCAGGTTAACAGGAAAGGGGAGAGGCAGGACAGTAGCAGATTGTATAATTCTGTGTCCAGTCAGTGAAGTAAATCCAATGTGTAGGACTCATTCAAAATACAATTCTTGTCATATGCAGAAAGTAAAGGATGTTGAAGAAAATTGCAAATTCTTTGCTGATTTTGCAAACTGAAATGTTCCATGGTGAGGCACAGGGTTGATGGATCCTATTCCTCCCCCTTTTTTATTTTCCTTAGTCTTTTCCCAGAGAAACTTCAAGTGGAGAGGTGCAAGTTCTCTTAGTGAAAGACAGACTTCTGAGATCTGGCTTAATTTTTATTTTGTTCTACAGATCCATTTGCTAATATGATATTTGGGGTTAAATCCAGAAGGCTTAGATTTTGTAACGTTAACGTTTAGGTCCTTGGCATGCCAGACTCAGGGTTGTGAATCATGTTTTGGTTCTCTTGTGTGGTGCATGGTGGCAGGTTAGGAATGCAAGAATCTCCTTGAAAAGGAAGGGTATTTACTGCTCAGGTTAGAAAATAAAACACAGAGGAGACTCGAGTCCTCTTACTTTCTGGGGTTAAGGTGCCACACTCTGAGCTGCAAGATGCTTATAACCCTTGGGATTTATAGTTGTAAGCCTCTTTTGAAGTTTAAAACATTTCTGTGGTTCATGGGTCATTCCTTCTAAAATACCACTGAAGGAGGTGGTAGAAGTGCCTCTAGGCAGTGTTATGACATTTGGAGGAACAGCCCAGGGTGTGAGCTGTAAGCTCAAAAATGTATTTCCCAAGCAGGTCCTGTTCACTAACAAGTATTTTTGACACTACAGAGGATATCTAAGGGGCATCTCATGAATTGTTAACCTGACTGCTGCCACTGGAAGAACTGGTCACATTGCCCGTCGTGTGCTTCTGCTGCATCTTTTGTGTTTGACTTTTTTGTAAACCATAACTGTTCGATGAAACTAGCAAAAAGTGAGTATTTTCTGCTGCTGTGATGAGTTGAGTTGTCTCCAAGTGGTCTGGCAAATGCTGATAGAAGTGAGAAAGGGAACTAGGGGGAGCAACAGGCAGTTGGATTGGTCCAGCCACCTCCTGCAACCCGGCCTTAAATGTGAAGGGATTGTAGTTTACATCGGTCCAGGTTTTCCAGTACAGGAAATCAAGAAGATCCGATGCAGTGGATTAAACCTAGGTCAGCCTTCCCTGTGGAAGTGGCATCCCGTGTTTGGGATGGTAGGAGAGCCAAAAGGTTGTTTGGGTGGGGAGGGAGGGGGAAGTCACACAAAAGTAGTAAACAAAAAAGTACAGTGTTTCAACTTTTATGAGGGGGAAGTGTTTTATGTCATCACTTTGAAGAGGTTCCTCATTCCAAAACAAGTAATAGAAGATACACTGGACTAGAGATTTGGGCAAAGGCAAGGATGGCTTTCCAGCTTAGTTGTCAGGGCTCTCTTCTGAAGGAAGAGAGGATGGTGGAAGCTGTGGTGACTGACTTGATGACTATGGGGATTTTTTTTCCCCCTTTTTACTTTTTTAACGTATAGCTGTAACACTCTTACTTGGTATGTGTGGTTTTTTTTGGCTTTGAATGAGGGTTACTTGGTCAAATGGCAGGTAAGTTGGTGTTAGGTGGGTAGTGGTGGGGAAGTACCAGCTCTGAGGAGATCTGTCCCTCGTGGCCATGATTAGGCAACAAGTGCTGGGCTTGCATGGGAATAGGCTCGTTAGAGAACTTCACTTACCCAAAAGCTTGAGCAATGGCAAACTTTAGGCTGTGAGAAGAAGGATGTTATTGCTCGTGGGCCCTCAGTGTCTGTTTTCATCTCGCCCCATTGCTGACTGCCCTTGTCTCTGCCTCTCAGGGGAAGGAAGAGGAACCTCTTACCTGCCTGGGAGACTTATTTGTGTCAGGAATTGCCTCTTACAATACAAAGAGCTCAGTAAGCATTAATTTTTTGGGACAGATGCTGTCATGGAGATAAGCATTCATATGTTAGTTTCAAAAATTTCTTCATTTAACTGGCTTTGGCTTTCAGAAAGGCTGAATCAGACATAGCACAATTTGTATTTCTCTGCTTCAACCCCCGAGGCACCGGCAAGTGGAGGTGCAGCCCCTTGCCCCTGACTGTTCAGTGCAGTAAAAGTCTGTATTTCACTTGTTAAAGATGTGGAACCGTGGATTCACTGTATCTAACCTGTTAGAGGCTGTAGCTGTGACATGGTCGCTCTGTTACTGTGTTCTGTGTCACTGAGGCATCGAGTCAATACCTTTTAATGTTAACTACCACTTACCTTTATAGCAAAAGGGTATAAGGGCACGAGGTACCCATGTCTGCACTGGTAATGTTGTAGCTGATTTATCAGGCTGTTAGTCCCCAGATAAGGTCTGACAAGAGTATAGAACTTCTGGGGGGGAAAGAAATTGTTAACTTTAAACAGACTGTGCAAGGAAACCTAAAGTATAGCTGAGCTCAATTATGGTTGAAAACTCATCACATGCACTGGTTATTAGTGAGGTAAACACCTTGTATTTATGGAAGAGCTAAAGAATTGTAGCCATGAAAGAAATGCTGTATGATTACAGACTCAGTAAAATTTATTTGGGTAGGAGGAAGCGTTTAATTTCAGTCTGCTCCAGCCAACTTTTCTGTAATACTCTGTAATGCTAAATGCCAAGTAATCACTGTTTTTAAAAGTTATTTTGAAGTAAACTTGCATGTTACATATAACTAAGGAGAAGAATCTGAATATTAAGTACACTTTGATCTGTTTCCCTGGTAAAAATGCCTGCCGTGTTTATTCAGCTATACCTTAGTACTTTATCCCTAACATTCCTGTGGAATTTTCCGACTCTGTTAGTTTGCAATCTCTTTTTCTTTAAAGAATGGAGAATGAGCATTGTTGTGGGCAAGTCTGACTTTAAATGGGCAGTAACTAGTAAAGTTTGAAATGTGTGGTTTCCCAGTTTGTTTAGCTCTGAGGTGAGGACAGCTGATCTAGAAGAATCTTAATGGGATTATGTATGCTTTGATTTTATTAAAATGAGTCTGGTTTTGCCCCAAACTTCCCAACATAACTGTTGTAGGTTCAGTTTTATTGTGGATGCAGAACAGGGTGCCATTACAAAGTCCAGGTGCTTTTGCCATTTAAACCCTATAATCTATTCCTACTCTTTGCTTTAAAAGTCTCTAAATTTGTTAATAGTAGTAATTCACTGATAGGATGTTTTTTGGGCTTGAGTTGTAGTAGAAATGATCAATTTTAAGAAATGAGACTATATACTTTTTCTCCCTATCTCCTTCATTCTGGTGCGTGACACTAAATGGACAACTTATTTGCTGTGACACAGCTGTGATTTGGCTCTTTTTTGCTGAATGGAGTTGTTGGGTCTCCTGTGTGTTAATGTCATAAAGGTGATCCAATATGCTGTATGCGTGTGTTGGCTAAATCTTCTTTTCATGCCTAAATTAATGAGAGGTTATTCTTATGATGGTGTCTTCAGAATTGGGTATTCTGGTGTTTCTAGAAAAGCTCTACCCAGTTGTTCTAGTAATTTCTAAATCTCTATGTATAGACAGGCCTATTCAGATTTTTAAAAGTCAGAGGCTTTATCTGTTCCAAGCGAAGCAGAATCAGATAACCCACCCCTGTTTTGCTGGAGGCTAAGATCAAAATTCTTTCTGAATTTGGCAAGCAACTCTTGCATTGTTTTGTGAAACTGCTTTTTTTTTTTTTTTTTTTAATTCCTTGATGCCTTCATCCTTGTGAAATAGCTTGTATATGGACACAGGAGTTCTTCTGGTAGGTGTCAGAGTGGGCTGCCTGAAAGTGAAGTGTGAGACTTGTGCTTAGGCATGGAGGTAGTCCTGCAGATACACCTTAAGAAGATAGCTGCAGAGAAGTCTGAGCCCGGGGAAAGCTATAAATAATGGATGCCTTTGAGCACTGTTTAATACAAAGGAGGTGTTAGGGTAATGAAAGCGATTGATAATCCCAGTTACTCGCTGACATCCTCCCTCCTGAAATGATTACTTATGTAACTCACTTAATTTTCTTAAATTAGAGTGAGAATGAATTGCCTTTGGTGAGCTGCCTTCCGTCCGGCCAGGTTTATCCAACTTGGGGAATTCTGAGAGCAGTTATTTCAGGTTCTGACTTTGCAACTGTTCTGATGTGACTTCTCTCAGAAAAGCTCTTTGCTTTGAGTGCGAACACGTTCATTTCAAAGGGAAGAGTTTGATAGAAATTGAACTAGGAAAAAGGCTGAACATCTTCAAAGTGAGAATATGTATTAGCAGAAACATTGTGTGAAGCTTTTGGAGAACAGCTTTTGTTTGATTCAGAAATAATCTGGATGAAGTCCACCTCTTTAAAGTTGATATTGAAAGTTGGTTTTTTTCCTCTCCTACTTGTTTCACAAAACTTGATCGTGAATAAAATTAATTTTCTTCTTGTCAAACCCAGTTTTCCATTATTCTTCAAGTGGGAAAGCTTAAAAGCTTAGAACTTTTGGAAGACTTGAAAGAGCAGATCTTATCCTGGAAAGGTCCATTTTCATACTAAGTAGATGAAACAGTATTTCCTGCTTCTTTCTTAGCAAGGGATGCTTGCTCAGAACAGGCAAAGCTTAAGAGGAAGCCTTTACCTGGCTGTGGTTTCCAGCTCTCATCCCTTTGCAATCAGCACCTTCCTCTCTTCAAGTGCTTTCAGGAGGACTTGCTGCTGCTGCAGGTCAAAGATCAGGTGCTGGTTTCAGGGCAATTGCAAACCTACAGGCTGTAGAGGGCTCTGACCAAATTGTGCAAGTGACAATCTTCCTGCAAAAGCACTGGAGGACTCAGTGCATGGTTATTTTCCAGTGAAGTGGGTTGTTTTATTAGCACAGAGATAATGGTGTCTGCACCAAAGAAGTACTGGCAATATGAGCGGAGGAATGTGTTGCTTCAAAACTTTTGCTATTCGAGGTATGTTCTGCCTTGTGGTTCTTAGGTCCCACGCTAGGTTTACACAAGCAATGATCCTGGAGGAGGCAGGTGTAAGACAAGCTTTTTCTTCCTCCCACAGTCTTATTTTAAGTTTGATCTTTTTTTTTTTTTCATTTTCAGGGGTTAAAAAATATATTTGTTCCTGAAGACAAAAGGGTGTGTTCAAAAGACACTTCAAGGAGCAAAAAAATAATACAAGAAATGAAGTAATTAGAGGTTGTAAGCACACAGTGAGGACTATCTGTTTAAATAGAGGTGACTTGCAAAGCTTGTGTGGTTTTTTTTTTTCTTTATGGATGCTGGAGCCTCAAGGTCTACCATGATTCTTTTAAAATTAGTTCTGGATACAAAAATGAGGGAAGGATCTTGCAGTTATAAGTCACAAGTCTGTAATTTCTTTTTGCAATTAGTTCAGTCATGCCAACTGAAGCTTTTCAGGCTTGTAAATTTAGTAGTGTTCATGATTAATCTAACAATTACAATTTGTGTTAAAATATGTAGACTTAAACACCCAGAAATCCTCTGTGACTGGCTTTGCTGAGAGTGAAGATACCCACTGAAGCAGACAACATAATTCTTAACTGCTGGGTAAGCTGGAAAACAACAATGACTGAAAATGGGCAATGTCTTTCACCTGACAGGACTTAAAACATGAAGCTTTGTCTGTAGGGATCCTTCCTGTAAAGGCAATTTTCAGCCTGGTTGCTAAGAGAATCTTGGGTCAGATGGTAGCAGTAGAGATGGAAAAATGGCCATTTCCAGTTTCTCTCCTGAGCCACTACTCTGCTGGGACTATAGCACTGTTTACCACAAGTGCCAATCGACAGTGCTCAAAGGGGATGTGGTGATTTTTTAAATTCTGACTGTGGGAGGCTGAATGCAAGCTGATATTCCCAAAAAAGAGTATTAGCAGCACTGAGAAAGAGTTAGCCTATTAATCAACCGATAACATCAACTTTTACGAAAAAGGCTTGCTTTTTGGATGAATGAGATGATTATTTGTACATTAGGTTTAGATATTACATCATTAGACATGATGATGTCCTGGTACGTCATTATTTGTCTTAGTACTGCTACCAAACAAACATGAAGTCTCCAACTCTAGATAAGCTTTATATTAGTCTTCTGTACTACTATTCTTAGTACAGCTTTCAGTCACAAAATAGAACTTAAAATATAAATAATAG